>OY293418.1:8913584-9063649 GCA_958502065.1 Chrysolina americana
CGGATCGTCTGACATACGAGTATCCACCGACAGCAACGTATTATTTATTCAAGGCGCATTGCAACTCACAGTTATGTGCTGTAAAGAAAAATCGATATGGTTTCACTGAAATCACATCGCTTCATGTATAATTTGGTGAAAATTCGTTCAGCAATTCCATTTCAGTTGAATAGCGAATGAATTGTGGGGTATTTGATAGGTTTCTTGTTGGTTTCGGATGTCTGACAGTAAATTAGATTGTGTATTGAATTATATAAGTACGATTCGTAATGCCTTGAAAGGTATATATGGAGTGGAGGTACAAGGATGTTCAGGAAAAGCAGATTTTTCAAGAGAAGGTATGCTTTCTAATAAATTACGAAAACTTATCTTTGTTTGGATTTGAAATCTGGACGGGAATTGCCTACTTGTCTGCCGCAACCAGGAAATTAGGCCAACATGTCCACAACTTCTCCTCTCAGTTTCTTTTTAAAGCCTTCTTGACCTGCTGCTGAAGTTCAGTAAGTATATCCGTCCATTCCAGGTTGGTAAGTTCATCTTGTTGGAGTTTTCAACTTGAAAATTTTCAAATCTCAGCTTCCTGTACGCCTCGCAATCGCTGAGAAAGTAAGATGAAGCTTCTTCGTCTTTAACGACATAATCTGGTATGCTCTGTTATTATTCCTACAAGGAGGTGTAGCGCTTGGCGATTTCTGCCAAAGAGCAATACCATCCTTGACTTGCTGAAGTTAGTTCCGATCTATTTCCGTCCTGTCGTCAGTCGTCAAGGGTTGAAGAGGTTTAGTGTCTTGCGTTGTCTATTACAGGCTCCGGCCCACTGAAAAGCGTCGAGGAACCGGTTCGAGCAAGTTCGTCTGCCAACTAGTTTCCGCTCACCCATCTGTGATCCGTAACCCATATCAGCTGGTCTTATTTCATTGCAATTCTCCGAAAGTATCTTCACATTCATGTACAACTGCTGAGCTTGGTTCAGGATGACACCTTGTATCGTAGCTGCGGTTGAAATGGCGAATATTTCAGCTTGGAAAACTGTTGTGTGTCTGACCAGCGCGTAGCTTGCTTGTATATCTTTTCCTTCCAGTCTATCTTGTGCGCTTTTCACTTTGAGGACAGAAAGCTCCTGCTCCGCCCACTTCGCGATTTGCACATGTTCTATCGTCGCTCCTTTGCTCACTCAGACTTCGGAGTTCCGCATCCTCAAGTGACGTGCCATTGCCTCCTCCTTAATTCAGACCGGAAGCGGCAGCAGCCTCAGTAGTTCCTCAAATATTCCGTTTGGGTCGTTTTCATTGCACTCGTTATTACCATTAGTCGCTGTCTTCGCGTTGTTAAAACCACCTTCCAAGAAGAACTCGCCCAACGTTATCTCTTTGAACCTCTTTGAACGTCAATCACTCCCTGTCGGATGTGGTTAACGAACGTTGGTTCAGTCACCCTATTCACTATCTCCAAACTGGTCGTTGCTATATATTCAAGTAGTGCTTTCAGGAACCCAGAGAGCCGAACTGCCTCGGTATTCAAAGTCAAGATAACATCTCTCATTGGTCCAGAACCAGCTTATGGAGTCTATTTGGGGACATTAAGTAGGACACAAAGGAATGGGTCAAGAACCATCATTAATCTTCTCGGGAAGACGCCAATAGCAATACTCAAGGGAAATTGATGGTGGGCCAACTGGTCAGATATCAAGGTTAGATATTGCCTACGGATCATAAGAAGTGGGTCGGCTTCTACGTAGAAGCTTTCCACAGGGCTTGTCCTGTACGTACCAAGAGCTAGAAATATTGCACTGTCATGAATCGTGTCTAGCTGTTTGAGTTTTATCTTTGTAGCTGATTTTTTTGACCTGATTAGTGTTCTATAAATCATCGAAAGAGATTTTTGGTCGGCTCCCCAGTGTTGGTCGGCTGGTTTGTTCTCATGAGGTCCAGTTTTTTAAGACACGATTGTTTAAGATGCCGGATATCTACAGCCCAGCTCAGCATTGTGTCGAAAATCATTCCCAGAAATTTATGTTCATTGACCCATCCTAGGGTCTGTTGATAGAGGGTGAGGACTGGTTTACTTGTTTAATTTCTTCGTGAAAAGAGCATACATTTCGATTTGGTTGTAGAAAACTGAAATTTGGTGTTGTGTCCCCAAGTTTCTAAGCTGTTTATAGCATCCTGTATAAGTTGGCTTAAACCACATTGTTCAGGAATCAGGAGGGTACTGGATTCTAAGAAAAACTGGGGACGTCTGTTTAGCATTTTTTTCCAACAGCATATGCATTGTATTCGTTAGTGATATCGGTCTGTATGATATAGAATTGGATATTTGTATTCTTTCGATTTGTTCAAACTGTAAAAATGGTGCATTCATCTTTAAAATTTGTTTCTCTCTCTCTTCATACACATATTTTGGTCTTCTGTATGAGGAAAACAAATATTTACTGGTGAAAATTTAAAATTGTAATGTGTAGAAATGCCAATGAAATATCTTTCTATTTTCGACTGAACCTTTTATTATTTAAACTATAACATGCTCACCCTGTGTTCATCACGCAGGCCGACAAGCACAGGAATAAACCTCCACAGGCATGCGTTTCTAATGCAAGGTTAGAAATACATGGTGGACACGCATGTATCTGAATCGGCCTTTGAGTATCTAACAGTTTGAGAAGTGCTTAGATTATAGAGAGATTAGATTACTTTAGGGCTTTCGTGCTACAAGCCTCCGCGACCTTTTCAGATCTATTGTGTGTGCCCTCGAAATCGTTTATAGTTCTTTTTCTAGCACTGTCTCCATCACGAGTCTCCATAAGCTTTTTTTAGAACTTCCATGTATCTGAGAGCACTTGGCATTTCTTCTCCTAGCGTTAGAAATATTAGCCTCACAGTGGCATAGTATGTGTATGTTTCCTCTTCTTCTTGACAGTATCTTGGAGTCCTCCTAATATTCTAGTAGTGCTTCTCTTCTGGCTTAGTATAAATTCTGTGAATATTGGCTGCGGTTGTTTGACGAACTCTTCGGGTTGTCTCATTCCTGGTGAATTCTTTCACCATTCTTGAGATATCTGTTGTATCCTTGATTTGGTGTTTGTTTCTAGTACATCATTTGCCATAACGAAGAATGGTTCTGGGCCATTCAGGGCCTTGCCCCTTCACATGGTAGCGAATGGGTCTCTTCATTGCCTCTTTAATCTGTGTGGGCTGATACCCAGGCTATGGTCAGCCTGTTCTGACTGTTTGTTCTTCTAGGGCTTCAATGCAATGCCGGCTCTTGAACCATCATCAATTTTTGAGCCATCCTTGTATGCAACGATTTCCACGTTGATGGGAGGTCCCTCCTTCCACGCATCCTGTCTTTTATATTTATCCTGAAAGTTTTGTCAAAGCTACTTACAGCTGGGTTATTTTTCCTATTTTCTCTCTCTTCGTATTGTAGTCTCTTCCTTGCTTGAGGAGTGCATGGTGATCCCTGACTAGAATTACTTTTCAGAAGTGCTAAGTAATCGCGAGCATTTTATAAATAGTAGTGCTCATTGCTCAAGATTTTGGAGCAGAATCCTCATATTTCAAAGCTGTTGGTATAACCGTCCCAAGTATATTGAAGTTTAGCAAATGCAATGCTTTCAAGGGCTTTCGTTTCTCTGAAGCATGCTTATTGCTTGTACATCGCACATTGAGCCATACTGTAACTAAAGAATTATTTCCGATCCCAAGCCACAATCCGTCTTTGGATCGAGTATAATATCGAGGCTTATCGGAATCGATTCAACAAGGCCGAAAAGCTGTTTGTGGAGTGGCACGGATTGGACCTCCTGTTCCGAAAATAAATCACGCATATTCTCGATCAATCAAAATATAGGAAACACGATGACATCGTGTTGTACGGCAATAGCCAACTTATCGTATTTTGTGCTTGTAGTGTTTGTCTCTCCGCAGTGATTTGTCAACGCCAGCGAAGAATTCATTATGTCACACCGCTGCCGCGCCGCAGGGGAGACAGCCGATGTGCGTCCGTTGTTTTACAAAATTATACGCCTATTTACGCGAATCGCGGGATGAGTCGACGTCGCGTCGCGTCGGTGGCTTGCTTGCTTTATCATACTTGAAATGTAGCATTGCCATTGTTCTGCTGCTGAAACCGTAGGGTGATGGTAGCGCGTGATCGAAAGCAATGCCATGAAAAGTTAGTATTTCCTGTTTTTTCAGCGAAGAAATATAATATGGTCGATGAAACCACTCTACTTCGAGAAAACTTTGGGAAACACTATATAGAATAAAATTTGTCATTCCTTTCTCCAAAGGAAATATAAACAAAAAAATAAAAACTCAAAAAATTTCTATTTAATGAATAATGAAGGAACTGAGAAAAAAATAAAGACTTAAAAAGACAACTATTATGAAAAATCAATAGAATAATAACAAAATTGAATTGAAAAACTCTAGAACACTATGAATACTGAAAATGAAACTGTGACAGATCCAAAAGATACTGCTGACATATTATTATGTTCTAAAATTTAATGGTGGATAAAAAATGTATTCAACATGACATTAGAATCAACATCAATAACTATACAATATAGTTATAACAAATTTCATTTAAATAGGAATATCCTAATATACAATTTAATATACAATTATCTAGATTTTATGAGTAGTTGTATGGGTAGAAAAAAAAATAAAATTCAAAATAATTTATAAGATATATATACTTAACTAAAGCTAACTTAAGATATGAAATAGAACCGGAAAATAACATAACATTGAAATAGTTTGAGAATGTAGTGAGTATGGGCGTACACGAGGAAAAATTGAAAATTCCAATAAAATATTTAAAATCACATAACTGTATTATTCTCATGCTCTGTTTTGTAATTTTTGTAATACTCAAATACTGTTGGAATCAAACAATGTTAATAAACTTGGGAAAGTGTAGCCGAATGATTGTTCTGTAGACTATTAAGATTGTTGAAAAAGACAATTGTGCTCGTAATCTTAAGAATGAAAATATTTTCTTACTGATTTTGCTGCGACTGTAATTGAAATGGATTTTGAGATTCAGAAAATAATCCACCATGAACCCTAATATTTGATTACTAGCACAACCTCAATTTTTTCATTATATATTGATATATTTACGTTGTTGATGCTAATTTCACTGATTTTGTGCTTAGAGATGATTATCATAGCTTTCGTTTTTTGTGTATTCAAACTGAGCTTATTGACATTCAAAAATTCAGAGATATTTATTAAAATTCATTTTATCAATCAATAGCTGTCTTCAGGTTTACACTGTTGACTGCTACACGAAAAACCTAACTTGATATTAATGAAAAAATATATAACAACTCTCCACCTCTCAACTAAGTATAAACTCGCTTGAATTCAACATCAACTTAAATTTAGTCTTCCGGATTCTTGTAAAACGTTTGGGTACAGGTTGAATGTTCTCTGTACAGTACTGGGGCCGGCATTATTCATAATTTGCTCGAACTATCTATTTCAACAGGAAACAATCGGTAACATAAAAGTTTCGCGGGCGATACTGTAATATATTATAAAAAAGATGACTGATACAATCTCGAAATAAACATTGAAAATGATCTTAGAAAACTAAAAGACGATAAACTTCGACAGAACCGTATATCTATCTTTCAGTAGCCATGAAACATATCATTGCCTGAATCAGAACACAATCTGATTATACAACGAGACTTTTCAATCATACCTGCAAAATAAAATAAATACTTGGGAAATTATACTAATAATGACAATCATATGGAGTAATCACATATTTTTGAAATCAGCATGAAAATATTACGTATATGGGCGAATTTCAAATAAATGTATTTTCACGATTTTCGGGAGTCTACTCCTTGAAACTCCTCTTTCAATGTTACCAGAAAGTTGTTTTAAATAAATTATCATTTTCCTCCAGCCCCTTTCTCCGATTCGTTTCATAATGAAATTTGGATCGTTCATTAAAACAAAAGAAACTGTCGTGATAATCTGAGAAAAATCAACTTGAAAAAATTCAATGATGTAATTTTATTATGAGTTCCTTGAAAAAGTTTGATTTGTAACGTGTTAACCGAACGCATTTATTAAACCATTGCTCCGCTAGGCTGGTCACTGGGAAAATCAGTCATATCTTAAGTGATTAGTCAACGTTTTCAACTATTTCAACTTATATATTTTCTTCACTCTTTGGTCATCTTTAAATTTCCTTTTTTTTTCCATAAATCCATATTTTCAAACATCGTACTTGTAGTTTTTAATTGTTTTTCAACGTATCTATGCATGGAACACGATGCCATCGGAAAAATGTGTTTTGTAAGTAACATTCATTGTCGAAACTGAAGTAATTTTGATTTAATCATATATCAAAACGCTTGTAAAGTTATTATAGTCATGTATTTGTTTTCTGTCAATGTAATATATTTTTAATTGGGAACTGTTCAGAAACATGTGTTGAATAAAAGATATTAAGTGGATTTGTTTACCGCCTCCATTCATTTCTCTTCGTAAGTGCAGACAAAATTTTAACGATGATTTCATGACATAAAAACCGTAATAAAATCGTGATTTCGTAGTATGGGCGATTGTATTTTTGTACTGGATTATTATTTCTGATAATAACAGTGGCAGTGGATATGCATCCATAGACAAAAATAATTAACATGTATAGAAAACCTTTTACAAAATTGATCACTTTGGTTCATACCCAAAATTTTTGCTTGGCAAAAATTTAAAAATAAATAAAGTACATAATAGTGAATTGAATCAGACACAAAATAGAAGATTGTTCAAAATTGTCCTGCAAACTATCGTAGAGTTGAGAATTACAGAATAAAGGACCCCCAAGGTGTATACAGTGTGTCCATTCAAGTTGGCGACATACGGAATACATTTTTATTATTCACTTTCGGAAAAAATTTTATTCCCTTCAAATGTTCTGAAAATTCTAGTACTTAATTTTGAATGATCAAATCGTGAAACTTGTCAGCTGTAGAGTCAAAAAATATGAATTCGGTATAATAGAGTAAAATACTTTTATTTGTGGCAATATCGAAGACTACTTTGATGAAAAATTCTTAAGAATTGAAACTCATGTTTAAATGTGCATTCATATAAATTCAAATTTCGACGAGTGGGCTGTGTTAAAAAATAGTTATGTCAAGATATGAAGGGATATTCTACTTGAACTGCATTTCATAGAATATTAGAATTCTTTACAGTATCCCACATGCTTCTACTAAGTATCGTTTGGTGCCTATGGACTATATGAACCAAAAAAATTTAAATTTTGAAAAGTGGGCTGTGTTAATAAATAGTTGTATCACGATATGACAGAAAATTCTACAACTATTTATTAACACAGCCCACTTTTCAAAATTTAAATTTTTTTGGTTGATAAAGACGCCCCCCCCCGAAGTACACTCAATAGAAGCTTGTGGGATACTGTAAAGAATTCTAGTACTCGATGAAATGCAGTTCAAGTAGAATTTCCCTTCATATCGTGACATAACTATTTATTAACACAGCCCACCCGTCAAAATTTGAATGGAAATGAATGCACAATTAAACGTGAGTTTCAATTCTCAACAATTTTTCATCAAAGCAGTTTTCGATATTGCCACAAATAAAAGTATTTCACTCTATTACCGAATTCATATTTTTTTACTCTATTCGTATACAGCTGACAAGTTTTGCGATTTGATCATTCAAAATTAAGTACTAGAATTTTCAGAACATTTGAAGGGAATTGAATTTTTTCCGAAAGTCAATAATAAAAATGTTTTCCGTATGTCGCCAACTTGAATGGACACACTGTATACACCTTGGTGTCCTTCATTTTGTAATTCTAACTCTTCGATAGTTTGCAGGACAATTTTAAACCATCTTGTGAAAAATGCTGGCACTGGCCACGTTGGGTCCATATTTATTGTGGATTTATTTATAATTAAGGGGTATTTAACCCTTTGGGGATCAAAATATTGAAACTTTCAACACGTCAATGACTTGTAATTAATGTGTAAGGAATTTCAGCAGTCTTTCGATCAACAATAATAGCGTATTTTAAAAAAATACTAAGTGCGTGGTGCAGTTTTAGTTCAAAGTTAGCCCACGCCCATTTCCCAGAAAACGGGGAGTGTAAAAAATTTTTTGGATGGGACGCAAATTTGTAATAAATGTGTACAAAATTGTATAATAGTTGTTTTTGGAGTGTGCCATAACTGCTGGTGTAGCTTTTAGTACATGAAGAAATTACCGAAACAAGACATAATCAAACGTAAAGCTCCTCAGTCAAAATTGTTGTTTGTTCCTCAGTTTGAAACTGAACTCTATTGGGGCTGATTTTGTGCCACGACATACTTGTGTTAACATACAGATCGACAATAATGTTCAGTTCATATATATCAGGGCTATACTGTGTGCTACTCTACTGTGACTAGTAATGTAATTACTAACTGGATCTCTTCGAAAAATTATAGGATTTATTTTTCAATTTCAACAGTTTAGAGTTGACAGTTTATAACTCGACGTTTCGGCTCCTGCTTTGGAGCCATTTTCAAGAGAGTGACTTCGAGGTCTCTATCTGCCTACTCCTCGAGTCGTGGTCTGATGAGGTAACAAGGTCTCTATCTGCCTACTCCTTGATCTCAAAAGACGATCTGATGTTGGTTGCACGGTATTTAATGGTACTTGGGTACCTGAAAGTGGGCGTGTCTTGCGGGTTTTCTTGTTCGTCATACCTGTGTCTGCCTGATGTTGATTGTTTTGGATTGGGATAATTGATTGTTGTGGTTTGGTGATTACGGTCGGAAGAAGCGGTTTCCAAATAGGGTTCAATTTACGGCTATCATCTTTAATATTCAGGCAATCAGGTCGTTTTCCGATTTCGATTGTTTCTCTGATGAATCTGGAGGTTCTGGAACGAACTGGGGCGATGGTTCTGGTTTTCTCAAAATCTATGGGGTGACCTGTTTGGATGAATTGAAGGGCTAATGCGGAGCTGGTGTCTCGGTTTCTTACAGAATGGGAGTGTTGATAAGATCGGAAGTGGGTCTGCTTTGAAGTTTCTCCTATATATGAATGGGGGCAAGTAGAACAGGGAATTTCGTAAATACCGTGGTCTTCGTTGATCTGATGAGGTGTAACAGTTTTTGCTCTGTGGTGAAGATAGTTTTCATATTGGCTCTTCTGAAAACTCGGCTGATTTTGTCTGTTACTTATTTGATGTAAGGGAAGAAAACATTGGATGGACACACCAACATGCAGGTTATGACAAGAAGATGGGAAAACCTCAGCACATATACTGTGTGCGGAGGTCTCAGTGAGCTTAGGTTTTAGACAATTGGAGAGAAAAAATCACAACCCTCCCAATAAATTGAGGACCTGTCTTATGAGGTCTAGTTATAAGAACGGATCTAGTCAAGAAACTCTAACATAACATGAGGGCACACACAATACATCTGCAAAAGTCGCAGAGGAAAGCCTTCTAGAAGCATATACGTCCCTTATTAATCTTTATCTTGTACCAAATTTAGGTATATATACTACTATTTCTGTATTATTAGCGTGATACCCTCCATCTTCTAGGAAAATGACCAAAACCAATTCGAACAATTTCCTATAACTTGCTTTGGTCTCGAAGCGCGATCCACGGTAGCTTCAAAAACGGCCACCCAGTAAATTGGCCCCACAGCTTTTACTGCGTGTTTCCAAGCCCACCTCTGGAATAATTACACGTTACTGACGTTGCTTGTCGGTGAAAATGAGTTTTCAGCATCGGTTAATGATGAAAAATTAATTTCGCTGAAAGGACGGCACAATGAAAGAAGTGAAATCCCGTTATAAAGAATGCGAGGACATTTATTTCGAAGAGAATAAAGAAAGGGCATTTCGGAGGCTGAATTCTGTCGGCAATAACCAAGTGATCGATTGTTGACGCAGAACACCTACAATGGCTGATGAATCATATTCTTTTCGCTAAAGCCTTAGGAATACTTTTCAGTGATTACGGTTTCATTCTCCCGTATATAAGTTCGGGAGACTACTTTTTCATTTCCAGTGTCATAACAATAGACATTGGGTTGCTCGCAGTCTGATTGACGTCCTCGATTTCTTGCTCGACTTCGATTTCGTGCTTGGGATAATATGGACCTCTCACAAAAAATCAACACAATGATATCGATTGGGTGGAAGATAACTTATCAGGCTACTGCCACTGAACAATAAGAGTAGTGTAATGATTTTTTTCTGCACCCGTACTATAATAATACCCATAAAAGACGTGAGACATACAGAGGAACACGTGCGGACTTGGATCACTATATGGTCACAGCAACAATAAAAAAAAAGAAGAAAAAAAGATAAAAACAAATTTTCAGAGGCAAAAATGGGATTTACCTAGCTAAACTAAATAATATTTCTGTAAGAAAGTGGTAGGTACTCGGGGGAAGTAACAACAAAACTAATGAGAAGGAAAAGGGAAGATGATATCGAAAGAAAGAATTAACGGAAAAAAGTGCATGAAATTGAACAGGAAAGTAAATATAGAAATGCAAAAAGTTTCTATAGAAGAATTGAAGAACAAAATAAAAAAAGCAAGTGTAGAACAATCGGAATAAAGAATAAAGAAGGAACAGTGATACTAGAAGACAAGCAATACAAACAAGTTTGGATGGAATACTACATAGAATTATTGGTAGATGAAGCCACAAAGGAGGAACAGAGAGCAATAATAGTAGTGGAAGACGAAGAGGAAATGAGCGAAGCGGAAAATAATAAATTAAATGTGCCCACCAGAGAGGAGATAGAAAGAGTCATTGCGAAATGTGGAAATGGTAAAGCAGCTGGAAAAGATGAAATTAACATCGAATTCATAAAATACGGAGGACATGAGTTAAAGGAGAGGATGCAAACATTAATAAGGAGAATATGGACAGAGGAAGAAATGCCGAAATAATGGGAGACAGGACAAATAATAACTATCCATAAAAATGGAAACCAACAAACCTGTAAGAATTACCGAGGAATAACACTACTCAACACAGCGTATACAATAATGTCATCAATAATACAGTCGAAGTTGGCAAGTATTACAAAAAACATAATAGGATCATATCAGAGCGGATGTTTTCTAGACTAGACAATAACGAATCTTTCGACTACACCATCAGCACAAAAATAGGGAAAGTCAACATCATAAAAGACTTTTGGACTCCAAATTTCACGTGCAACCAGGTCATTCACAAAGTCAACCTCACTTACGTTGTATAATGCATTGATTCGTAGCCACTTTGAATTTGCTTGTATAATTTTGAATCCTTATTACCAAAAATACATTGATCGAATCGAGAGAGTTCAGAAGAAGTTTATCAATTTGCTGAATTATAGATTCAATAGACAACAGTGTCGCCAAGATTACGAAGTAAGCTTGATACACTTCAATCGGCAGAAACTACCATCAAGAAGACTGGTTTCACATGATCTTTTTTCTACAAGACTGTTGATAGTCCTTATTTATTGAGTATTCTCAATTTCAATACACTAGACCCTATATCACTCGTTCACCACACTTGTTCTGCACACCAAACACCAATACGAACTATGTATAAAATTCACCAGTAGTTGCGGTTCAAACAATATATACTTAACCAATATACTTCATCCACATCGAACTATGTTGTCAATTGTTTGTAATTTAAAAAAAAACTAGGCTTGTCGTATTTTTGCTGTATGATTAAAAATTCCTTTCACTTTCAGCTCTGTACTTAGATCAAGTTTTTAGTTTGTTTTCAGTTCAATTGAGTAAACTCATCAATTTATTATTATACTTGTTTAGATACATGTGTAATTCTGTTATTGGAACATTTGTTCTGTTGAATTATTTTATACAAAAATAAATAAATAAATAAAGTTACTTGTCTATGAATTGCAGAACTCACAACACTCGACAAACACACAAATTTTTTGAATAAATAAATAAATTAATATTATTATCATTGGCCTCAAGATTTGTCCCACTTCAATTCCTTCTCTCGATCCGCCTCTGCCTGGACATGGCTTCTCAATTCAAGTTTATCTTTATTGAACACTTTCTCGTAATATCAATATTTATGCAAGGTTTGAAATATTCCAAAAGTTTTTGAGTATACGTTCCGAACTTCCAGCAGGTGCTCATCCCCTCGAAAAATCACAAAATTGTATCCGCCTCCTCGACTCAAGAAAAACTTGCTGAAAACAAACATTGATACTGCGCTGTAGCATCATCAAACTCCGCGGAATATCAGGAGTATTGAGAAATTCAATTTCGCCAAAGTTTTCCATCTCTCTGAGCAAAGAGAATGAAACACGAAGTTTTGATTTAATTCATCATGAGAGGGGTTCCAGTTTCTTGAAAATGTTTGAATTATGAAAGACGCAAATTTTACAGTTATACTTTCGTTTTCTGTTAGCAAATGAATCGAAGTGTAGTCGTAAGGACGATGTGAATAGAAATAACATTATTTCTTCACGTGGTATAATTGAACATTTTACATTGGGTGTAACTGGTGACAGGCCATGCATTAATGAAATCAAAATAGATTATAAATAATCCAATTTCCTATACTCTATGAGATATACCGGTAAACATCGAACAGAAAACTGCACATACCCTTGGCAAATAGAAGACTAATGTCTCGTATTCGAAAATAGAGGATTATACTATATATGTCCAGTTTCTTTTCTATTATTTTCTATTTCAAATACGAAATAAGTGGCTTTTCAGTAAGCTGCTTGTCCTCTGCGCCAAGCTGATTCAAACGCCAAAATGTGATATACCTACCTACTCATTTTTTTGATGTTCCGGTTCATTTTCGCTTCATAATTTGACCATTGCAATAGGTCAGCTTCATTGAGAGCCCATGCACTAGATTTTCTCATTTTAGTTTGTGCTTGAAGGATTTTACGTTTATCATTACGAGCAGCTCGTGATGAATTAAACTGAAAGGCAGTGAAAGGGTTGAATGAAATATTGAAAATGTTATGATATTGACTTTATAACATTTTAGCGGTGGTGTTTCAAATTGTTTCAACTACCGCTTTTTGTAGTCTGTTCCGTTAGTTTTTCGCATATTGATTGCCTAATCTCGTAAAATTACATTCAATTTCTCGATGGAAATGGCTCAAATTAATATCTTTTTGAATCGCAAGACGTAGAAAATTGAAGCCAAATTGATGATTGCGTCACAATATTTTGGCAACCAACACCGCGATAATTGATGAACAAATGAATAAGAGAAAAGACCACTAGTGCATTTGTCGCTGTGAAAGTTGCAGCTAACTTTTCCCACTGTCAGAGTGACAATTGCACTGTGGTATATGCGATTTTTGATATACATGAGTTGAATTGTCATCAAAATTTCACTCACTTTACCACCTCGTTTGGTCGGTGGAAAATACTACATAATTTTTTGTGATTGGTCGTAGATCATCCTGTATATATACACTAGATAATACGTGAACGAACAAATCTCTATATAATTTCTTGCAGTGGAAGCTATTTAAACAAAGATGTCATTAAGTTCCGAAGAATCGCTATTGTTTTCACTCCATTTAAATTCTGATGCTCGAAAATTCCTCACCCCATTTCGAAACGATTATATCTGAAAACGCGATTTCATTCCCGATCCCAATCCATTTGCCAGTATCACAGATCGCTCTCCGCACGTGCTCAGCATCTGATCTGCTCAAATCTGTCTATCAGCATTAATAATCATTTTGAAAGCCATTATCCATACCATAATAACAAGGAAATTATATTTGTGCAAGCTCACTAACGATAAACTCGATTCGGATGATCAGAAATCACTACCGAAAATACTCAATATTAGTTTTGGTTGTATTTGCCTAATTTCCAGATGGATTGAGATTGCCACAACAGGTGAAGGATGTCCTATCACTTGTAAGAAACTGGAGTTTATTCAGAGTCACAGTTCATTTATTTTAGGAAAATTTTCAGAAGTGGAGAGGTTGAGGAGTAGACAAAGTGAAACATGAATCACACCATTCTACGTGTCGTTTGTCCATTCTACCAAGCACTCTTATGATCAGCCCACTTGACCCAAGGAAGGCAGAGGTGGAATTATTGAATATGCATAGATCTACGATGTTCTACAATGAGACCCCATGCAGTGCAATTTTGACTCAAGCTTTTTGCTGAATGGGTTCCAGCAGTGAAGGAAACGGGGCCAAGTTTATCTGCTGAATGGGCTGCTGCCTTGAAGAGGAATGCTTCGATCCCTGCAGTTTCATTGTCACAGAATGAACAGGGTAGTGAATCTGAACCACTGATGACTTTACAAGCTCCATCTGGTAACATTCTGTTATGTAGATACTCTAAACTCGAATGTCCACAGCCTCCCCTATGAATTTTTATGGGGGAGTATTATTATTATTATATTATTATCAATATATGATTAAACTCATGTTGACGAACATTATTGAAGATGACCCATAATATCTGAAGGATCAGTTGATATTCTAACAAGATAGCACCCCTCCGAATTATGATGGCCCTCACGATCACCAGACCTGTCTACCCTAGATTTCTTCGTATGTGGGTATTTGGAACCCAGAATGTACGCAACTCCAGTTGCTTCACTCAAAGATTTACGATAACGGATCACAAACGAATGTCGCAAAATCTACCCAGGAATACTCCAGAATATTCGAGAACTTTTTCAGCAGAATCAGTATCATTGTATCGAAGTTGGAGGTGCACATTTCGAGCATTTGAATTCAAACTCAGTATGGTTTATCCCAATATGAAAAATTCTAACCGCTGTTTAGAAAATTTCAAGGGCTCTTAAACTATGCCACTCAACCCCTATTCTCTATTCAAGTTTTAGGGTTTGTTCACCCCACTGCTCGAATGTTGATTGTGACGGTGCTGCAGGTAGAACAACAAAATGTCCCTCTCTAACTCTAAACTAATCTACTAATCAGTTGGCCCTAGAATAGCCGAGTTATTTACGTGTTAATGATGAAGTAAAGGACAGTTAGTATCTGCATATCGAAAGCACACTGTCCTAAGTCCATTTCAGGCAGGATTCTGCTACTTGATACAAAAAGCATGTGTGGCTGTGTCTCCCAGATTCTAAGGAGAACGCTGCATAGATATCTGTCAGATTTAATCCAACGTCCGGCATGGTATTAGCCAGGGAAGTAGTTGTTTTCTATCAGATATCTTCCTAAATTAAGGAGAGAATAAGGGGTTTTTACTGAAATTCTGTCTCTTTCCTGAAGCCATCATACTTTGTCTGATATTTTCGATATTGTAACTATCTTCAGGGAAATATTTTTTCAAGGGTAAAGCCGTTATCGAGAAAAAATTTGAATAATTTATTGCAATTCGATAAAATTTAGCAAAGGAAATACAACGAGTGCTTAAAATGTTATCGAATTTTTTTTATTTTACACGAAAACTGTTTGGCAAAAATATGAAAACGAACCGATTGATAAAATCACGGGACGAGTGATTTTATCTAAATTCGGTTAGTTTGAATGTGAACGTTTTATCGAGGACCACTTATTGGTTGAAATACCAGTAACGTCAAAATTTTACATGTGAAAAAATAATCTATTGAAATTCAACCAAAAAATAAAAAAAAAAAAGATTTACTTACTTAGTGGGCTTTGACTTCCATTTTCATTTTGACGTTTAGGTTTGTTTTGAATATTTGACATCATTTGAAAGTTTGTTCATGTCTCATCACCTCATTTGCATTTGCTAAAATGGAAAATGAACCATATTCAATTGATGTCATGGCTGGCATCCAGTTCGTTTATGGTCTGACTAATGTTAATGAAAAGAGGTTCTTTTATTGTTCACTGTGAGTTTATTCCAGAAAGTACATAATGGAAGAAAAATCACAAAAGTTTACTGTCAAAGAAGTTAGGGCAATAATAGCGTATGCAGCCTTCTTTCACATAAAAATTGATACCAAATTTGGATTTCTCATCTCAAAACATCCTATTCTTCAAATTTCGTACAAGACATGTATATATTGCAAAAGTTATTCAAAATAATTGCAAATAAAATCAACTTCAAAACATTTTCGGACACATATTCATATAAACTCCTCATCTTGAAATGAGTTAAAGATTTGCCCTAGAAGTTTGTATAAGTACTTAATGAACTCCATGTATCTCAAAAACTCGTCATAGCAAAGCCATAAGTGGGTGTCATTAAAGTAGTGTACGAAAACTACAAGTAATGACAAAAAATCGAAAAATTCAACTAATGAAATCAATGAATATAGGGTGAATTATTGATATCTGACACGTTAGCAATTTTTATCATCACCTAGTGTTTGTCTCACACCGTATATCAATTTCGAACAAAAAGTGTATCGAATGGTTCGTGTTCAAGTATCTATAAAGCTTAAAATATAATGAAAAATACACGAAAATCCTCAATATTTCACTGACCTAGTAAGGAATTTGTCAATTTTGACACAATTAAACGATAAGCATTTTAGTATGATACTCGATTTGGTAACTTCTTAATTCAATAGGGTCGATTGGGAATTTGAAGTAATGCTTGAATGAAGGGTGTTTTGAAATTCAGTGTGAAGATTTTAGGAGCGCAATTTTCAGGTGAAAATTATTATTTTTTCTATGAACACGCGTCCGCAACGGCTGCCAACTAATTGTGAGAAACTAAAGAGATATATTTTTTAGGGCTCAAGACATTTTTGCCTTATATACTTTTTTGTGATGCGCTGGTGGATCACGGAATGCGATATTTTGTTCATAAACTTTTTCATCTCTTGTAATTTCTACGCATCTACAAACGTTATAAAAAAAAAATATAATTTTTTATAATTCCCTAAATTTAATTACATTTTTCAACAAAACGATAAAAAAGAATTTTAATATTTTCTTGCGATACTGCCAGCCAGATATGCATAATATTTCTCATGGTCGGAATGTCCTGTAAATAGTGATTGAAGTGAAGTAATGACCGCTCCTTGTGGTCTTCCTCAGGGAACTGTCCTAGGACCTATTATGATGCTTTATGACTCCCAGTTGATACTTTTTAGTAGAAACAACAAAAAATTATAATAAATTCACAGACAATATGGAATACGTTTTCGTTTCTCAGACATCATCAACTTATTTTCTTCGATTGAGGACTTGAACTTCTTTTGTTTCTGGGAGGAAAAATGTCGGATTACCGATTTGATAATAGCATCTTCTAGGAGAGGAAAAACTTGAATGAAGTGTTAATCACTTTATTATATGTATCTATAAAAACTGATTCAGAAAAAAAAATGCTGACACCATCTCCACCATTGAAATAATTTTTAGTCGTTATAGAGAATAGTTTTTCTTGCGCCAGTGAGGATAACAAAGCCATTACAAATCTGTTCTTTCCAGTTATGGCCTCTTAAGTGGTAACCTAAGTAAGTACGTTTATTGGGTCATATAGTTCGAGATGATGTTTCCACAAGTGAAGTCGATTCATTTTATAGCGGATACTTTGATGTTACGGGCTTTCCATGAATTTCATAACAGAGTCTACAACGAAAGCATTTCGAACATATAAATTCGACAAAGTATTTTCATTAGGTAATAAATAATGTAAAAATTCTGACAGAAAAAATGGTAGAAACCGGCGGTATTAGATCATGATTCAGCCTAGGGCTTTTCAGTACTCAATTTTAATATTCCTTTATGGTTCATGGCAGTGAATTATATACGAAGTGAATATATATTTTTATAGCGGAAATTATATGTGAAGTGTGCATTTATTTTCATGGCGAGGCCCGTGATTCAGACTCAGAGGCGGCTCGAATATGGTTTAGCGGAAGAAAATATAAACGAAGGAATGGTTTGCTATCTATTCAGCTGTTTTCCTAAAGGAATGAAATCATTTGTCCTTCCTGTTCAAAGTTAAGAAATCAGTGGCTTTGATTATATTTTTGAAAGATCGGCAGTAATCCAGGATTTTCACAGCTCGGAGATAAACATATTATCTTCCGTTCTTATTCGTATTCCCAATAAATTCCTATTGTTTTATCATTTTCTCCTAGTGGCTTGCCGAATATATTTGAAAGAATCTGTTATAGAATTTTTTTCAGCAAGTTTTTTCTTAGTTCGACGATGGGTTATATGCATATTTGTTGGTTCGAAAAGTCTTCGACATTGAAGAGAAATCAATTTTATCCCAAAGCCGTGAATTATTCTGTGTGGATTGACTAGAACGTTTTTGGAACAACTTGAAAAATTGAAGTTTAATTTTATTTTTGGTTTATTTCATTTCAATAACGTACCTCATTTAATGTATTAACTGTACATGTGTCAATGACTAATGAGCAGTCGAGACACGTTGACGTACATGAAAAAAAAATAAAAAATTTCAGATAAATCACATTCCAACCAATAAAAAAAATACTTCATCCTTTCAATCATATTGTCATGTCGGCCATAGTCTATAATCTTTTTTCGTTTGTCGTTCTCAGAGTCCGAATCATTTGAAGAAATTATTGTGTGCACATTTTCTTAATATCTACAAGGAACAAGTCACAAATTATCCATATTCCAAAATGTAAGCACGGCGCATCCACCATTAGTCATGATTTGGGGTTGTTTACGACTAACTAGGCAGATTCTGATCCTTTATACATTAAAAACACTTTGGAAGAAATGTTAAAACAACATTCATCCAACTATGTACAATCCCGAATTTAATTACGATGGAAATGATTCAGTGAGTCCCTCCCATCTATCAAATGAATTAAGTAATATGAAAAGATCCATATACTTGCAATAAATACGGGCGGATAACTACTGAATTTTTAATTTTTGTATTTTCATACGCCTCCGTTACCCTCACTAGCTGTGTGCATGGCTGAAGCCTAACTTTAACTCCTTCATGAAACTCTCAGTGGCCTTTTTTCAAACATGTTTCCTGTTTAAGAAACGTACCAAACATTCTTGAGGATAAGTTGTGTTTCAGATATAATAATTTTAAAACGCACTTCATGAATAATACATCATACGTTAAGTCCGAAATATTTTCGACACTATGAAATGAACAGTAATGGCCCCTGAACAGATCTTTGAGTCATATATGACAAGATGGGTTAGATGAAGGCATTTTATCAAAACCGATTTTATACCTTTTTTATTGTTGGACATATATCGGTTTGTCGGCTTCTTGTAGATTGTTTGCTACAAACTGAACACAAAAACCCACGAATTTTACAAAGACTTATCTATCACAAATTATCACATAGTAGGAATCAGTGAAACCTGGATTCAGAACAATATTGATCAGATAACTCTGAAATATTTAGTTACGGCCTAGTATTCCGATCAGACCGCAATTTTGAAGCAAACGGAGTATTTCGAAATTGTGCTGCTACTGAAATTGTTCACTGCCAATAGACAATCGTTCCATTTTATAGAAATACTGTTGTAAGTACTCAACATGAAATCAATTTTACCGAGACACTAGAATCTCTAGCAAATCTATATGGCAGCAATTTGATGATTTTTGTGCGATTTCAATGAACCCAGCTTTGTAAATGAAGAAGACAACTCATCTGCTACTCTATTGGCTCTTAGGAACCTTATTGGATTTTCTGGGTTAAAACAGTACAACACGGTTCTCAATAGATTATACCGTACATACTCTATGTAGACTTAATTCTATCAAATATCAATTCTATGGAATTGTCGAGCCTATTTTGAATCAATGTGTACCAATTTGAAACAATTATATGAATTTTTGATCTTCCATCCATAGCAAAAGAAGTTCTAGAATCACGGGTGTTTTACATCTAAATGGTGGAGAAATGAATGTCCTATATGAAATAGTCAATGCCTTTGCAAACTCCTTTGAGAGTGTTTCTGTAACAACCAATCAGTGCATTGAAAAAACTAAAACCAAAACTCGCCAGTGGAGATGACCAAATCCCAACTTCCTTGGCTAAAGATTGTACTTGTATTGATTACCACAAATCAACATGGTATTATCAGCAACAGATCAACAATCACAAATTTTGTGTGGATTAAACAATATACAACAGTTTCGAGAGCTGTACACAAGTCGACACTATTTATACAGACTTCTCAAAGGCCTTTGACAAAATTAATCATAACATATACTGAGCAAGCTGGATGTATTCGGTCTAGACAAACCACTGTTGTCATTTCTAGCTTCCTACCGCACGAATAGGAAATTATACTGAACATCGGGGTCACAAATCTTTCACCGTCACCACATCTAGCGGTGCACCCCAGGGCAGCGTATTAGCCCCACTCCTTTTTCCCATTGAACATACAAAATTGTCTTTTGAATGGAATACGGATCATTAGTATGGACAACGTGCAAATACAAGCTCTTTTACTGATGTTTATGCTACCTTTGTCAATTCATGAATAAAATTAAAATACTTTCACTCAAGAAGCTATAACAATATTTTATCATTCATATATCCCTTCATTGATTCTCATTGCTCATTACTTTTCATTATCTTTATTCTTGAGGAATTTAAATTCAAATTATTATGTAAACTTTGTCTAGTAATTTTGATTTTCTCCTGTTGAACAATGAATGATTTTTTTTTCAGATAATATGACCACTCCTTTAACATTCTCTATCCCAAATCAAAAATTAGCAACGGTTATTATCATTCTAATATATTGTGAATATCATGAGTTTTTGTTCAATATACCTCCTAATCAAATAATTTAAAAAATGTCTTCCGTTCCTTCGCATTCCCGTTTTTTAATTCGTACAGTCTGAAGTCCCAATTCAATGAAAAGGGATGCCCTCTCCAGCTTCCCTAACGACCCTACTACAATCACAGCAATAACGAAATCCACTCCAACAAAATGTCGATGAATGCCTCGTTGTCAATGAGCCGAAAAATAACTTGTAGCTAGCGACCCGTTAAAGAAATCGAACCTTTCGTGTGCCTGCGCCGGAAGGGTCAGTCAATTGTCGCGTTATCGGAACTTTTCCACGAGGAGAAAATAAATGAAATCCTTGCGGGACACAATAGATTGACAGACTGTCTTTACATCAACACCTATTTTCTCTGGCGACTTTATGTTACCAGAATGTCCGATATGTTATCGAAAAGGCCCTTTTTCACTTACATGTTGGCCCGTATTTATTTTATAGCGTCGGGAAGCTTTAGTTCCTTTTTATTTGATGCCAAATTGAAGTTTTTTTTTCCTTTGAAGGCGGGTATTAGAAAGGATCAGGCAGCGGCGTATCCGGAACGTTCTCGAGTGGAAGTAACCGATATTGATTGTGATAAGCGCATATAGCTGTTTTTAGTTAAAACTCCACCTGACATACAGAGCGTTTCAGAAAGTTTGCACTAGATGGAACACTGTTATACGTATCTCAGAAATATTTATCCTTGATATAAATCGGAGCGCTGCACGAAACTTGCATTTGATTTGTCAAAATTTTGTTTTTTCAAGTGGTGTACAGGGGAGAATAATAATAAACTACCCTTATGTTTGACATTATCAAAACAGTTTGTCGAGAAAAGTTATTTAGAATTCAAAACAATATTCAGAATAAAAATCACAGCTATCTACGCGAATGAAAAAATGGTTCAAGCCTCATAAAGAATACTAAAACATAATTTAAATCTAAGGCACTTCCCTCGGTTTACTATGTAGATATTTTAATGCAAAATTTGGTCTTCGGTACAAGGTGCATAAATTGAGCAAGAAAATTCTTAACATTAAGGAATAAAACTGTCTCATTGTATCGTAGTAGTTGGAAATTGAAAGCATATTTTATCACTACGTTATTCCTAAATTTAATTTTACACCAATATTTAATTCAACCATAGAGTCTAATTATTCTCGAATATGTCTTCTTTTTCAATGGAGAATAAACAAGCACACATTCACTAAAAATTATGAATTGTTTATGTTTAAAAAAATATAATATTATTTATCTGTGATCCACAAAGAGCTCCATATTTCTTACACACCAGAAGTAAATTGTGATTGATAATCCCAAACAAATTTGGTGAATTAATTTCTGGCTCACCATCTCGTGATAAATACGTTGAAAATTTTAAGTTCCGACGATGATTTTAATTTTAATGACTTCTTTACCAAACTTGCATAAAAAGTACTTCTCAAACCGTTTTATCCATAAATTGAAAAACGATTTTATTGAAATTATTTACTTATTGTGAGGTTACTCCAAAAGTCATGATTACTGTTTTTACCGTCCTTAGCAAAAGTTCCGTAACTACTATCTGCCATGTTGCTCAGAATGCTTACATCCGAACTTTATACGAAGGAAATTCTCAAACTTTGGTACATACGGCAAAATTATTTGTTAACTTTGGCCATAACCCGGGAATACCTATACATTATTTTTGCTTGATAAAACGCAAAATTTATAGGTTTTCCAACCTACAGAATCCAATATCTCAATATTCATATTTCTTGTAGATACAGCGCTTTTGTTAAGGACGGCACTGTACTAGACACGAATTCTATTGCGTTTTATGTGTTTAACTACAATGAAGTGACAGATTATCTGTATACTCTCCATTTTTTTGGAAAAAAACCCATATTTTACTTACTTCATGGTAGATTAAATTTATTAAAAAACAAAAAATTATGCCATTATCAGCTTGTCTGCAAAAGTTTTACTCAACGAAGTAATAGAAAACTATGAGTACTATTTTTTGGTCTACTGGCGTGACCAATCATATTATTATTTTTTTCAATACTCATTTCAACATTTTCTGCAAACTTCAGTAAAGTTTACATGATAGATTGAGCTAACTGTCGACTTATTTTTTATTATTTTGTGTAACTAAAGTCGGTTATCTGTATTTTATTCAACCTAATCATAGTGTGGGGTCAAGCCACGGAAAGCACTGGAGTCTTCATAATGCAGAAACGAATTATCAGAATAATTTTCAATCGTGAATATAGAGAATCATGCAAAAATAGATTTAAAAATGAAAGAATGCTCAGTTTGCCATGTATATATTTATATAAAATATTAATTTACATTCGCCAGAATCTCGCAAAACTCACCCCTTAATGAGAATGTTCTTAATTATTCCACAAGACAAAAGCACTATATCCACATTAGGCAACATCATTTATCTAAATATAAAAAGTCGCCAGAATGTGCTGGAAGTAATCTTTACAACAGACTACCCAAAAAAATAAAAAGTATAAAGCAATACAAGGTCTTCAAAAAAGAGTTGAAGTCATATATAATTGAGAAATGCTACCACAGTATTGAGGAATATAAGGAAAATTCCCTGACAGTCATGTGAATTCATATATTATATAATAGGTAGTAGCAAATATAGGTTGTCAGTACCTTAATAACTGCTATTTTTAATGTGTAATTTAATGTGTATCTTTAATGTGTAATTCAATGTGTATTTTTAATGTGTATAATTTCTTTATTTTTTTACTCGCTGTCAAGACAAAGTATTTCTAAGACGTTGCCACACTGTGATATGTGTATTTTTTGGCAAAATAAATCTATCTATCTATCTATCTATTTATATATACCTATGCATGTGAGTTTGATTGACACTGCATATTTCTTCGAGTTCCTTGGGGGAAAATATATTTTAACCAATTCTAGTAGAATGAATTTGTAAAAAACTGAAAAATTTAGTTACTCTCGACTTTTTTTATTATTTCGTGTAACTGAAGTCTGCTAATACAATTATCAATAATATATGCATGTAAATGATACTAGATACTTCCTCAAGTTTCTTCTTATATTATTAAGAAAGAAGAAGAAGAAGAAGAAATATATTTCTTTCAACGTTAGTGAAATGAAACTGATCAAGAATAATGACTTGAACTTTTACCAGCTGCCTCATTTTTAAGTTGATAATTTGTATTTCATATAAAGTAATGTCAATTGTTGTCCTGGACGGAAACGATCTCTCAAATAACAAAATACTTTTTTTTTTATTTTATACAATACAAATTTGGAAAAGAATAGATAGATATTTAGATATATGAATATGATCACCGATATTGATATCTAAATTTCTATTGATTCCTTAATATCAACCATAGAAAAATAATTATGTCACCAGAAGAAGTAAAATCGATATATTACGCAAGTTGCACTGTATTGTTTTAACAATTTCATTATGATATCCTTCATCAATCTGCAAAAGGACACATATGGCCTGTTATTTCGATAAACTACTGCTCTTCAATTCTTTTTTATGCCATATTGGATACTGCCTCGCCGACTGCTTCGTTATTTTTACTTTTTTGTGATAACCCCAATCTCCAGTGCAGCCGCTTACGAATATTACGAAAATTATGTTCATTCTGATTGGACAATTCTTGTACTACCCGTTTGAATTTCTTAGGTACCAAAACGGATGAGTTAAAAACAAACAATTGGTCACAAGAATCACTTCGATTTTCCATCATCTTCATTAAAATAGGTACGAAAAATTCATATGGTTGGATTATTTATGTTTGTGATTAGCCACTTACAAATTTTCTTGAGCCGTCTCGTGTTGTCTTTTAAAAACTGGGATTATGCTCTATGCGACCAGTTATCAGTTACTCCGACAAAGTATTCAATACCTGCTCCCGCACTTCTTTATCCCTTCAGGCTAACTCGTGGAAAGCAATATATGAAAACCTACGTTAAAAACCTTCTGGAAAATCTTCATTTGAAAGTTCTACAATCCTCATTTCTTCAATAAGTTTGGCGTCCCTTCCGTTTATAAAGGATATGAAAAATTGCATAAATTACCATATGAATTGAGATAGAAAGTCTGAATGTGGCTCTGTTGTTAACTATTATATTTTGAATAAGACACTTGCGTACAAAATACAGCTCCTAACATTGGCGCCGTCTGGTGGCCTTTACTTTCCGCCCACATATCTGGTGATTTTTTCCCTACTTAATTATATTGTCTGTAAATTTTTGCCCTGTACTTCGAGCGGTCACACTGTATATAGTCGAAAAAACCATCTATATACCTCCCCACAGAAAGAATTCGGAATCTTCCAGAGAAACGCCACAGATCAGTTATGTGGAAAAAGAGAGAGACTTTAGAAGAAGCGTTTTCGATGTTTATTGTGGAAATCAATAGAAAGAAGCACCAAGAGGTAAGTTCCAATCAGTTACATCGGATGTTATTCTAGTGTTTGGCTGCAATGCGGGTAGATAGAAGAAATAGGAAAGGTCAACTACAAAGTGCTCTGGAAAATACGATCCGGATGAGAGACCCCTTTACTGCCTCTTGCCGAAGGGAAATATCAGAAGATCCATCGTTTTGGATGTCTATTGTGAAATCAAATATACCTTTGAAGTGTGCCAAGTCATGCGATGAAAATGGATACAGGTACAAGTTGTTAGGTATGTAGCTGCTGAAATTTCAACAAATGATTTTTGCTCACGAGTGAACTGTGATTGGCTCATTCATTGTAAGTTATGTGTTAGAGAATCCTAGGAAACCAGGAGTTCTGCTCCAATGATGTTGTTGTTATTGTTAAATCTGTCAACTGGCTGCACCCTACGAGCAACCCTCAGAAGTCAGAGACTTGTGGGAGCCCTCACCTTTTAACGTGTGATGCCATGTAATTTTGGAAACCGAAACTATACTGTTTTTTAGCATGAATAATAAATGTGTTTCTCATCTCATGGCTAGTGTAGATCAGTGTGAGAAGAATTATCGACAGTAGCGCCCTATAGAACGAGGAGAGAAAATTATTTTTCAATTCTATCCCAAGCAGAAATAAAAAAAAAAAAATTTCAATTACCCATATCTTGAAAACTGTCTCTTTTTCAACACTGTGGCTATGGACACTTTTGTTTAGCTCATCAAGTACTTCAACAAGCAGCAAAATTCACGGAAAGAAATGTGTGGGGTCCTTTTGCACCCTCAACTGATTGAAATCAAAAATAACAAAACAACCTCCCGAATGAAAAAATGTTACCCGAATCTAGACACCTTACCCCTTGCCGCCAGAGCAGATGCGAACAGTATCGCTCTGAAAAGTCGGCAAATTTGGTCGAACCAGGTGGTGAGCGACAGATGTCTTCAAGCAGATGCTCAGGCACACTCCCACTCACGATCTCACATGCGAAATGGGTACGGTACGAATGCGGAAGAGGCGACTGATTGATGGGTCGTTTTGATCAGATGATGTTGAGTGACTAGGTCATTAATTCGATATCGCGTTGAGTTATAACGGCGGAGAATTGTGAAGCTTTTTGATGAGCTGGATGATGAGTTGCTTTGATGTGTAGAATTGATAATTGATTCCTATAGTCATATCATCTACTTAGAAAACTTGGGGTTTTGGGTAATATTAAAGTAAATATAGAAAGAAACCCTGACAGGTCGATTCTAGGATTAGATATAATATACCAGAACGGTAGAATGTAGAACTGAAACTGTATATGAATCGAAAATATTAATCCAACAAAGTTAGGTTACGATAAACTGGAGAACCGATCTAGATAAGAACTGACTTTGAAGAAATGGCAAAGAATCCAAAAAAATCCGAATTGATCACATCAGATTTTTGAAGAACTGAACTCGATGAACTGAAAATCTCAAGGATTCAATTCTGTAATATCATGAAAAAAGAATGAACAAAAATGTGAAAACTGCTATCGATCAAACCAGCAGATCAAAAAAAATTGTGGGAATTGCAAAATATCGTACAAAATATCGTTAGTCTTCAAAACGTATTATTCGGAAGTCATAAGATTTAAAATCGTCGAAGACCTATAGTTGACACCCTGAATCATCAGAAGAATAAATAGTGAAATCAAAATGTACAGAACCAAAAACTATCAGAATGTGGATGCTGCTTGATCTACTCCTCCAGAGATGACTCAGCGTGCGGTCAACATAACAACATTCTGATTTCGGGATTACATAATACTTTTTGTTTCTGTCTTAACTAATATTTATTACCAAAATAGCAAGGCTCGCAGTGAGTTCATTACCAGAATGTTTATTGAAAAATATGAATCTTCAAATAAATCATGGAAGGAAAAAACATTATGAACGATTCGTTATAAATCGGTAAGACGTGATTAGATTTGTCCAACGGTCACAAGTCAGCGCCATCTAGGAGGTAACAGAGCAAGTTTATTTTCTCCTTATTATGGTAAGCATCCTCTCCTTCAACTCTTGTCCTCCGTATTTTATATATTCATTAATTTCATCTTTTCCGGACGCCTTACTATTTTTACATTCCGCAATGACTCTTTCTATGTTCCTTTTGGTGGGCTCATTTGATACATTATTTTCTTTTTCGCTCATTTCATCTTCGTCTTCCACTACTATTGCTCTCTGTTCATTCTTTGCGGCTTCAACTACCAATAATATTTTGTAGTATTCCATCCAAACTTGTTTGCATTGGTTGTTTTCTAGTAAGATAAGCTCGGGTAAGTGTGAATTTGGGGCAAGTGTGAGTTTGCTCGCTATCTTCGCTAAACCGAGCGACAGCCCAATGCCATCTATTGACGAATAGCCTACACTCATAATGAATCCATAACCATCATATAAAATACAAAAGAGATCTTGTGAAATCCAAATATTTTCCCCAATTTTCTGACCTACAATTCATCAACCCGAACGAGTATAACGAGTTTATTTCAAGCTTTGAGTGTATTGTTAAAATCTAAGGTAAGAATCCATTTTATACACTTTTCTTCTGCCTAAACAATGAATCTGACTATAGATTGCCGTTTTTTTCATAAAGTTGTTTTTTTTACATTTTTCCTTTGCATGTCACACCTACCCCCAAATTAAATATTATTGGGGATAGTGTGACCTATCTGTCGGGGTAAGTGGGAACCTGGTTCATTTGGCCAATCTAAACAGTAATATTTTTTCAGCTATAGTACGAAATTATATACGGAAATCTCAGAGAGCCAAACAATATACCTGGCCAGATGTAGAAGACATTGATACACCATTTGAGGATGAAATAACAACTGTGCTTCCATCACCACTCGTCAGAAGATGGGGATCAATGAAATTCTCATTTGATTTTCCAGATTTCTACCTGTAAATTTTTCTTTTCAACAAATGTTCACTTTCACGATTATTTTTTGATTTCTTCCAATGGGGCATTTTAAATTCAAAATTAAAAAGTACCTAACTATGTTTTGAATAAAGATATCTCGAAACAAATTAATTGTGGTGAAAGTTCCTTTACTGTTTACTTACACCTGCCCCAAAGAGAGATTTACGTGCATTAATATCTTTAAATTTGGCCAGAATCACACTTGCCCCAAATTTCCGGGGAAGTGTGACCTATGGAGATGTATATCTGAGTATATAAATAAAATTCATTCATTTCAACAGTTTTCTGTGGCGTATTACAACGACTGACCTTCGAAGATTTAAAATCGTCGAAGACCTATAGTTGACATACTGAATCATCAGAAGAATAAATAGTGAAATCAAAATGTACAGAACCAAAAACTATCAGAATGTGGATGCTGCTTGCTCCACTCCTTCAGAGATGGCTCAGTGTGCTGTCAACATAACTAAATTCTGATTTCGGGATTACATAATACTTTTTGTTTCTGTTCCAGCTCTAATATTTATTACCAAAATAGCAAGGCTCGCAGTGAGTTCATTACCAGAATGTTTATTGAAAATATGAATCTTCAAATAAATCATGGAAGGAAAAAACATTATGAACGATTTGTTATAAATCGGTAAGACGTGATTCGACAGTCACAAGTCAGCGCCATCTAGGAGGTAACAGAGCAAGTTTCTTAACGAGTTGAACGTTATCTACAAGGCTGGTTTATTATCCGCTCAGCCACCTCCACTGCTTCATTTCGATTCTAATCATTTTATATCTTACATATTTCGGTTCCATGGATTTAACTTTTTTTTTATTTTTTTTTGGGGGGGGGCGAGGTGAAGGAAATCTTTTATATAGAAATATTGAGTCTTTCCAATCTCAATAAATACTGTGAGACTCTCCTTATTAGGCATACTCACTAAAACCTCCACCTCTGTGCAGGTCCGGTCAGGCTATTACCTCCGGTGACACTTAGGAAAAATTGGTCCATCGTATTTTACCTATGTTGTAATGTCACAGTACCCAATCCAATTCTTTTGGGCCTTGTACGAGTTTGTACAAGTTCCGTATTGGGTGGGAACTGTATAATTCTGGGTCGCCAGATGGCTGCCCGAAAATTGCCTGTCTTTGCGGTCTAGAGCTTCGCAATAGCACAGCATGTGTTTCGCGGTTTCTGGATCCTTACCGCATAATCTGCAGGTCAGGTCACTGGTGTATGTCCAGTTAGGAGTCCCGTAACTGTTTTCAACTGGCTCCTGTTCATTGTTAACAGGTCTGTCGTTCTTTTGTTTCACGGTCCTTTAATATATTCTTTCCGTGTTTGTTTCCTGGGATATTGTCCCAGTAGTTTTTGTGCTTGTCCCTAATTCAGTCTTTTACAGACGCTCTTATTGTACACTTCGATACCCCTAGTATCTGCCCTCGATTTAGGTGCATTTCCGATCCTCTTCGTGAGAGTTCATCTACTTCCTCATTGCCTGCGATTTCCTGATGACCTGGGATCTATATCAGTTTGACTTGATTCCGGTGTGACAAAGTTTTCGGTTTTTCTTTGCAGTCCCATACCAGTTTGAACGTTACTTCCTTGCTATAGAAGGCCTTCAGTGACAGGATGTTGATATGCGCGTTTTCAACGTTTCTACTAAGTATGATTTTCCTTCGCACATTGAAGGATGACGTACACTTCTGCTTGAAAGCCCAGTGAGTAGCTGATGCCAATACAACAATTTTAAAACAATTTTAATACTCGGATTCCTGGAGAACACTCCTTAGCCGTTCCATTCAGTTCTGTTTGGCACCAGCACTCCTAATTGGTTGTTGAAGGAGTACGGTTTCGGAATGTTTTCGTTCCTAGTGCGCCCCCGATCACAATTCTAACGATTCTTATGTGTACCGTTCCAACGTTCAGGTTGCGTCTGATCTGCAGTCTGGAGGCACCAAGACTTGGTGTTGATTTGATGGCCCCTGTGATTCCAAGACAAGCAAGTCTTTGCACCTTACGGCTTCTCTTTGTTGTGTCTTGGGCCACCACACCAATGAAGCATATGTAATGGAGGGCATGACCACCGTGCTATACAACCAGTGCAGCATATGTGGTTTAAGTCCCCAATTTTTTGCAAAAGTGTGTCTGGCTATCACTAGTGAACCGCTTTTTTGGTTATTTCTTTAATATGCTGGTCCCAGGCCAGCTTGGAGTCTAGTATTACTCCAAGATACTTGACTTCCCCCTTTATCTGTATGTCTTCTCCTCGAAGACGTATGGGTCCTAGACCCTCTGTTTTTCGTCTTCGGTTGAATGCTACTATGGTTGCCTGGTTAGAATTTAACGTTTCTAAAATTTTAATATATTGGTTTTACGTTTTTAGATAGGTCCAAATGTTGTTTTTATAAAATTTGATTTGCATACTTTTTGAAGTTGACGGTTTATTTTATGAACAACTTGGGATATTGTGTTTTGCAATAACTCAGTTTTTTCATTTCAGTCACTTTCGTTTCTTCACGAATTCAGATCTATGATAACTAGTTCTTATGATTTTCGCGCATGATGATGCTTCTGGTTCTCATAAGTACACATCAGATTCATTTTTTTATTATAAATCAGTTCTATACATTTCATTCTGCTGTCAACTGATTGATCCTTCATTTTATTGGTTTTACATATCTGTATACGGGAAGCACACTGTCCTAGTCCATTTTGTTGTTTCCATAGATTAACCACATATCAATAATGATAATTATTACAATGTGTCCTTAAAAAAGGAATAGAGAAAATTTTCACATTTGTCTCTATTTCTTTAATGTCTACATAGTATTTATACTTACCTCTAAATATGTAAACTGCGAGTAAAAATAAATTTAAGTAAAAATTACCTGAACAATAATATCACTTGGGCTTACTGGCTAATGTTAGTCATAAATCGTAACCTATATTTCAAATTTTATCTTGCTATTTCAAAAACTGAAAGAGCTATAAAAAAAAAACAAAAATCTTGAAACGTTAACGCTTTGTAGATCAGCAACAAAGTATTTACTACCACATGTTTATAGAAAAGAAGTCTTATTTTGACCTGAAAAATATTCTCCTATAATCTTGATACTGAATTTTGATGCACCTCGTATGAAACGGCTCTTAGAAACTCTGTTTTACGAAAATATGTTCGAAACCCGTGGCGATCCATCTACCTGGTATATTTGAAAAGAAAAAGAGAAAGACTTTCCATTGGAGATTCATAACGACCAGAAAACCTCATTTTTGTGTTTGTCCTCTGAATTATCGATACAGTAAATTCTTTCCGCAGACTCTGCTCACGGAGCGGAATATTTCATGTACTTTCTATCCACACACCATTGGGAATGTGAGTAAACGAGGAAAACCCTCGAGATTAATATATTTATCAGCTTGAAGCAACTGTGAGTTCGATTAAGTAAATATGGATGTTATTGTGAAGTGGCGAGATGAGCAAACGTTACCGTGGTTTATATTTATCTTGCCATTCTACTTCGGTATTCTGGGAATAGACGAGGAAACAATCAACAATTTTCCGCAATAACAGTGCTTTGCTGCTAAGGGATACTTTTCATTGTCTACGAGATTTATCCCTGCAGCTGTTGTTTCATTTCGTATTTTTGTTTACCGAATCGTTGTTTCTGGATGTTTGTTCAATGGGAACGAATGATACAGGTACGAATTATTTATTCATTTTCTAGCATGTTCTCCATTTCGATGAAATATATATATCAGTTAACAAGATGTGTACACAAGGGGAGGGTAATAGTTATGAACCAACATGAACTTGATTATCGGATGGTGGGGGCAGGACGTCTCAACGGTCTTCATATCAGTCAAAAACGTTTCTATATCTTTATATTGATGGGGGAATGAATGAGTGTATGAAGATAAAAATAAGAAAAAATTTTTTTTTCAAGTATTAAATGAATGAACAGTATATTTTCGTTCATATTTGTCAACTTTTTTTCATTCCCACCATCAAAACGAACGAATATTTTTGTATGGTTTTATCTCAATATTGAAGTCTATCATTTACTTAGTTAAACGTCTATCTCACTTTTTTCTTCTCGAAGCTTCAATTTTTGTGTAAATAATTTCGGAAGAATGTAATTTTTCGCTATTTTTGTTAAATTATTCACACAAAATCTGAAGCGTCGAAGAAAAAAGTGACATAGACGTTTAACTAAGTAAATGATATACTTCAATACTGACATAAAACAACACAAAAATAGTCTTTCGTTTTGATGGTGGAAATGAACAGAAGTGCCCAAAAATTAGTGAAAATATACTGTTCATTCATTCATTACCCAAAAAATATTTTTTTAAAGATTTTTGTCTTCATACACTTATGCATTCCTTTATCAGTAAATAAAAATTGTTTCTAACTCCCTTTTTTTCAACAGGCTAACGCTTCGGTAAAATATTTCGCCATTATTAGGGCTCTGGAATATGGAATTATTTTTCTCCATTTATTTCTGTCTTTGGTTCTTTCTTGCCAGTTTGTCACTCCTGCCTGCGTAAGTCCTCTTCCACGTCCTGCATTCATTTTGATCTTGATCTTCCTATCCTCTTTCCTCCGCCAAGGTCCCATTGATCTGATTCTGTGTTGTTTTATTTTACATATTATGTCTTCTTTTAATTCCTGTCTAATTTCTAGGTTAGTTCTTATTCTGTATTCTTCCTCTGAGATCTTTTTTGGTCCTAATATTGCTCTCATAATAATTTTTCTTTCAAATTTCCTCATGCCTTCTTCGTCTTTTTTTGTCATTGTTATCGTATTATAAATATTTATTTTACTATTCTTCGTTTTATATTTTAATTTCAATAAAGTTTCCTCTGTTTGCGTTTAATATTTTTTCTTGTGTTTCTCGTCTTATCTCTCTCTAGATATTTGTACTCTTTTACTTCTTCAAACTCTCTTGCTCATATTTTGACCTTTCCCTGTATTTGTTCCGTTCCTAATCTCAATATTTTCTTTTTTTCTCAGCCCTACTATTTGCCCTTCCTCTATAATTCCTTCCAGCATATCTTTCATTACTCTTCTGGTCTTGGTAATTATGGTTGTATCATCATCGTATGCAATAATTTGTCCTCCTCCTGTTCTAAGATTTGTTTCGTAAATTCTCATGAACACATATTCTAAATTTAGGTTGAATAACATCGTTGAAAATGAGTCTCCCTGTTTTACCCCTTTGTTGATTGTGAATTCCTCTGTTTCTCGTTTTTGTGTTCCTATTGTGATCTTAGTTGTTTTTTTGGGATTTTCAACTTTTTCAGTGCAATCATGAGTTAGTTTCTTTTCATTGAGTCAAATGCTTGCTGGAAATCTACAAAGAGCATTTCCAGGTTTGTCTTGTGTTCATGACCTTTTTCTATCACTTGCTTTAGTGTATGAATCGCGTCTATGGTTGATATTCCTTGTGTAAATCCGCTTTGATATGATCCCTTTATGTTTTTTATAATACTTGCCAACCTTGATTGTATTATTTATGTCATTATTGAATGCACTTTGTTGGGTAGTGTTATTTATCTGTAATTCTTACAGATTTGTTAGTCTCATTTTTTATGGATAGTTATTATTTGTCCTGTCTCCCATTCTTTTGGCATTTTTCCCTCTGTCCATTTTCTCCTTATTATGGTAAGCATCCTCTAATTCAACTCCTGTCCTCCGTATTTTATATATTCATCAATTTCATCTTTTCCGGACGCCTTGCCATTTTTACATTCCGCAATGACTCTTTCTATGGTCCTTTTGGTGGGCTCATTTGATACATTATTTTCTACTTCGCTCATTTCATCTTCGTCTTCCACTACTATTGCTCTCGGTTCATTCTTTGCGGATTCAACTACCAATAATATTTTGTAGTATTCCATCCAAACTTGTTTGCATTGGTTGTCTTCTAGTAAGGTAAGCTCGGGTAAGTGTGAATTTGGGGCAAGTTTGAGTTTGCTCGCTATCTTCGCTAAACCGGGCGACAGCCCAATGCCATCTATTGACGAATAGCCTACACTCATAATGAATCCATAACCATCATATAAAATACAAAAGAGATCTTGTGAAATCCAAATATTTTCCCCAATTTTCTAACCTACAATTCATCAACCCGTACGAGTATAACGAGTTTATTTCAAGCTTTGAGTGTATTGTTAAAATCTAAGGTAAGAATCCATTTTATACACTTTTCTTCTGCCTAAACAATGATTCTGACTATAGATTGCCGTTTCTTTCATAAAGTTGTTTTTTTTTACATTTTTTCATTGCGTGTCACACTTACCCCCAAATTAAATGTTATTGGGGATAGTGTGACCTATCTGTTGGGGTAAGTGGGAACCTGGTTCATTTGGCCAATCTGAACAGTAATAGTTTTTCAGCTATAGTACGAAATTATATACGGAAATCTCAGAGAGCCAAACAATATACCTGGCCAGATGTAGAAGACATTGATACACTTTCTGAGGATGAAATAACAACTGTGCTTCCATCACCACTCGTCAGAAGATGGGGATCAATGAAATTCTCATTCGATTTTTCAGAATTCTACCTGTAAATTTTTCTTTTCAACAAATGTTCACTTTCACGATTATTTTTGTTTTTTTCCAATGGGTCAATTCAAATGCAAAATTGAAAAGTTCCTAACTATGTTTTAAATAAAGATATCTCGAAACAAATCAATTGTGGTGAAAGTTCCTTTACTGTTTACTTACACCTGCCCCAAAGAGAGATTTACGTGCATTAATATCTTTAAATTTGGCCAGAATCACACTTGCCCCAAATTTCCGAGGAAGTGTGACCTATGGAGATGTATATCTGAATATACAGTATGGTGCAAATGAATGGAATAAATTCATTATTTTGTAATAAGGCGACTCTACAGAAAAATCCTGATACCCGTCGATTTTTATTATCGAACGCGCATTCTGTCAAATATTTTTGATACGCATGACGTCATTGGTGTGAGCGTGATGACGTCATCGATGATTTTTTTAAATGGAAATGTGGGTCATGTGATAAGTCATTGGAAAGGTCTTCCAATCAGCTATCCAATCATATTCATGATTTCAAGTAATTTGGGTTTTTATTCTAACAAACAATTGTAGTAATAAAAGAACATTCCCATTCAATGAATACAAACAACTTCAAAGCAAATGTTCAAACTGCCGACCATCTGCTATAAGACAGTGGGATAGACGAGCAGTAAATTCTTCTCGAACTCTGCCAATAACGTCCTGAGTGATTCGTCCCATCTCGATGCGTATACGGTCTTTGAGATCACGGATATTGTGGGGTCTATTTTGGTACACTTTACTTTTCAAGTATCCCCATAAAAAGAAATCCAGAGGTGTTAGATCTGGCGACCTAGGTGGCCATTCAATTGCTCCTCTTCTTCCTATCCACCGATCTGGAAAGACGTTGTTCAAGTAGCGTCTCACCACGACAGCATAGTGTGGCGGCGCACCATCTTGCTGCAGCCACAAATCAGTTCTGTTTGGGAACAGCCGATTCAGTTCGGGTAGCAAGAAGTTTTGCAGAAATTCTAAATATCGAGGACCTGTCAAGGACTCATCGAAGAAATATGGTCCTATTATCCTATTCTCTATAATTCCCGCCCAAACATTCAATTTTTCTGGATATTGAGTATGATATTCCTGCATCCAATGTGGATTTTCAGTAGCCCAATACCGACACGTCTGACGATTGACATGACCGTTTAGGAGAAATGTAGCTTCATCAGAAAAAAGAACTTTTCGGAAAAACATCGGATCTGTGTTATTTTTCTCCATCATAATTTCGCAAAATTCAATTCTTCTATCAAAGTCGTCTTCCAGAAGCTCCTGAACTAAACTAACTCTGTAGGGATGCCACTTCGCCTTTTTTAGCGTTCTAAGAACTGTTGAATGGTCAATGTCATTATCTAATGCTACTTGCCTTGAACTGGTATGGGGATTATCTTGAAAAGCTAGTAAAACATCGAGTTTCTTGTCATCTGGAATTTGTTTCTTACTACCTTTGGGTAGGTCTTTCACATGACCCGTTTCTCTGAATTTCTTTTCAATTTTGCTTACCGTGGATTGTGAAATTGGTTCTCGGTTGGGATATTTATTATTGAACAGAGTACAAACTCCTTTGTGCGTTCGTGTTTTGTCTTCACAACCAATCATTATAAGAATTTCGATTCTTTCTGTGTCAGTGAGCTTCATATTGATAAGTTTTGAATATTTCTAATGTTATAACCATTAACATTCGACAAGCCGATTGAGTTTAATTCGAATGTAGCAGTTTCGATGAGACCCACATTTGTGAACCGGCAAAAAATCAAGTAAGAAGCTATCATTTCGTTCCCAGGGACGGCCTTTTCAAAATTAGATCTTGGTTACTTACAGAGATTCGAAAATCATTAATTGGACACAGAATTTAATAATTTTGTAATGAGTGATCTATAATTTCAAAATCAATTTTTTTCTGCATACAACAACCATTAGACAAATTTTTCGATATGGTTGGATAGGTAAATGAAACACCGTTCCAATGACACATCACATGACCCACATGTCCATTTAAAAAAATCATCGATGATGTCATCACGCTCACACCCATGACGTCATGCTTATCAAAAATATTTGACAGAATGCGCGTTCGATAATAAAAATCGACGGGTATCAGGATTTTTCTGTAGGGTCGCCTTATTACAAAATAATGAATTTATTCCATTCATTTGCACCACACTGTATAAATAAAATTCATTCATTTCAACTGTTTTCTATGGCGTATTACAACGACTGACCTTCGAAGTAAATACCTGCAAAAGTTCATTGTTATATTAGTTCAGGTTCATCAGATGGACTAAATTCAATGCGAACTAATGAAAATCACGGTAACACTTACCCGAGCTTACTATATCACTGCACCTTCTTTATTCTTTATTGCGTTTGTTTCACTCTTGCTTTTTTCATTACCATTATCACCATTACAGATAGGTAAGAATAAAACTATTTGAAATTTTCTATGGGAAACTACGCGTAAACGTATTCAGTCAAGAACAGAGTAATATAAAAGTTACTCCAGATGATTTTTACAACTGGGGAATGAGTAGCGGAGACATTGGAAACACTTTACTGACAAATCAAATAATCAATGTACACTAATACATCCTAAATTACCACTCTGCATTCCTCACTTTTCTGAATTCATCGTACCAAGGAAATGCGCAGTCACTTTTACACTTCTAATACCTAATCACAGAAAATTCTCAAACCATTTATACAGAATTGAACCATCGCCTTGCTATACATGTGACAACCTGTTACTTTTTGATCTCAATCATATTTTTATTCTATGCAAATCAAACACTAACCAACTATTACAAACCATATCATCCAACCATATTTCCCTGGCTATAAATATTACATCCGAACTAAGATCACGAAACAAAATTATATTTGAATTTTTGATTAAATCAATAAAAAAATTCAAAATCTCTATTAGAAACTATTTACATGGACAATTTTATTTTTTGGTTTCAGAATTCAATGAAAATTTCTGGCAAACGGTTTTTTTTTCAATGCAAAACACACTTATAGACACACACAACTGGAGAATGGTTAAAGATAGATCAATTCTGCGAACGCCAATCGATTCAGAATCACAAAATGGTATACTCTGTAAATTTCAAGTCGATCGGCAAAAAATAAAATTACTCGAAAAAGTCCCAAGGGGTAGACCCCTGAAAATCATGAAAAATACAAAATCGGCAAATTCACATGGAATTCGCACTACATATGCAAGATGATAGGTCAAAAAATTCCCTCGCGCGATACAGCTTTCGAAAGTTTTTATTTTTCATTATTCAAAAAATCGCAAAGGTTACTAGATTGTATTTCAAGAAGCTGATTACGAATCATAATTTGATAAAATTACGCCGCTGAGTCGACTTCGCAAGCATTTTAATTTCGTCATTGATTGGTTCCCGGAAATGTGCAGATGATTCAGGACAACGGAACTATCGCGAATAGTCTAGCCTACACGACTTGAGTATATAAGGCGAAACATTTCACTCGGAAGGGAAGTTTATGAACAAGTAATAAGAAACTTCTGTAGAAGTTAATAAGTGTTTGGATTATTTAGCTAGTTGTAAAGATGTAAGTGTTTTATCAGTCGGTGAAGTATAGTTGTATGTTGATAGTGGAGGTAATGAAAACTTGGTTTATGGTACCTGTTGAGTAGAAATTCAATTTAAGGATGTTCAATATGTAGTGTATCTAGGAAGGACATATGAACATATCTCTTTTGTTAATTATATTGGAAATAGATATTCCAATTATTTCAATGAGGTCTTTTTCATTTAGGTATTTAGAGTTATTTGTTATCAGTTTGCTATGCCTTTTGATGTTTGACCTTTAATCGACCTACTATTTTTATGTGCCAAAGATATGTTGATGGTATTGTCGTGAAAAAAAAATAAGTTTCAGAAACTTTCAATTCATACCATGATAAGTGTATATTAAGGATTGAAAGAGTGATGCCCCTAAATGTAGGCAGCACGTTGTGCAATTTCTTTAAAAATAGGACACGTTTTCTTAAGTAGCATGCTATGAAAATAAATGTCATGTCATTTATATTGTCAATTTCTTGAACAAAATATAAATGTATCCGAACATTTTCTCAACTTCATCTACGATTATGTCTGATTGCAATGTTTTTTATTTAATGGAAGAAAATGAATAGGCATAGAAAAAGTATAGTACGTTTCACGAGTTGTAAGTCCATTACGCACTCATGAAATTTATGAACTCGCCACTGTTTTTGATGTTTGTAGAAAAAATTTTATTTGTGTCCCATGCGCGAAATACTTTGGTGATCTCGACTATTTTTCTGCGCCTCGTTAAAAAAATCAGTTCTCGATCTCCAAAGTAGCATTTCGCGCACTAGATACAAAAATAACTATTAAATCTATGAAATATTCAAGGACAGAAATAATAAGAATAAACGATCACCTGATATGGGACCACCAGAAAAGCTTCTTCTGAAACTAAGAGACATGGTATGTTTAAAATGAAGAAAGTCTCAAGAAAACTTCAAGAAAACCTATTGGAAAAGTTATATTTTACACTTTTCGATCGCCTTTTGAAAAATGGAATTATCGTGTGGGGAGTTGGAATGTGTGTTCATCTACAAGAAATCGAAGTCAATCAGAAATGAATAACAAAAATTATTTCCGAGATTCAATCACGTTATTCCACAGATCTTTTATATCGAGATACAAAAATAATGGGCATACACGATTATATTTCGTGAGCCTGGCAACAAATCAGTTCGTAAGTCAACATGACATCATTCAAAAATATTATTCCAAAATTCTAGAGCTTGTAACCTTTATCAAGTTCAGTTGCCAATCATTGGCCACAAATTTTTCGATTTGTGACTATTATTCAAGACATGTTTTACAAAAAATCATAATATCGTTTTTCTTCAGATCCTGTTCATGCTCCTTCATTCTCATTGTCAAGTTATGTATCAATTGACCTATATAACATTTATAATAATCACACTACATGAAATTTCAAATAAAATAATAATGATGATTCATTTATTCAGGTAGGCTAGATAAAATGAATATTTGAAACGTGATTGTGAATTAGGAATGTACCACAAAACAGTTAACACAAATATTTGGAAGTTGAAAAATAAAGCAGCCTGGGTATATTTTAGAACGCATCTTTCAAAAACTTTACAATGAATTAATTGGTCTCATTTCTAATCTTTCATTCGCGATACTTCTACAAAATTTCTGTTTTCTGTTTCGAATTTTTGTTTCGAAAGATGGAAATGAAAACTTTTTTGGCCGTCAGGGCTCTGGTAACTCAAACCCCTAGCGACGACCAAAAGAAGCCCAAGTCCAATTTTCAGTAGTCGCTTGTTGATGTAGTCAGCAAAGCAAATAGCGATCCTTCAAGACAAATTATCCTAATATCAAATAATATGGATAGAAAGTATTGGAATATTTCACAATACTATCGGTGTTCCGGTATGTGTGGGAGGAAAAAGCATTTTCCCAGCTGCCTAGAGAGCACACACACATTCTGCTTTCGAGAAAACGCAAACTTATTGAAATAAACATTGAAAATTCACATCTTTCTCGAATCGGAGCTTACAGACGAGACATTGGATCATCATTCAAACGAGAATATGCAGAAATCGAAGTACTTTCAAGGGTCTACAACAACAAATGGCGCATGTGAATTGAGTGATTTAACATTTATTGCTCCATAAATATATTCGGAATAAATCCAACAATCCATCTTACAAGAAACCGTATGTCAGAGAGCGGATAAATTCATACTTTTCCATTTTGGAGTTTGAACCGAGATTTTTATATTCGGTGATATTTCTTCATATTTACATATCCCATAAAGCGCGTCTTGATGTGTGGAAGCAGATATTTCTTGCTATATTCGTTGATATAGGCTGCAGCATAACAGACCTGCTGTGTGCAATATTTCCCCATGAGAATATCAAGAGGGTTTTTATTAAAATAGACTAATCCGACGTTTATATTGCATAAGAGTCAAAACAGAGCCTAAATAAGGAGGTGTGGTAAATCAGTATCTGCAAAAAGAATTTTGAAATTATAAAAATGAATTATTTCATCACTTATTGCACGATAGGTTTAGTTTTCATCGGAAAAATTTGCTTGTTTGAGGAGAAACTTTTGCCCAGCAATCAGAAGATAAAAACTGTCAATCATTAAGCCAAAGGTGGAGCGTTTTTAGGTTAAAAGAATTTTAATTTTTTTCTTCAATCAAGACTCCGAAAACTTCAGTTACTATCTCCTAAAACTTCATTTAGTATGCTGAAAAACTCCCAAATTCCCATATCAACATCACAAGCATGCAGGAAATCCAGCGGATGGGGATCGTCACGAAACTCTCAAAATGTTTCCGATAACCCTCAGAGACAAAACCCGCTTCAATTTTCTTGAAGACGTTTGGGACATCCCTCAACAAACGATCCTGCAGATATATCCAATAACAAATTCAACCGGCCCTATTGTTTCATTCCTTCTTACGAGAGCCTGTAGACGCCATAAATTCACTATTATTTCGTAATATATTTAAAAACACGTTGATCGCGTTCAATATTCCTGTAGCAAGAGAGCTTCACAAAGCTCCAGGGATTCCAAGCATTCCAGACCTTTGGGGTGCTTGGGTTTATACTGGATGTTGTTCCGCGAATGATGCCTGGTGGTGGAGGAGCAAATGATATCGGGACGCCACCACGTTAGGATGTTGATATGTCATCAGTTGTCAAGCGGTTTGTATCCTTATCAGAGTAGTGTTTATTTGTAAAGTCAGAGTAATATAGAGACGCAGCGCAGATAAATTGCACATATTTATAATGGCGGTGTTCAGATACAATTTCTTCAAATTTGTATTTTAAATAAAGTAATGAGGAAATACTAAATTCATGCAAAAAAGCTGTAAATGATGAATAAATCCATCAAAACCTTATTATAGTATTGGTTTTCTGCCATAGAACTTTCCCGCTTCGAATTCGGAATCTTCTGCACCCATTATATTGTCAAAAGGAAAAACACAAAAATCACTTCCTGGATGACAAATGCCTTAATTGAATCAACGAATACAAAAAACAACATGGCTAAACTAATAAGAAAAAACCCAAACGACAACAACCTGCGAAACCAGTATAAAAAATATAGAAATAAATTGACAACCCTTAATGAGAAAACTAAATTTGAATATTACAAAAGTAAAATCGAAACCAGTAAATCAAACGCAAAGGCTCTATGAGATGTTGTGCAAGAAATAAGTAACACAAAAAAACGAAGATTAAAATAAATGAAATCAAAACTGTATTAAGGATAACGTTGACAAATGATAGAGAGATTGCGAAGAATTCAATGTAACTTTCAATAACACTGGAAAAAAACTTGCAGAAAAAATAAATCGCGATCCAAACTTTAAAACCAGTAGACCGTCCCTTCCAAATTCGCTCATACTCTTACCAACAAACCCGCATTATTAATGAATTGATAAACCATAAAGCCGTAGGGCCGGATGAAATTAAAGCGGAAACTCTGAAAACCGTCACGACATATATAATCGATCCTCTCAGTCATATTTTCAACAAGTGTATGGAAACTAGTATCTGGCCCAACGCTTTCAAAGACTCCATCATTGTTTCAATATATAAGAAGGGCGACAGAAAACTAGCGGATAACAATAGGCCTATATCTCTCATCTCCCACTTATCAAAAATTCTTGAAAAGTTGTTTTATAAAATATATATCATTTCCGAACGACAGTATGGATTCAAGCAAAAAACTTCCACACAAGATCCTCTCCTTGACAGAAAAAAATCACAACTCTTTAAATGAAAACAAATCATGCCTGTGTGTATTCATTGATCTATCAAAAGCCTTCGACACCGTAAGCCATGAATTACTCTTCCAGTCTTTAGAGGATATAGGTATCAGAAATACTTCGTTAGATTTATTCAAAAGCTACATCACGAACTGACGTCAAACAGTTAAAATAAATGGTGATATTAGTGAAGCCTTACCTGTTGAATACGGGGTGCCACAGGGTACGGTACTTGGATCACTACTCTTCAACATCTATTTGAATGGCTTATTTTCTGTGAAGAGTAAAGGGGACATTGTTGGATTTGCCGATGATACCGCAATCTTTCACAAAGCTGACTCATGGAAAGAAGTGAAAAGAATCGTACAAACGGATTTTATTCTGATCAAGAAATGGCTTGAAAAGAGACTCTTAATAATAAATCATCAGAAAACAAACTTTTCACCTAATAGCTGTAATAAAATAAATCTCCCCCCTTTCACCGAAATTCAAATATATGACGTAGCAACTTACCTAATAATATCAGCTAAAAATAATGTTAAATATCATCATGATAGATGATAGATTGCCACATGAAATGGGACATACACATGAAATACATCATCAAGAAATCACAACTCATCCTCTATAAATTGAAATATTTGAAAAAATTCTACCAACACATCAATTATCAACATTGTATCTTGCGCTCGTTGAAAGTCATCTTCGATACGGCATACTTGCATGGGGCGGTGCCTTGAAAACGCACCTCAAACCCCTCGAAATTCTACAACGGAGATTTCTCAAAATTATTGAAATTATTTACGAGAGAAACTCAAAAATTCCTATAACAGGTTTATTAACCTCACTTCATTTCACGAGGGTGCATATGCATATGTTTGTTCTGTGTATTAACTAATCATTAACCATGTGACGCCTTCAATTAAAATCATTTATATGTTTTATTTATATCAAAACAAGTGTTTGATCACTTATCGATTGTTCCTGTTTGTTTGTGTTTGTGTTAGTTTTATATACTTAGCAATTCAACTCGATTATTATTATTTATATTGTACCGCAGCTATAGTGTATCTTATTAGTATTACATTTTATTTTATTCACATTACTCCAGGGATCTCGACGACTATTGTCTTTATATACAGTGTATTCCAGCTAAAACTTGTCACCCCCCGAATATCCGAACTCATGAAAAAAATTGAAAATCGCTCAGACCCGTCGATTTTTATTTCAAGGGGGAACATTTTCCATTTTTTTCATGAGTTCTGATATTAGGGGGGTGACAAGTTTTAGCTGGGACACACTGTATACGAAACAAGTGCACTAGCACTTATCGTTAGTCTCACTTTGTTCGCGTTGTTTCCTTGTAATAACATTAGACTTTCATTGAATAAAGTTTTTATTATTATTATTATATATATTATCCAAATTGCAATATTTTGTGTATTTGCATTATGAAAAAAATCATTACTCACCAATGGGTAGGTTTTCGCATAAAAATGCTACGAAATAATTTCAAGGTATAAACTTCCACAGATAGGAATAAGAAATTATGACTGTACTTTATGAGGAATCCTATAAGGATCCCGAAACTAATTAATATACAGGGTGTTCTGTTTGAATTAGAGTTAGAATTTTCCGATTCATTTGGCAACAATGTATTGATGAAGCATTTCCACAAATTTTCGAAATGATTTGTATTCTGATGTTCCATCTAGCGTATACATACAGACACTGAATGATGAAAAAGTTCCAGAATTTTTTCATATGATCTGTGTTTTGATGATGTTCCATCTATCGTGAAACACCCGGTACACATACAGATATATCACGTACTCAATAAATTGTATGATGACAACCAGTGACAAAATATTCCTGGACAGTCAACAACGACGAACTTACTATAAGGCCTGGACAAATGGACCAGAATCCTAGTCTCGTCATTTCCCGTTGACATTATATATCTCGTCTTTTCCAAGGGGTTGCCCAAATCAAGCGGCTTCAAAAACTTGAACACTTTGGAATAAGAATTTTATTCCAACAGATTTTTTGAAGTAAGGTCCATCCCAGGAGTTCCCCAAGGTTGTGTTTTGACATATGCATTAGATCTATCTACTGTATTCCATTCAGACCGTGCTTTTTTCGAAGATCATATAGCCAGTTCGGTGAAAATCCGCTCACTCCACATAGTGATATTCAGGATGACACCAGGATTGTAGGAGGATTTGACCAACTCTTTCAAGTCCAACGACTATCTCAGCTATATACAGAGGGACGGAAGACCATTAAACGAATTGTGAAAAATGGTGGATTACGTAATCCAATCTTTCGCCGGAAACCTATATAATAGTTATAGTCGTCGACAAGTATTCAACAGAATGTTCTCCTCCACCCAGTATTCGGTGAATTACTACTGAGCTAACAGATGTAAATTCTCCAAAAATGATCATTCATTAGACCCATGATATTATGTGGATCGGTGGTATTTATAGTAGACCAAGTCTTGGCAGGTTGGGGTGATCAAAAGGCTGAGTGATATTCAAAGACAATCCATGTGAGGACAACCCCAATAGCCGCCTGAGAAGTCTTGCTGAATCCACCACCACTCCACAATGAATTGGCCAAAGAGGAGGCAACAACAAGCTATAGAAAGAGTTGAAAACTGACCCCAGGCAGAATGGCCCGGAAGGCAGGACCTACATTTTTTGCAAAAATTGCCTGCCATACAGACAGCTGAAACTCAGGAAGATGTTGGAGCAGGAATATGTAGGCAAGCCGAAGACAAGAATTTCACTGTGCTTAGGTTAACACGTAACAATATTTTAGGCAAACGTTGCAGCAATACATTACTGTGTAAAGGGTCTTGAAGATTAATTTCAAACTCTTTCGGATTGCATAGAAACCCTACAAGAGTAGGGCATCCAAAACAGATTGTCCTCATACTGTGTACCAGTTTACACAGATTACAAGGGCAATGAAGACACAGATTCAATAGCCTGAAAAGAAGCACGATATGCTGTTATTGGTCCGGAAACTTTCTCTCGTATTGCAAGAGCGCTTAAAATAACAAATAACAGTACTTGGATGAAAAAGCAGTACAAATTATGTTGGAATATGGCGCCAGGAATATGACAGGCCAAATAATTCATTGAAGAACCATCGTCAAATTCATAGAGTACCCACTAAGCTGGAACAGGCGAACAATCCTGGTTGGGCTTCTAACAGGGAACTATAGGCTCAATAAACACATGAAGAACAACGGATTGGCATAGATACAACAATAGTTTGTCAAGAAGATGAGGAAACCTCTGCACGCATACTATGCCACTCCGAAGGTTTGACTAGGCTAAGGTTTTACTAGGCTGAGGTTTTCAATGACTGGTGAGGAAAAACGAAAAAATCTGCCAATACATGATTCGTAAATACAAATTGGCTGACCTATAGATTCTAGTTATAAGGACGGGTCTAGACAAGGAACTCTAACATAACAAGAGAGCACATACGATAGATCTGCAAAAGTCGCAGGGGAAAAACATCTGTAAGCACCAAAGACCCCTTATTAATCTTAAACTCAATCTTAACAAATCTTTTGCTCCGAATCGAGGAATCAGTTACATATATAAGATTCATGCTCCATAGCTCAGAAGAATAACAGATGATGTTCTAGCCCAAAGAGCGTTCCTATAATATTATAAACGTAGTTTGCTCGTTGAACAAGTGATAATAATAATAAGCTCAAAAAATTGTGTTTTTGAATTCATGTCTGTTTCAGCAACTGTTTCAACTAGAAGGTCAAGCCCTACACTGTCATGAGGGTTTTTCAGTCGAACAGAAACCCTAGCAATATATTTGAACAATGAAGTTGCTATGGTGACGATTCAAGAAATTGCTTCACATTCAGATTGTGGATCTGTGATCGGGTAATTATTTAGCACAGTAAGCTAAATGCCATTTCAGTTATGCGAGTAGAAAAAATTACTGAGTTCTCAATTGACTGGGTTGTTACTTGATGGAACACTTCTCAGACTGCTAGATACGCATATGTATTTTTGACCCTTTTGCCTGAAAACTGCATGACAAGGTCATATTTCAGTCGGTTCTGTAATAATTGTGTCCATAGTGGATTGATGCCATTTGAGTTTTTCAAATAATCCCGACGTATTTTTCACTGTACCTTTCTTTCATTATTTGAACCAGAACAGTTCCTGACTGCGTTTTTCACGCACGCCGATAAGGCGCTATTTAAAAAAAATGTCTAGTGCTCGAGATATCCAAAGCACTTTTCAAGAGTGGCTCCTGATACAGATAATAAGCTGAAACTAGAAATTCCGTGATTTCTAGATTGATTCATTTCCTTCTGTGAAAATCCGTTTTAATTGCAGTTCTATATTTCATACTTGAATATTGAATCAATTCAAGCAGGTATGTCGTAGACTCAAGCGTGATTTTCTGAAATAATTTCAGTCAAGCACAAAAATTAAATCATAACTATCAACTGCAATAACTTTCGCATACTGCTTGGAAATGAATTCGCAATGTGCCGTGTCCTATATATTCAGTGTAGCGAAGGCAATATTTCAGTTTTGCGTATTATAAACATTTGCGTTTGAATAACCCAGCCCGGGGAAATTTGGTGAACAAATGCATTATTTGCGGAGTTGACTCATTCCGGAGCACTACTTCCCTATTTGTTGCACTGATGCTACGAGTGAATTCTGCAATGTCCAAAGGTCGAATCAGCAGTATAGCATATTATTCAGAAGAACATGACATGATCACGATGTGATGAGCAACTCCGACCGATTTCCTTAGAGGTCCTGCATTTTTTGGTGTTACTTCACACCTATTTGGAGAGCACCGGTGTTTGGTGTTATTAATTGACATTTCCAGGTGAATCTTGTGATTTTGAAATGAATGTAAAGTAATATCAATCTGGTGTTATGTGGAATAATTTTTCGTTGAGTTTCTCATCAGTCTAGTGTAGATTACAATACTTCTCATCATGAAAAATATCAGTTTGTCAGTTACACCTGTATAGGTACATAATCAATAAAATACGGTGTTTACTCACACCAATTCGTTGCATTCTGAACCAGGATGGTGTCAAATTGTATAGATGATAGTTATCCATCTAATGAGAATCTTTATAAAATTATAAAATTTTGGTGTGAAACGAAATTACTTTAATTTATTGCAGTGTTTTTGTAATTTTTGATAGGATGTATATAGTTCAGGTTGCTAATGATTAGTGTTACCTAACTGGAATCATGCTGATGTTTATTTGACAAATCAAAGTAATTTGTAACCAAAACTTATTTTGAAAATGAGCACAAAGCTAACTGGTTCTGAATCAATTCTCAGCAGTAGCACATTCAAGTTTAGGATGTTAATGTATCCAAAATTTGTCAGAACTTTACTGAGCGACTATTTTGGATGGTTCTAAGACCGTTCTAGAAACTAGGACCAAAACAGGCCTTCACAGTTCTCTTGGGAGGTCGTGAGTAGGTCAATACAGAGTACAGAGAGCTGTGAAGCCATATGTTCCCATATAGAATACATCTAGTCTATGGTTCATAAATAGTATGATTTGAAGTTCACAATATGAATTCAAATGAAGATGGTATGCAGTTCTGATTCCAAATTCACTCTCCGCATATTGTGATATGAATTACACCGTAAAACACCATATATAATATCAGGATGATATGAAAGGAGAGTATTCCGTAGTAAAATCCAATCAGTGTTATTTCTAATAGTCTGGAATCGAAAAAGACACTAAGATTTTTCTTCGAGTGTACAGATAAATAAATTATAACTGAACTCATCACCTGATAAATAATTCTTCAGCTACTTGGTTCCATCATTGGGGGAAATAAAACATTAAAAAAAAACTAGCGTGCTTCAAGAGTCAGACCTGGGACTCATACTATCCATAATATACACAATCAATCAATCAATTTATTCATCATAAAAATATACACATAAATTCAATCGCAAGGACCAAAGATGTGCAGATGCATGTTAATGACGAATGACTTCATTGAAGAAACCCTCTAGAACCTAATTAGTTCACTGATACTTCCCGATGGTAGTTAGATATATCAATGTGAATGGAATCAGCCGGATGTCAAGATGAAAAATGAATCATAGATAATGTTAGGATTTTGTATAATAGGTATCAATTTTTTCATTATTCTACGCCCATGACTGTAAACATCAAAAATCGCACTGTCAACATTCCTTGTAAATGACATTCAACAATAACATGCACGTAATAAGATCTCATAACATACACGTGCGTTTTGAGAAGAAACCTTAAACTTCTTGGTTTAATTAAATTACAATAAAAATTTTATCTACGTAAGACTATATTTGGTCAATTTACACAAATTTAGTCAAATAAAAAACATAAAAACTTTTAGCATTAGCGAGATATATTTAGGATTGGAAGAGTGATGCCCCTAAATGTAGGCAGCACGTTATGCAATTTCTTTAAAAATAGGACACGTTTTCTTAAGTAGTATGCTATGAAAATAAATGTTATGTCATCTATATTGTCAATTTCTTGAACAAAATATAATTGTATCTGAACATTTTCATGACAACGCATTACGAATATCGGAGGCAATTACCAATTATCAATCTTCGTGATCTGATGTACCGAGCAGTACTACAATTATAAACATCCGGTCATCACCATTAAATAATAAGGCACAATCGATTTACAATAATTGTTCAATTGTTATTAACAACTATTATAATAAAGTTTAAATAATTGAGAGGTTTTTTATTCAATGGAAGAAAATGAATAGGCGTAGAAAAAATATAGTACGTTACACGAGTTGTTAGCCCATTACGCACTCATGAAATGTATGCACTCGCCGCTTCGCGGTTTCTTGCATAAACTTTTTCATATCGTGCGTAATGGATTACTTACAACTCTTGTTACGTAATATACTATTACATGCTTATTTAGCGCACCGAGAGTGGTCTTTTAGTGTTATTACCTACCTACTTACATATCAATATAAAAATGTTATTGACAGTTCTCTAGAAATCGACAGTACTTTGTATATTTCTTTAGCAACGGGGAACATGATGCTTGTTTTTTGACAATTTTTTGATATTTTCTGTGGAAATATTCAATTAGAGAAAGAAATATTACGTGAAGCGACAAAAGTAAGTGCAGAATTACTGCTCAAGAAATCACTTGAAAGATATGGAAACCAATATCGTCTATTTTGCAACTGGCGCCAACAGAAGAAAATTATAAATGCAAGTGATGTTATTCTTCTAGCATATCTGTCAGAAAAAAAGCAAATCAGTAATTTCAATAAATGTTTTCGAACGAGGATGCGTTGTTTACACACCGAAATAGTCCGCAATGTTAACTACTTTGAACACCAGACGAGATGTGGTTATTTAAGTGAAGTAATTTTAATATTTGATTTATTCTGTACCTGTCGAAGAGATTACTCGATTCGTCTGATTTTGTAAGAAGTCGGTTTTCGATAGAATTCCTTCCAGATACCAGAAATCAAAAATCAAGAAGTTTCACAATTACAAAGATGCATACACTTTTTATCATAAATATATTAATCTTAGAACTACACACATGAACAATAGAAAATTATTTATTGCGTATCATAATGGTAGATGTTATGCACAACATGCAGGGTGTCATACAATCAGTGGTACTCAACGAAGCAGATCACTGAATATTAGAACCTAGAAAATCCAGAAGTTCATACTAGACACGGCTTATGTGAGTCTTATGTGAGCTAAATTTGCTCACTCTAAAAACGCATGGAGGTTGGCGTTCCTCGACTGTGGCTGGAGGCTAGATCGAAAAATCGGTGAGCAGAAAGATTGAAGTTTTTCGTAAATTTTTCAGACATTCAAGAACAATAAAAACATTGCCAACATCAAGATACAAGCTGTGGGAAAAAATCAAGAACTGAATACTTCTACTGATATAGTAGCACCTTCGACTTCATCAACTACAACTATCGAAAATGAAGTAGCTATTCACAACACCAATTGTACTATAAATATTTCAATTGACAAAAAATAAAAATACATGTTTTTGTTCGCTTATCTCCAAAAATAGTTAAATGTTTCTCAACTTTGCTTTTCGTCTACATATAATCGGTTTTGTCCGGTACTCCACAAATATTACCTATATTAAGTATTTGGTATGTAGCAACCACTACTACATAAATTACCACACTCTATTGACAAGCTTGTTAGATCCATTTCGTTATCAACGCCTCCTATTTTGATGAAAGGCGTCTCATATAGTTTTTTGCCATTATAAAATCACAAAAAAATGTATCACGAGTTGCAACAGATGATTTTAATGATATCGATGTGGTGAAGTCAGTTCTTCAGATTAATCTCTATCTATCATCTCGTGAAAATAAGATCAGGAGATCTAACATTGACTTTTTCTCTTTCAGGTGAGTTCATGGTGCATCTGCTAATGCCTGTCGATAAAAAATCCGTAAGTAACACTGTGAATAGCAGAATATCTATATAAAATTGTGAAATTAGAAATAAATATCCATGAATCATTTGGAACTTCAAAGAGGTATTCGATTTTTGAATTGTGTGTCAGAATAGCTATGAAGTTACTCAGTAAACTTTTTCGAAACAAATTGAACTGAAATTATTTATTCTAGATCCAAAATATATTTATTTCTTCAAAATAATCAGTGTTTGTGACCTTCTTCAGAAAGCAACTTGAATATCCGAATTAACCATTTTTCGAGCAATTTTTTTTCTGCTGAAATTCACAGGATATACTAAATCCATCATTCTGAATTGATTGGCGTTCGCAAAATTGCTCAATCTTCAACCGTTCTTGAAGAGTTCATCTGAAGTTGAGATCTGTAATATTCGTCAAAACTCTTTTTTTACATTTTTTTAATTAATTTTCGTAAAACTTAAGCTTTTCTTAATGTGCTCAACAAATTTGAAATCGATCCCAAGTCGATTAAAGATTTCATACGCTTTTAACGGCACATCTGCAATTTCGACCTGAAAATTTTCGAAAATTAAGTTAATGAGCTTATTCAAAATGATTTCCGATTATATTTTTATCTCAAATCAACAGAGTATACTAAATTCATGATTCTGAATCGATTGGCGTTCGCAGAATTGGTCTATCTTAAATCCTTCTCAAGTTGAAAAGTTCGTATGAATTTTCATGATTTTTAGGGGTCTACCCCTTGGGCCTTTTTTCGAGCAATTTTTTTTTCTGCTGAAATTTAGAGAATATACTAAAATCATCATTCTGAATCGATTGGCGTTCGCAAAATTGCTCAATCTTCAACCGTTCTTGAGTTGAAAAGTTCATCTGAAGTTGAGAGCGGTAATATCCCTCGAAATATTTTTTTTACATTTTTTCAATTAATTTTCATAAAACATAAGCTTTTCTTAATGTGCTCACCAAATTTGAAATCGATCCCAAGTCGATTAAAGATTTCATACGCTTTTAACGGAACATCTGCAATTTCGACCTGAAAATTTTCAAGAATTAAGTAAATGAGCTTATTCAAAATGATTCCCGATTATATTTTTATCTCAAATCAACAGAGTATACTAAAGTCATTTAGGGGTCTACCCCTTGGGCCTTTTTTCGAGCAATTTTTTTTCCGCTAAAATTCTCAGGATATACTAAATTCATCATTCTGAATCGATTGGTGTTCGCAAAATTGCTCAATCTTCAACCGTTCTTGAGTTGAAAAGTTCAACTGAAGTTGAGAGCGGTAATATCCCTCGAAACATTTTTTTCACATTTTTTCTATTAATTTTCGTAAAACTTAAGCTTTTCTCAATGTGCTCACCAAATTTGAAATCGATCCCAAGTCGATTAAAGATTTCATATGCTTTTAACAGCACATCTGCAATTTCGAACAGAAAATTTTCGAAAATTAAGTTAATGAGCTTATTCAAAATGATTTCCGATTATATTTTTATCTCAAATCAACAGAGTATACTGAATTCATGATTCTGAATCGATTGGCGTTCGCAGAATTGATCTATCTTAAATCCTTCTCAAGTTGAGAAGTTCGTATAAATTTTCATGATTTTTAGGGGTCTACCCTTTGGGCCTTTTTTCGAGCAATTTGTTTTTCTGCTGAAATTTACAGAATATACTAAACTCATCATTCTGAATCGATTGGCGTTCGCAAAATTGCTCAATCTTCAACCGTTCTTGAGTTGAAAAGTTCATCTAAAGTTGAGAGCGGTAATATCCCTCGAAATATTTTTTTTACATTTTTTCAATTAATTTTCATAAAACTTAAGCTTTTCTTAATGTGCTCACCAAATTTGAAATCGATCCCAAGTCGATTAAAGATTTCATACGCTTTTAACGGAACATCTGCAATTTCGACCTGAACATTTTCAAGAATTAGGTTAATGAGCTTATTCAAAATGATTTCCGATTATATTTTTATCTCAAATCAACAGGGTATACTAAAGTCATTTAGGGGTCTACCCCTTGGGCCTTTTTTCGAGCAATTTTTTTTCCGCTGAAATTTTCAGGATATACTAAATTCATCATTCTGAATCGATTGGCGTTCGCAAAATTGCTCAATCTTCAACCGTTCTTGAGTTGAAAAGTTCATCTGAAGTTGAGAGCGGTAATATCCATCGAAATATTTTTTTTTACATTTTTTCAATTAATTTTCAAAAAACTTAAGCTTTTCTTAATGTGCTCACCAAATTTGAAATCGATCCCAAGTCGATTAAAGATTTCATACGCTTTTAACGGAACATCTGCAATCTCGACCTGAAAATTTTCAAGAATTAAGTTAATGAGCTTATTCAAAATGATTCCCGATTATATTTTTATCTCAAATCAACAGGGTATACTAATGTCATTTAGGGGTCTACCCCTTGGGCCTTTTTTCGAGCAATTTTTTTTCCGCTGAAATTCTCTGGATATACTAAATTCATCATTCTGAATCGATTGGTGTTCGCAAAATTGCTCAATCTTCAACCGTTCTTGAGTTGAAAAATTCAAATGAAGTTGAGAGCGGTAATATCCCTCGAAACATTTTTTTCACATATTTTATATTAATTTTCGTAAAACTTAAGCTTTTCTTAATGTGCTCACCAAATTTGAAATCGATCCCAAGTCGATTAAAGATTTCATACGCTTTTAACGGAACATCTGCAATTTCGACCTGAACATTTTCAAGAATTAAGTTAATGAGCTTATTCAAAATGATTTCCGATTATATTTTTATCTCAAATCAACAGGGTTTACTAAAGTCATTTAGGGGTCTACCCTTTGGGCCTTTTTTCGAGCAATTTTTTTTCCGCTGAAATTCTCAGGATATACTAAATTCATCATTCTGAATCGATTGGTGTTCGCAAAATTGCTCAATCTTCAACCGTTCTTGAGTTGAAAAGTTTAACTGAAGTTGAGAGCGGTAATATCCCTCGAAACATTTTTTTCACATCTTTTCTATTAATTTTCGTAAAACTCAAGCTTTTCTCAATGTGCTCACCAAATTTGAAATCGATCCCAAGTCGATTAAAGATTTCATATGCTTTTAACAGCACATCTGCAATTTCGACCTGAAAATTTTCGAAAATTAAGTTAATGAGCTTATTCAAAATGTTTCTCGATTATATTTTTATCTCAAATCAACAGAGTATACTGAAATCATGATTCTGAATCGATTGGCGTTCGCAGAATTGGTCTATCTTAAATCCTTCTCAAGTTGAAAAGTTCGTTTAAATTTTCATGATTTTAATGGGTCTACCCCTTGGGCCTTTTTTCGAGCAAATTTTTTCTTCCGATGAAATTCTCAGGATATACTAAATTCATCATTCTGAATCGATTGGCGTTCGCAAAATTGCTCAATCTTCAACCGTTCTTGAGTTGAAAATTTCATCTAAAGTTGAGAGCGGTAATATCCCACGAAATATTTTTTTTACATTCTTTCAATTCATTTTCATAAAACTTAAGCTTTTCTTAATGTGCTCACCAAATTTGAAATCGATCCCAAGTCGATTAAAGATTTCATACGCTTTTAACGGAACATCTGCAATTTCGACCTGAACATTTTCAAGAATTAAGTTAATGAGCTTATTCAAAATGATTTCCGATTATATTTTTATCTCAAATCAACAGGGTATACTAAAGTCATTGAGGGGTCTACCCTTTGGGCCTTTTTTCGAGCAATTTGTTTTTCTGCTGAAATTTACAGAATATACTAAACTCATCATTCTGAATCGATTGGCGTTCGCAAAATTGCTCAATCTTCAACCGTTCTTGAGTTGAAAAGTTCATCTAAAGTTGAGAGCGGTAATATCCCTCGAAACATTTTTTTCACATTTTTTCTATTAATTTTCGTAAAACTTAAGCTTTTCTCAATGTGCTCACCAAATTTGAAATCGATCCCAAGTCGATTAAAGATTTCATATGCTTTTAACAGCACATCTGCAATTTCGACCTGAAAATTTTCGAAAATTAAGTTAATGAGCTTATTCAAAATGTTTCTCGATTATATTTTTATCTCAAATCAACAGAGTATACTGAAATCATGATTCTGAATCGATTGGCGTTCGCAGAATTGGTCTATCTTAAATCCTTCTCAAGTTGAAAAGTTCGTATAAATTTTCATGATTTTAATGGGTCTACCCCTTGGGCCTTTTTTCGAGCAAATTTTTTCTTCCGCTGAAATTCTCAGGATATACTAAATTCATCATTCTGAATCGATTGGCGTTCGCAAAATTGCTCAATCTTCAACCGTTCTTGAGTTGAAAATTTCATCTAAAGTTGAGAGCGGTAATATCCCACGAAATATTTTTTTTACATTTTTTCAATTTATTTTCATAAAACTTAAGCTTTTCTTAATGTGCTCACCAAATTTGAAATCGATCCCAAGTCGATTAAAGATTTCATACGCTTTTAACGGAACATCTGCAATTTCGACCTGAACATTTTCAAGAATTAAGTTAATGAGGTTATTCAAAATGATTTCCGATTATATTTTTATCTCAAATCAACAGGGTATACTAAAGTCATTGAGGGGTCTACCCTTTGGGCCTTTTTTCGAGCAATTTGTTTTTCTGCTGAAATTTACAGAATATACTAAACTCATCATTCTGAATCGATTGGCGTTCGCAAAATTGCTCAATCTTCAACCGTTCTTGAGTTGAAAAGTTCATCTAAAGTTGAGAGCGGTAATATCCCTCGAAACATTTTTTTCACATTTTTTCTATTAATTTTCGTTAAACTTAAGCTTTTCTCAATGTGCTCACCAAATTTGAAATCGATCCCAAGTCGATTAAAGATTTCATATGCTTTTAACAGCACATCTGCAATTTCGACCTGAAAATTTTCGAAAATTAAGTTAATGAGCTTGTTCAAAATGTTTCTCGATTATATTTTTATCTCAAATCAACAGAGTATACTGAAATCATGATTCTGAATCGATTGGCGTTCGCAGAATTGGTCTATCTTAAATCCTTCTCAAGTTGAAAAGTTCGTATAAATTTTCATGATTTTAATGGGTCTACCCCTTGGGCCTTTTTTCGAGCAAATTTTTTCTTCCGCTGAAATTCTCAGGATATACTAAATTCATCATTCTGAATCGATTGGCGTTCGCAAAATTGCTCAATCTTCAACCTTTCTTGAGTTGAAAATTTCATCTGAACTTGAGAGATGTAATATCCCTTGAAACATTTTTTTCACATTTTTTCTATTAATTTTCGTAAAACTTAAGCTTTACTCAATGTGCTTACCAAATTTGAAATCGATCCCAAGTCGATTAAAGATTTCATACGGTTTTAACGGAACATCTGCAATTTCGACCTGAAATTTTTCGAAAATTAAGTTAATGAGCTTATTCAAAGTGATTTTCAATTATATTTTCATATGAAATCAACAGTCTGAATTCATCATTTTGAATCGATTGGCGTTCGCAGAATTGGTCTATCTTAAATCCTTCAAAAATTGAAAAGTTCGTATAAATTTTCATGATTTTTATGGTCCTTTTTTCGAGCGAATTTTTTTCCGCTGAAATTCACAGGATATGCTAAATTCATCATTCTGAATCGATTGGCGTTCGCAAAATTGTTCGTTCTTCAACCGTTCTTGAGTTGAAAAGTTCATCTAAAGTTGAGAGCGGTAATTTCCCTCGAAATATTTTTTTTACATTTTTTCAATTAATTTTCATAAAACTTAAGCTTTTCTTAATGTGCTCACCAAATTTGAAATCGATTCCAAGTCGATTAAAGATTTCATACGCTTTTAACGGAACATCTGCAATTTCGACCTGAACATTTTCAAGAATTAAGTTAATGAGCTTATTCAAAATGATTTCCGATTATATTTTTATCTCAAATCAACAGGGTATACTAAAATCATTTAGGGGTCTACCCCTTGGGCCTTTTTTCGAGCAATTTTTTTTCTGCTGAAATTCTCAGGATATAATAAATTCATCATTCTGAATCGATTGGTGTTCGCAAAATTGCTCAATCTTAAACCGTTCTTGAGTTGAAAAGTTCAACTGAAGTTGAGAGCGGTAATATCCCTCGAAACATTTTTTTCACATTTTTTCTATAAATTTTCGTAAAAGTTAAGCTTTTCTTAATGTGCTCACCAAATTTGAAATCGATCCCAAGTCGATTGAAGATTTCATACACTTTTAACGGAACATCTGCAATTTCGACCTGAAAATTTTCGAAAATTAAGTTAATGAGCTTATTCAAAATGATTCTCGATTATATTTTTATCTCAAATCAACAGAGTATACTGAATTCATGATTCTGAATCGATTGGCGGTCGCAGAATTGGTCTATCTTAAATCCTTCTCAAGTTGAAATGTTCGCCTTTTTTCGAGCAATTTTTTTTTCTGCTGAAATCTACAGAATTTACTAAATTCATCATTCTGAATCGATTGGCGTTCGCAAAATTGCTCAATCTTCAACCGTTCTTGAGTTGAAAATTTCATCTGAACTTGAGAGATGTAATATCCCTTGAAACATTTTTTTCACATTTTTTCTATTAATTTTCGTAAAACTTAAGCTTTTCCCAATGTGCATACCAAATTTGAAATCGATCTCAAGTCAATTAAAGATTTCATACGCTTTCAATGGAACATCTGCAATTTCGACCTGAAAATTTTCGAAAATTAAGTTAATGAGCATATTCAAAGTGATTTTCAATTATATTTTCATATGAAATCAACAGAGTCTGAATTCATCATTTTGAATCGATTGGCGTTCGCAGAATTGGTCTATCTTAAATCCTTCAAAAGTTGAAAAGTTCGTATAAATTTTCATGATTTTTATGGTCCTTTTTTCGAGCGAATTTTTTTCCGCTGAAATTCACAGGATATGCTAAATTCATCATTCTGAATCGATTGGCGTTCGCAAAATTGCTCGTTCTTCAACCGTTCTTGAGTTGGAAAGTTCATCTAAAGTTGAGAGCGGTAATTTCCCTCGAAATATTTTTTTTACATTTTTTCAATTAATTTTCATAAAACTTAAGCTTTTCTTAATGTGCTCACCAAATTTGAAATCGATCCCAAGTCGATTAAAGATTTCATACGCTTTTAACGGAACATCTGCAATTTCGACCTGAACATTTTCAAGAATTAAGTTAATGAGCTTATTCAAAATGATTTCCGATTATATTTTTATCTCAAATCAACAGGGTATACTAAAATCATTTAGGGATCTACCCCTTGGGCCTTTTTTCGAGCAATTTTTTTTCCGCTGAAATTCTCAGGATATAATAAATTCATCATTCTGAATCGATTGGTGTTCGCAAAATTGCTCAATCTTAAACCATTCTTGAGTTGAAAAGTTCAACTGAAGTTGAGAGCGGTAATATCCCTCGAAACATTTTTTTCACATTTTTTCTATAAATTTTCGTAAAAGTTAAGCTTTTCTCAATGTGCTCACCAAATTTGAAATCGATCCCAAGTCGATTGAAGATTTCATACACTTTTAACGGAACATCTGCAATTTCGACCTGAAAATTTTCGAAAATTAAGTTAATGAGCTTATTGAAAATGATTCTCGATTATATTTTTATCTCAAATCAACAGAGTATACTGAATTCATGATTCTGAATCGATTGGCGGTCGCAGAATTGGTCTATCTTAAATCCTTCTCAAGTTGAAATGTTCGCCTTTTTTCGAGCAATTTTTTTTTCTGCTGAAATCTACAGAATTTACTAAATTCATCATTCTGAATCGATTGGCGTTCGCAAAATTGCTTAATCTTCAACCGTTCTTGAGTTGAAAATTTCATCTGAACTTGATAGATGTAATATCCCTTGAAACATTTTTTTCACATTTTTTCTATTAATTTTCGTAAAACTTAAGCTTTTCTCAATGTGCATACCAAATTTGAAATCGATCTCAAGTCAATTAAAGATTTCATACGCTTTCAATGGAACATCTGCAATTTCGACCTGAAAATTTTCGAAAATTTGTAGCCTTTTTCAATGTGCTAACCAAATTTAAAATCGATCCGAAGTCGATTAAAGATTTCTTACGCTTTTTACTGAACCTCTGCAATTTCGACCTGAAAATTTTCCAAAATTGTTTAATTTGCTATATTTTGATCTCAAATCAGCAGAATATACTAATTTTATCATTCTGAATCGATTGGCGTTCTCAAAATTGCTTCATATTGAACCGTTCTCGAGTTGAAAAGTTCATATGAAGTTGAGAGCGGTAATAAGTACTTAGTTACCATTGAATATATTTCATTTTTGACAGATTGAAAAATTGAGGATGTTCGGTATTACTAAATACTATTCCTTTATAATTGTCTACAAGTTGGGCCTTATTTAATAAAGTGTTTTGTGGTTATTGAAAATTTATGAAATCATACGTACGTAGATATTCCCTATTTCCATCGAAACATAATTTGTGGTGAAAGTAGTACTTTTAAAAAACAAAAATCTATCAGACGCAGGGGGCAGAAATTCCTTTCGGTTTACTGGCCGATGAAAATAGGTATTGTACACAGTTTTCCATTTCCATTATAAACATTATCTTCCATCAAGTAGTATCGATTACTCATTATGAAATTCGTTTGTAATATGGACACACTATGGCTCAAAATTACTGGAGGATTAAAGGTATAATAGTAATTCTAACCATAATATTTTGTATTATTTAGCTCTAGAATATAAGTTTTTAGCTGATCGTACCCAATCTTTATCACGCCGAGCATTCTCTGTCGATAGTCACGACTAGTACCATAATGATGGTAATCATGATCCTTATTACACGAATCACTATTATGTCTGTAGAAAAATCTTATTTACATGCAACTGCAAGTATTATTTTTTAATTATGAACATAGAAGAGCCAAGTTTCATAAATAATATGTGAAATATTATGTAACTTTAGCAATGAAGAGTGACACTTCAGTAATATGTTTGGATTGCATGCTTCGATAGAGATAATTTTCCATATATCGACGCAGTATTACATTTTATCATCAGACAGAGAAAAATGGGTTGAAATAAGTATTTGAAACACAAAACCACTTCAATTTATACCAAAAATCAATATGGATATTGAAGAAACGTCTTTTAGAATCAATCACCAAATGCCAACGTGGATATTCCAGCCCTAGCGCAGTTTGAAGCTTTCTGCAAGCCTCAGCTATCAAATAACGGGAGAATTTCGAAGAGACCTCGAAGGCTTGAAGAACCTTGCTGCTCCAGGCTCTGGTGGACTGGATAACTATTGGCAAAAAAGTTTTCAAGCACCCACCACCAGCTGGCAAGACTTTTTAACTCATGACTACATGAGCATATCCCAGATTGCTTTGTTACTAATAACAATAATAATAATAAGCTTTATCATTACGCGGGGCGTGCCGAAACTGGTTTGGCGTCTGACTTCACTCATTCTTATTTTTATTAATTGAATAAATTTTCCTTTATTTTTAGGGCTGATTTCATAATGAAATTGCAGTATCAATAAGTTTAAATAATTGTCAGACAGTGACAAGTTGCCAGTTGCATATCAGTTTTGGTAATCACAGTCAAGGATTATTATGAATTCGAGACTTGGTCATCAAAATTGTAAATGCTTTCAATCGTTGTTTTAATTTTCAGAATAGAGCAAATTCTATGAGTACCTGGAGTTTTGGAAAATATTAATTTTATGAATCTTCTCTGTTTTATTTCCAACGGGTTCAGATGAGTTTTTAATGCCCCACCCCATGCTAGAATGCTAGAATTCCATAGCGCATATGACTTTCTACCAGTGAGTGATAAAGAGTTTTCATGTGACAATCAATGACGCTCAGGTTCTATAAAAAAATGTTCATTATTAATTTTCATATCCAGTTTGCTGCGACTGGGCAAACCATTCGAGATACAGCTGGATGGTAAATAATTGTTTTTTCCTGTGTTGATAATGAGTAATTTATATTCGGATAATTTTTTTGTTGAGTTAAAGTCAGACTCGGCTTTTTGTTTCAGGTTTCCCAGTTATGAGCCTTGTATAAAAATGGTGGATAATCAGTAAATCCAAAAGTTTTCCCGCTACTGTCGAGTGAGAACAGTCCATCAATATAAATGTTGAATAAGATAGATCCCGGTACTGTTCCCTGTGGTACACCATAGTCAATTGCTTCGGCATCGTTAACCACGCCTTCAACACTCACAGCCTGAGTTCGCTTGCTGGCTAATGTTGTCGAACGCTTTTGATGAATCTATGAATATGCATAGACACTTTTATTCAGAGTTTCCGATATTCTTGATGTTGAAGCGAGAATTGCATCCTGGGTTGATATATTTTTCCCGAATCCAAATTGATTCTTAGGAATAATTTGAAATTTGTTCTGGAGAGAAGTTGATCTGTTTTTCAGAATTTCCTCAAATAATTTGAAGAGGTGCGTTATTGAAGGTATCGGTCGGCAATAACCTACTTTCTGTGTATTTCCTTTTCTTATTGATAATAATGATACTCCCTCATAAACATTCATAGAGTGTACCCAAAGGCATAGCCTGTGCGGATGGAGGACGGCTATTATTATTATTTGCCGTGGAGGAAAATGACTACTGTATGTTTGAATGCCGATGGATACTTTCCAGCCTTCATACACAGATTGAAAATGTGCATTAATGGCTTTTGGATAAAACAAGAAATTATCTTCAGAGTTTTGTCTCTGATATTGTCAATACCGACTATGGCATGCATCATATGTTTTTTGTTTTAAATCTTACAAGAATTTCATATTTACTGAAAATGCACACAAACATATTTTCAGAAAACTATGTGTATTTCAGAAAATTAGACTATGATTAATAGCAGTTTCGTCTCTACACCCCGTAAAAGAATCGAAAAAGACCCTGGCACCTGAAGAAAAACGTATTCACCTGGAAATCGTCGCAAGATAAATGTTTTGAAAAGGAGTCGCGTGAAAAGTCCCTCCGTAACTTTTTCATTTCGGCATATTAAAATGCATACAGGAACACACAAATCACCCGGTGGCTCCTCTATATGAGAAAATAATAAGTTGGAATGACTCCGAAAGGAATGAAAAAGTGAGAAGATTTAGTGGCAGCACTTATTCACCGAATGATATGAACCAGCAAGCTGGAGTTTTACGTGCGTGACACTGCTCAATTTGCATTTTGAAATATTACGTATGAGGACATGAACGTACATATTCATACTTGGATGAGAATTTGGCATCGCTTTCCCTGAGGATATTGAAGCGTATTGGATGTGTGAAGGACCTGATATTAAATATGTGTGATCATAAGTTTTGGCAGTTTTTCTTGCATTTGGCCGAGTGATTCCTGATCGGATATTATCATTTTCGACAGAGTTGAGTGACAGTTGTCCCCTCCCTGTGGGGGTCATAGCCTATTATAATAAAAGCTTCTTTTCGATTGAATAGCCTTTTGATACGATCGAGCGAAATCGTTAATGTTATAAAATATATGGAAACTTTGCTCTCTATTGTCAAGTAATCAGAATTATACATCACTGAATTTGATATTTTTGTTCTCACCTCGATTTCTTCGTCGTCTTCTGCATTCCTCACATGCTATATTGTTAATTTTCCATCACAGGCTGTCGCAAAATTCACTAGGTTCGCGAAGTTAACACTTGCTTTAATTTTCAACTCTGATAATTGAGATCCCTATTCTCGACATGACAAGACTTTCAGAGACCGTATATGAACTTTAAATATAAATGATTCAACAACACTCAAACATTTATATTGAATCAAATAACATAATGAACACAATTACCTAAGATTCAATTGAGGACATTCATCAATTCATTATTCTTGAAAGTTATATCCAATCATAACAGGAACTGATCATGAATTGAACTAACATCTTAACGAGATGCGAAACAATAATCTAGTGAAAACAATGGAAGTTGACAGAAGAATCATATAGACTGATATTAAAATTGATGAGGATGAACAGGATGAAAATTGTTCAATTTTAAATACGTTTTATATTTTGTAACATTTTAAATTGGTCCATGGACATGATGTTTTTATATGGCTTCTTGTACACCTGACGAGTACGTAACCTCACTTTTCATAACTTTCAAATTTCAAAAATTTTCATTTTTACAAATTCAGTTCAGAATAAATTAAGATTTTTGCAACCATAACACAGCACAACAGAATTACATGGTATCTTGTCGAAGCAAATATTCGAATGTTGCTCCGTTATGGCCAATACACAATTCCAAGCGATGAATGAGGTTGTCGTGTACGCAATTACATAGGTACGTCCTTTTGAGCACGAAATATATTAGAGTCAATGGGGTTAGCGTACACCAAACTGCACGCACGTTTGAGACTAATAATTATAATAACGGAACTCCGTCATAAACACTCATAGAGTGTAACCAAAGGCTATTATTATTGTTTGCCGTGGCACTCTGGAGCGACTTACTGATGTTTTCGGTGGTGTATTCACTTTCCAGCTGTAGGAAAACCCGGAAAACCTACAGCACCACCCATCTTTTGCATATTTATTGTATGATATTCAGAATCTCGTTGACATTTTCTCCTTCTACTAGCAGAAATAACTGTATAATTATTTTTATTATGAATGTCAGTAGACTGAAGTGACCTCCGAACAAGAATCTGCACATTGTTTGAACTTTTTTCATTAAACGGAACGAATCCCAACTTTTGAAACTTCACCCCAATTACAATGTTTGCTGACCACGACATACGATTTTTATTTTCCCGATTGGAGGTCCAGAAATTTCAAAAGTAAGCATCGTAAATTTAATTTTGTCCTCTTTGTGTTGGTTTGTCCGTGCTCCCGTTGAATTATTTTGCGCTTTGTGCTCCGTCAAAGGATGCGCTGGAACTTAAAATGCAAATTGAGTTGTGTCAGGTACGAGTAGAGCACGATCTAACGTGCATTGGCGTCGGATGATTTGAATGTATCATAAGTTGCAGCTTTGAAAAGGATTCACGGGTATAATTGAAGCGAAGTCAAACTCACAATGGCTTTTCAACGATAATGATCTCTCCGAGCGGTGTTGTTCCGAGAATATTTGCATCTGCTCCGATATTGACTTCATGATAAGCATAACAGAAACTCACTTGTCAACATTTCACGAATTTAATTTCTTATACTACCGATCTGAAAGACAATTTCCCTCATATTATATGAACCAATCAAATGCCATAATTTTCTCATATCAAACTAATGAGAACAGGACTTTTTGAAAACACTTCCTCCAGCCCGTGGTATTTTCAAAACTGTGTTTCGCTTCTAGCTTGTGTATACATTTTCATAGTTACGACAATCACGCTAAATATAGAAACATCAGTTTGACGGTTCAACTCTTCAACTGACATTAATGACACATGATGAACTGTTCCTGCAAAGTTAAAGTTAAAGTCAAAGTCAAAATATACTTTATTGTCGAAAGTTATAAAAACTTATAGACAAAGCTTCTTGGTTTTGGATTATTATTAAAATTGAATTCAATTAATTAATGATAAACTATAATGGTGATACTCCCCACTATCTGCATATCATCCCAGATGAAGGAACACCACACTATATGCGCTCCGGGGCGACTTGAAAATTTTATGGCGTATTTGCTATTTCAACTGCAGGAAAAGCCCGGAAAAACCTACAGTACCACCACTTGGTCCTTAGCGAATGAGGGAATGAAACAAAACATAATACATGCTCATCCATCATTACACAAGGATTTCTTCATCTCCGCATCTCTCTGCAACTCCAGCTCGTGATATCAAGTTTATGAACAAATGAAGAGTATGTACATGAAAGCAGAAAAAAATATTAATCAAATTGTGGATAGAAACAACCAATAGCAAAGGAACAAATAAATAATAACAAATTGTACGCTTACTTACTATGCTCGATTCATGATATAAAAAATTATGATTTTTAGATATTATCATCATAAAACTCTTGTAGACTATATAATAAGCTTTTTCTGATGTGATACTTTTTTTTCTGTCTGGTATTATGATCGGAAGAACTGCCAATGTGAACTTTGATTTATGTTTTTGTATCAAACAAACAGTTTCAAGTATGAAAATTGCAATAACTGTAAGAATTTTATGTTTAAGAAAGAGAGGTCGACGTGAGTCCCGATATCTCGCTTTGCATAAATATCGCAGAGCACGTTTTTGTAAAATTAGGACTGTTTGTAAACGATGACTACAGCAAACTCCCCAAAATGCAATACCATATCGTAGATGAGATTCAATAAGACAATGATATACTGGCTTAGAAACTGAAAATCCTAATTCATTCGAGACAACTCTCAATGCGTAGCAACCCGAAGAGATTTTTTTACATAATATTTCAACATGCTCTTCAAAGTTCAACGAATTATCCAGATAAACTTCAAGAGATTTCAAAGTCGTTTTATTTTCAATGATGTTATTGTCTAAAGGAATGTCTACAAGATGATATCTGAAAGATATCATGTTAGTTTTTCTTATGTTGAATGATAGTAAATTTGAATCACACCAATCCTTCACTTTTTTAAGATCATAACATATTAATTTCTCAAGATCCTGCTTGTTTTTGTGATGCCAAAGTATAGTACTGTCATCAGCAAAGACAGTAAAAGAACCTGAAATCTGGATGTTTAATAGGTCATTTATATATAATAAAAATAGAATTGATCCCAGTATAGAACCTTGAGGTACTCCACAATTGATATTCTTTGATTTTGAATATCCTGAATATCTTACAATCTGATTTCGTTCGGATGAATAAGATTCAAACCATTTGAGAGTCATATTCCTGAAGCCATAATGATGGAGTTTAAGCAAAAGTATCTCATGATTTACACAATCAAAAGCTTTGGAAAAATCACAGAAAACTGCAGCCGCTACCTCCCCATCATTAATTCGAAAATATAGTTCGTGTAAAAGAGACAATATTGCATCTGCTGTATTTTTGTTTTTCTGAAATCCGAATTGAAGATTGTTGATCAAATTATGAGATCACAAAAATTACGTAATTCTCAAATGAATCAGTTTTTCTATAATTTTTACTAGGATAGGTGTAAGTGAAATAGGACGAAAGTTAGATGTATCATCAAAATCACCACCTTTATATATTGGAATAACCAGGGACGTTTTCAGAAAAGATGGAAAACTGCCATGTTGAAATGAATCATTGATTAAAACAGTAAGAACACTAAGAGCTCTATCAGGAAGATTTTGAAAAATTTTGATAGAAATTTCATCTAGACCACTTGTTCATTTGTTTTTGATACTGTTAATGACATCAATTATCTCATTAATATCCGTATCACGTAGGATTAGATTTTCCTTTTCATTCATAGAAACAATAGAACTGGTCAACTTCTCAGCAATGGAACAATAAAAATCGTTCAAAGTATTTGGACTCAATGATGACTCTATATGCTTTCTTTTTTTTTTCCTCTGAAAATATTAACTATATTCCAACTTTCTTTTGATGAATTTCTAGCTTCAGATATCCTTGTCTTATAATAATTATCTTTTGCAGTTTTGATAAATTTTTCATATATTCTGCGATATTTATTAAAGTAATCGTGAAAAAATTCACTATTAGTAAACTTTCTAATATAATACAGAGAAGGTACATTTTTTGAGGAATTCTTTATTCCTTGAGTTACCCATTGTTTTTTATGTTTAATTTTGATCCTCTGAATTGGAAATGCTTTATTAAACTCATCACAAAGACATTTATAAAACATCAAGAATGGTTCACTGTACAAAACACCACTCGGGCAAGCTCTCGTGGTGTTTCTAAGCAACACAGTTTTCGTGACAGCAAGGTGAATTTTGTTTTTGAAAATTCAACTTTCAACAGCTTTCGGAAAAATATGAGAAATGATCCCGAAAGTTATGCACATCGCGATCATAAGACACAAAATCACATGAAATGAAACAGAAATTCGCATCTCTGGTATGTGTATAAAACTAAGTGGTGAGAAAATCAGCGAAAAAGGTTTTTTTTTTATATATCTATCTTGTATTCATGAATCTCATCGATTGAGTAATGAATATATGAGCGATTAGGAAATATATTTACGTTTTTTATAAAATAATATATAATAATATAAATAAAGTTTCGTATTGGATGCTTCATACATTAGGTTTTTCTGATGAGCCTGCATTACATTCACCAGTTACTCGGAATTTCCTCAATTTTCGTCAAAACTCTCAATATGAAGGTGGTATAGAAAACCTTGTATGAGCAAACACCCGATAATGGGTACCCCCAAAAATAAGACAGAAGATAAAGGAGAGTGAAGGATTTGTGAATTTTGCTGCGAGGACTGCGAGACGAATTATTTGGGTCAAACTGGCAGGATGATTTCATCATTTGAATTTCATCCAAATAACAACTCCCCATCATCAAAATTAATTGTCGTGTCATCAAAGGAGTTCACAAATTTTTTTATATTTTGAAGTGATCTCAAAAATAGAATTCGACTTGACTCTCATTTTATTGTGTCAAAACGTTCAATTTCATCCAAATAACAACTCTCAATGAATTAAATATCCCACGGATCATAAAGTGCTAACGGTGTCTCGTCCATACCGTACGAGTGTCGTAAGTGGTATTATAACACTCGTAGCACCACGCTATGACTGTGTAAGACGGATGAGACTGCATAAATTCGATAAGCTGATATCAAAAGCACTAAGTATGGTCTCAGGAGCTCCACCACACACGAGACACTAGTGTCTGGGTCCTCTTCACCCATCACGCGACTACAGTACCGTATGTGAGAGAGTTTTAGTGAAAAAAATATATAATTGAGTACTTAAGTGCAGTGAAAAAAAATGAAAAAATATAAATATTTTTCAAAATAAAATTTTATATTATTTTGAACTAGAAGTATTCCAGATCTCAAATCCCAACTTCCGTCAGTATACTCAAATTCTACTGATTATGTCTTCACGACAGCAATGCATTATGATGAATTTGACAGTTTCAAAGCAGTTCTGAGATACCTCGTATCAAATTTAAAAATAATACCACCTCTTCGGAAGTGTACTTCGACCCCACCACCTGCTGACGCCGCACCTGATATTTTTCCTAAACAAAGTCGTTGATCCCACACTTGCAATTTTAATACTTCCACTCGACCGAACTGTCAGGTGTCAAATATCCCAAGAGCGTGTTGGTAACGAATAGCGTGAGTTCGAACTTGTACGGCTTTCACGAATTGTTACCTCCAACCCAACACTAATAGGCCTTTCGGCCTTTTTCCGTCAGATGTTCCCTTATAAATCCACCGGGAATAACTGACAAATTACCACTTCTAACAGGAACCATGAATAATTTCCACTGAGGAGTTCAATGGAGCTTTTCAACGATTTTTGTTGTACATAGTCTATCAATCGCATGTAGAAATGTTCATTGTTTGTCAGGATTTCATTTGAAACAATTCATGACCAGAGCTGAACCGGGCACAATTCTTGCTACGGAGAGTTTTTTTTTTTAAAGACCAACTATAAATAAGACTACACTGATACTCTGATACCTCAGAGCTTCTCACTAAAACCTCCACCTCTAAGTGGAGGCTGTTCCCTCCGGTGAGACTTAGACCTGTAGGCCAATTGTTACTTGCTCATATTCTGCAAAGTCACATTACTTTTGAACCTTGTACAAGGTTTTACAAGTTCTTTACTGTATAGAAAGTGTAGGTATAGTTCTGGATTGTCAGAGGAATGCCTGAGAATTATCTGTTGTTGCGGTCCAGTGTCTCCCAGCAGCACTGTATATTTTTGAATACTTACAGCACCCTCTGCATATCCATTTCACACTTCTGTTTTGTTGTAGTGTTTTTCGACTGGTGCATGACAGGTCAGTAGCCTTGTAACGGTTCTCAGCTGCTGTTCGTTTGTAGCAGTAGTTGCCAGTAGTTTTTGTATTTGTTCCCTATCGAGTCTCTCACTGTCAAAAGACAATATTCAAGTGATATTCGAAACTATTCATTCTGATCAGTTAATGAATGAAATAGGTATTTCCGTTGAATCAGTATTAGGGCCAATTTTGTTCATTCTGTATAAATAAGTTGTCAAAGTGATTTGCCTATCATTATGTTACAAATGCCCATATTTACTTACACATCGGAATGAATTTCGCAATTTGCAGTCGCGGTGTGAGTGGCCTGTCACGTTGTTACTACAGCGTAAGCTATTGTAGCAAATACTTGTCAGAAAACAACCACCTGGCTAATACCACGATGAGTAGTTATTCAATTACTTCATTATATTTCGTATATTTAACTTTGATCTTGGATTCAAGAATTTAATATTTATTCAGTCACCCTGTACTTACTTAGCTACTCAAACACGAATAATTGAAAATGTACCATTTTGAATATAGGTAACCCTACAAAAAATGGTCTCTCAAAACAGAGCCGAGAAAAAAACAATTTTGGACGTGAAACCGAATGCATATGACCAGTTAAGAGATGAGTTCACTAGTCAACCGAAGTTGATTATCATTATCATTTTATTGGGTTCTACACGGCATTTGAAACAAATGAATTGATACTAATTTATTTGTAGTATTCAAACGGAAGCATGGGAAACAAACTGTTATAGAAACATTCCATAGATTCCACATGGCATGTTTGTTTAAAAGGTCAACTAACACATCTATTTCCTCTTTACTGTTTGATGAATATGCCTAACTTGGTGAGGGTGTGAATGAGTTGCTGAAGCTGTGGCTTTATACAGGACAGAAAATGAAAACAAACTACCGAGAATGAAACGTTATCAATACTGAGGCATGTTGACTCTTCTCCAAAATATTGTCTCATCGCATTTTTAATGGAATCGGTGAATTTTTCATTAAGAAAATCGGGAAAAATCTTTGAAAGTAAACGAAATTTCAAAAATTCAAAACTCTTATGAATTTATTGCCGGAAAAACAATCTATTATCTCTCAAGTTCTTGCTCACTTTATTATGTTACCTCTTCAATCAAAGCTCTCATAAATTCTTAAAATAAGATAAGATTTTCTATACTAAAAAAGAAGTGAATGAATAAATTAAATAAAAAATAAATAAATGAATGATTATATGAATAAATAAAATAGACAACAAATAAACAGATGCTTGAAAAATAAGTCAAATGCCCATTCTATCCATTGCTGAAAAGAAGAAAGAGCAAAAGGAATTTCTGCTACTTTTTTTGCTCATTCTGATAAACTAAATGGCAAACACTGTCAGGCGGTCAGCAAGCTTAAGAGCTCCTCAGTAACTTCAACGAATTATTCTTACTAAAATGAGTTTTACATCAATAATAGGATGATCAATGGGATACTGAGAATCCAGAGAAAATCTCAAAGGTATAACACGTACAAATTTTGGAAACACTTTACACATTCCTTTGAGAATATGCACAGGGGAAGAAAGAGCACAATTGAAGAAGATATCTTCAGATTATCATTAATGCAGTTCTTCAGTGAATTTGTTACCACCCTCAATTGAAAATTCAACTTTCTTCTTCATTATCTTCCTATCATAATTACTTTGAAACATCATGTATATCGTTCAAATCGTACAAATACGTGAAATAGACTTGACAGTGCAAGTTTCAGCTGGTCTGTTCAAACTTCGAATATATGGACCCGCCCATTTTTCTCAGTCAATATGAGGGTAATCGAAAAAAAGTTTGGATGAAAGTTGAAGGGTATTTTGCTCTGTTACTTTCTAGGAATCCAAATATTTTTTAGATGTGCCATTGGTGGAGAAGTGACGTCATCGGCTTTTTTTAAATGGAACTATATGTCATGTTTAGTATCGCTAGAAAGCTTGTTTTTTCTCTATTCACTGGTACTAATATTTTTTGAATTTTCTCTATAGGTACAGTGTGGTTTTGTATTTTTGTGTCTACCTTTGTAATTCACTCACCTATTGCTTAATCTGTTCAAGATTTTTCTCAATCGGAGAATGTAGCCAATTGATCTTTCAAGCAATATGGGTGTTTGATTCAGACAGTAGCGTTTTCTTAAAAAAATATTTTTTATTTGCAGCATTGACAGTTGTTTCATAAAAAAAAGCACTTACAAAGTTTGGGAATTTTCAAAGTATTAAAAACTGAAAATAATCCATTGATGGTTGAAGAAATATTTCATTTCGTTTTCAAACAATATTAATGTATTAAATGCGAACTGTAAAAATAGTATGAATGCGAATAAGGCCCCTATTCCATAGTGCCCACTGTTCACGTTCATATTATAAGGTATCCTTCACAATAAAATCATTAATTTCCAAGAAATTTGTGTCATCTGAATCAAAAATAAACAGGTATAAAATTAATTTAGGGTAAGAAATCCTAAGAAGTTAGATGAGCAATTAGATGAGACTAACAGACAGATTGCTAATGACTGCACCCAACAACTCAGATAACAAAATATTTCTTCAACGATCAATAGATTATTTTTTTATTATTATTTTGAATACCTTAAATCATCCTAAACATCGTAAGTGATTTTTTTAAATGAAACAACTGTCAATGTTGCAAATAAAAATATATTTTTTCATAAAAACTTGCGTACGCCACTATCTGAATCAAATTGCCATATCGCAATAGGTGAGTGAATTACAGAGGTTCACACGAAAATACAAAACATACTGTACCTATCAAGACAATTGAAAAAATATTAGTTCCACTGAATAGAGAAAATAACAAGCTTTTTAGCGATACTAAACATGACATATGGTTACATTAAACTTCTCCACCAATGGCACATCTAAAAAATATTTGAATTCCAAGAAGGGTGCAGAGCAAAATACCCTTCAACTTTCACCCGAACATTTTTTCGATTACCCATGAGTTTGACTAACTCTTTATTATACCCTTCCGACTCATCAAGAACTTTGGATTTTCTGACAGTCGAATATTCTCTCCAGCGTTTCGATACAAGGCTTTTCATATTTCTATATAGGGCCTTTTCCAGAGCAAAGATGACAAAATACATCGTAATCGAGGGAAAATTTAATAAAATCAAAACCGTTTCACATGTGATGATCGCGTTTCATTAAGCAAGAACTAGAGAAAATGAAATAAAAGAATAGGTTGCTTTTTACCGTTGGCACCATAATTTTGAGTAACGTAAAAACGAGCGTAATAACTTCTTGGCTAGTATAGAGAGTTTATTAACAAAATTATTCCACCAGAGAAACTTTTACTAGTAGGTAGTGTTAATGTCGATGCATGGCGAGAAGAAATGGTTATTCTTACAAGCTAACATACTTCTATGAATCACCGCAGAAAATTGATTATATATCCATATTACATATTTCTTGGCCGAAACACATCCCTATTATTACTGGCCAAATATATTCAGGGCTTGCTTAAACATTGCTTTCATTTTGGGATGCTCCTTCATTTTTCTTTTTTTTACCACCCAGTATATTCGTTTCTGTTGTTCCTTTGGTCGCATCATGGATTCGTTTATTCTCAGAAAATGCTCTAATAAATTTCTTATCAAACTTGTTTTGATAAGTTGTTCTGTCTCATTGTTTTTCATATTCAGCTCTAACTCATATTGACTTTCTTCATAGCATATTTTCAACATAGACATTTTTCATTATTGCGCCCTTTTTTGTTTCTTGTTTTGTAGACAGAGCCTCAACTTTCGAAGAAAAATACTCCTGCAACAATTACAAAAAAACTTATTATCTGACTAATGGGATTATAACAGAAGTTTCACAAGGTGAAGGATGCCAATTGGGGCTAGTCTTCTTTGCAATTAATATCACCGTGAGTGTCCGAGTCATATTCTCGCCTATATACTGATATTTTATCTGTTCTGTTTGGAGCGAAAAATTATTGAATAACAACCACATTTAACTAAAAATCATATGTTGATTTTTTGAATGTTTTTTCATACTGATGCTTTTTTTTAGGAACTTCATATTTTTCCATTTATACGTTTTTTATGTAATACATATTCCGGTACTTATTTATGAAGTTGGAATCCAAATCAATTAACTTTTCAAATTGCCCAGTTCTCTTGGAGTATCATCCTCCCGTTTAATATCGTTTTAAGTGCAAATGCCCCCCTATTCCGTGGTAGTTCGTGAAATGAGGCGGTGTGTGTTCAATGACTAGCAACGTTCGCTATCGGCAGCTGCACATCCAACAACAATTTACTGGCCATTCCGATATTTTACAGATAATTGCTCTTGTAATTCGTGAAATTGGAAACAACACTTCCCTTTTATTCCAGTGCTGGGAAAAAATCTAAAAATAGAGGACGGCCGGATTTGTAGGCAATTGAATAACCGGAATCTGATAAACTAAGGGATGTAATTCGAAGTTGGCAATGGAAGTTTTTATAATCGTAGCATGTTATGCCATTAGCTAAATGTCAAATTTGGGATATGATTTCTCTAATATCATCTACAATATATCTACAAAATGCTGCAAAAAAACCTGCTACGAAAGAGTAAATTTTTTGTTAGCGTATCTGTGAATTTAAACATTTTGAAGATTCAGATTATACAGGGTGAACTACCACTTACCACTTACCGAAAATGAAATGGGATCTGTCATCTTCAAAAGCTCCTGTAAAATTTTGAATTTATCCGAGATGATTCAGTTATTTTATTTCTATAGAAGCACCACTGAATTATGTGAATTGTACACACTCAGTAATGCCTTCGCAGTTTTGACTTATGTTACGATCGCCAAGTGCAATAGAAGAGGATCAATGATGGTCATTGTACAGTTTTTTTCAAGTATATTTTGACTTCGACTTTGACATTATTTTTGGGTAAACCTAAGTGAAGTTCGAAGTTCAGCTGTGATTTCACATGTAATTTCACTTCAAAATATAATCGCTGATAGTAAAATAGTTATATTCGTCTGGATTGTTAGTTGAATCTCGAAAATACCGTCCAAAAGTACTCAAATTCATCTTGTATCATCGATCCAATGAATTATCATAAGAAAATACACCTCAAATAGTTTCTATAACTTTGAAGAGCTTTCAAATAAGTTTCATTTATGTAAGGAGCCATTTTTAAAAGTTTTTGATAGGTGTACACAAAAATTCTCGTATTTTCCAGTTAGAATCCTGTTTCACTCAGAAAATGTGGATTTTTGAGGATAGGTGCATTTTTTTTCTACTAAAAATATTGTGAAACATTGTTATTCATTATTGAAATTATTTTTTCTATATAATTTGGAATCAGCTCGCCGCAATACATTTGAGAGATGTTTATGATTTTTTGAATAACTAGAAAATTGAAACAATCGAAAATCCAATAGTTTCAGGAAATATTTGACGTTTCACTTCTTTTTTATGCTGAACCTTGTACCTGAGCATATATATGTATATATCAGTGAATTGTCATAGTTAAAAATAACCATGGCTCTATAGAAAAGGCATTGAATGATTAATAAAGGACCAAAATATTTGAAAGCATCCTTCTGTCGATCTGACTTTTTCAGCAAAATCAGTGAAAATGAAATCATAACCATATCAATCTTTTGGTGCTAGCAATACACAGAACTTTGTGGCCATTGGCCGGAAAATAGTGTCGCTAACGATGAATTTGTTCTTCATAAGCATCCTTTAGATTGAAATGTGATTGGTAGAATATTTTTCAAAGAGTTGTCAAATATTTTCGATATGTCAACCAACTTGTATCACTTGAAAATACATACACATAGAGTGTATCAGAATTTTGAAAACTCATTTCCACAGATATTTCAGTTATTTGTAGAAATTTTTTTTTTTAAATTGTTGTGGTAGGAGACCATAAGCACCATCACACCCCTGGCAACCCACGAGAAACCACCCCCAACTCAAGTTTTTTCAATTGCACCCTCATGTTTGTTGTTGTTCAACAGCTCTATTCATTCCTCATTTAACAATATATCATAATATTATCATTATGAAGATAGTCCACATAACTGAATGCAAAGATGGGTTCTATTGATTCGATTGAAATAATAATTGTTCCACGTTGTAGGCACAAAAAAAGTGGATGTTAAAGAAAGATAGACACATAAATGTAATAACTTTCTATGCTTTGTTTTAGTCCTACGTATTTGAATCACAAATTGCTATCAGTCGTGATACCATTGATAAATATCAAAATGCCTTTTACCATCACTTCCAACGGATACGTTAATATGCTTTTATTTTTTGGTAAATTCCAAAAAACTACAGAGTATACGAGCAACGCTTTCCTGATCGTCGACAACCAGGTCGCAATAATTGTTCTCGTGTGCAAACTACAATGCGAATGGGATCATATCTAGGGAAAAAACATCAAGAACATCCCACTCATGTGATAACTGAGGAAAATTGTAAAAGCAGATTGTCCTACGCCGAAGCACATCCTCATATTTCGGTTCGTGCATTGGTCTGTGCAAATAATACTCAAACAATACAGGTATCATCCCAAAATACATTCTCATCAAGTTCTGAGACCCACAGATATCAAAAGACGACTGGCATTTATTGCTCATATTCAAGTTTTAGTAAATGACGAATCCCCCTTCAATAACGAGGAAACTGTCAACCAACATAAAATGCACTTTTGGTGATAGAACAACCCTTACTGGATAAGAAAAACTAATTTACAAACGATTTGGGGCGTGAACGTGTGGTATGGTTTACATAATGGACTCATCGACCCTCATTTTTTCCAACTTTGAACGGGCTATTGATATCTAAATTTCTAGAAAATTGAAAAATAGTGTTCCTGCACTACTAGAAGATATTTTTATCCAGGAAAGACAACAAATATGGTAGCAACAAGATGGTGCTCCTCACATAACCATATAGTTACTACTTTCCTCAGTAATACCTTTCAAGACTATTGATTAGCAATAAAGGACCTCTTCGTTGGCCTGCACGTTCTTCAGATCTCACGCCAAAAGACCTTTGTCTATGCGGATATTTAAAACGAATTGTCTTCGAAACTCAATCCGAGAATCATGCACCCTGAGTAAACGGAGTGAACCAGGAATTAGAGCCTTCTGCATTCTTCCGGCTAGGTTTTCTGCCGCATCACGGCAAGCTAGTATGGTTTTCAGATTCGAGAGCAGGGTGTCCATCATTCCACCAAGTACTCATATGATCAGAACCACCATTTTGACTGAATGGTTTGGGTGAAGCCTGCGTAGTTCAAAGAGTAAATCTCGATATTTTGTCCGTTTTTCTTCCTCTTTTCGCTCGATGTTAGTTTCACTAGAAGCCGAGAACTCTATGACGAAAATCGTCCTAATTTAATGGTCGAGGAGGGCTACATCATGCTTATTGGCTTGTATTTGCCTGAGGGTGGGGAATGAGTAGTTCCAATAGATTTGGCACTACTCATTCTCCAGAACGGACTTAATATCCCCAGGAGCATAAGGCAACACTGGTGTCTCGTCTATACCGTACGAGTGTCGTAGTTGGTAGTACAATACTTCTAGGGCCGCGTTATGCCAGTGGATATAGGGTGGGACCGCATAAGCTGGACAAGCTCACAGCAAATGCATTATGGTCTCAGCTGCCCCACGACACGCTCTGCATCTAGTGTCAGGGAATTCTATACCCATCACGCGACTACGATAGACAAGGATGTTGAAGACACCATCTTTGCAGGCCATTATAGTTCCCTCGGTTTCCGACTTCAGCCCACTTGACCTGAGAAAAGCGAAGGTCAGGTTTCCGGATAAGCCAAGGTCTCCAATATTCTTGAAAAAGACCCCATGCATTGGCTCATCCTTATGTAGCTGTAGGAGGCTCTCACACTCCGCAGCTTTCACGTGGGCTTTTTGCTGAACGGGTTCCAACTCGGTGACAGAGTTTGGGTTCGTCCGTTCAGCGTCGAATACGAGACCGAGTTCATCGGCTGCACGGGTTGCTGCCTTGAAGATAAATGATCCAATCCCTGCTTTTTCATGATCGCATACTGAGCAGAGAAAGGAATCTAAACTCCTGATGACATTACAGACTCCATCCAGTACCATTCTGTTGTGTAGATACTCCAAACTCAAAAGTCCACGGCCTCCCCGTTGCCTGGGGAAGTATAACCATGGAACAGACGATTTAGGATGCAAGCTCCTATGAAGATGCATCATTTTGCGAGTGTTAACGGCGAGTTTTCGCAGCTCTTCTTGAGTCCATTTCATTACTCCAAAGGGGTAAAGTAGAATCGGAACGGCAAGCATATTAGTTGCAGCAACTTTGTTCTTCCTCGACAGTTTTGAGTTTGTGCTGATACTTGCCGCGGAGAGAGTTTTTAACAGTAGCTACATCTTGGGTGTGGCGTTGTTCCACCCCTAGTTAGGTGTACGTCTCTCCGGCATCCAGATGATGCTTCGTTTATGAGCTGAACGTCCTCTCCGTATTCCTCGCATCGTCCTCTTTTGAGATGAACCAGGCACATTTGTCGATCCCAAACTCCATTCCGATCGCATGCGTGTACTTTTGCACCACCCTTAAGGACTAATGAAGATCTTTTTTTCCGGAGGCATAAAGTTTAAGGTCATCCATGTAAAACAGATGGGTGACCTTATGCCTTTTTTTGTCTCCGGAGCCCCGACACTTCCGGAGGGCGCGCTGGTGTGACATGAACCCCAGTAAACACTCCCCACGTCCGTGGGGTGAGTGATTACTAGATCTGAGATTCATGTGCCCTGAGAAGGCGGAGTGAAACAAGAATTATGGCCTTCTGCATTCTTCTGGCTAAGTTATCTGCCGCATCATGGTAAGCCGGTATGATTTTCAAGTTTGAGAGTAGTGTGTCCATCATTCCACTAAGGACCCCTATTATCAAATCCACCATCTTGACAGAATGGTTTGGGTAAAGCCTGAGGAGTTCAAAGAGATCTCGATATTTAGTCCGTTTTTCCTCCTCTTTTCGGACGCCTTATTATTATTCAAAACGCAGATAGGCTTATAAATCAATATTTCTTTCGTCTTTTTATTTGCCATACTTTTGCATGCCATTCTAGCTAGTATAAACTAGGATAATATATAATTGAATGAGAAAAGAAAAGTACTGTAAATTAAACAAAAACAAACGTAATGGTGCAATTTGAAAAACTAAAGTTATCGGTGGTTTCTCGGGGGTTGTTTGCTAGGAGGTGGATTTTGCGATGGTGTGTGGGAAAGATTATGTCTTCTACCACAAATATTTTTTTCAATTTTTTTCTACAAGAACAACTGAAATATCTGCTGGCCTAAAAGCCCTAGGACATCCTACTATTTTCTTTCAAGAATTCTTGACTGTTTTTGTTGTCCCTAATCTAACCCTTCTTTGGCGGACCATGCTTCTCCCCCACATTTCCCATCTTATTCGGTATTCTCTGTCTCTCAGCTTTTCCTCTTAACTAGCCTAATCTGCATTCCTTGACAGTGCCACTAGTGAAATATTCAAATAAGCCGCGCGGCATTTATGAGGAATGTAGAATCTGTGTTCGCAACAGCTAAAAGCGCCTAAAAGCTGTGCTCCGGCACGTGAACGTCTACGCAATGGTCATTTCCAGATTAATTATTGAAGGGAAACCACTCTGGTTATAATTCTATCTGGACTTCGACCCTATCGAGAAGGCTTGAATGTTCCCATTAAAACAGTGGCGTTTTAGGGGTCTCCCCGGCATAATAAACTCCTTCATTGCGCAGAAACAAACGATATTATGGCGGCGGAATGTCTTTCTATTACGATTGTGTTATTTATGAAAGGCGTGATAGGGGGATGCCGCCAAAAAATTACTGTCGCTTCGCGATATGTTGGACGATATGGCCGACATAAAGGGTGACTGATTTTATTTGCTCATTATTCTGTCTGTTGCGTAAAATGAAATGGGAGTTTATAATGTTAGAGGGGTGGATGGCGCACATATTCAACATTCTGCCCCCCCTTTCGAATACTTTCGGTTCACACTCGCATTTTTTCAGTCATTCCACTCATATCTTATCTATAATTACATCATACAGCAACTGAAAGAATTTTGGGACAATGGACATGTCACTGGATACATGCATCCCTCTAGATAGTCGTTGTTTTATTTTCAGAAATATCATTTTAGTTATTGAAAGGAGCAACTTTCGATCTTGAAAGTTTTTGTGACTTTACAGAGTGAGCTATAAAAAACGTTGAATTTCCAACACCCATCATTAAATTCTGTCTTCCAATTTTGTCATAATTCATTTCAGACAAAACTAATTTACTGTTTCAAAACAATTCATCCAGGATTAACCAAAAAAGTCCAATTTTGGACACCTATCATATATGAATCGCAATACTTTTATGATATTAGTTAAGGGATTTTTTTTCTATTCTCTAACAAATTTTCAACCCAAGAAAACCCTTTTTATTTGGTAGCTCCATGACTTTTTTTTTCATGTCATCAATATAGTTTTTTTTTCTTCCACGATAAGTCCTTCTTATGTCTTCTAGATTCCATAGATGTTTTATCTGTCTTCTTTCAACTTTTGGATTTTTAGATGAAGTACTTCAGTTGGTGTGAGTTAAGTTGTTTTTCTCACTTTCCATTTAATTTTGAAGTTTCGGAAAGTTCTGTCGGTTTTCCACCGTTTTTATTTCATCAGTTTTTAGATCACATTCCAAATCCGGAAAATGCCGTGATCAATCAGGCTGATTCACAACTCTTCATATAATTTGGCAAATTTGGTATATCTAGCTCACTTCCAACAATTTCCATCCTTATGTTCTATACACTTTTGTTTTTTTTAAGTTATTGTGAATATTTCCCTAGTTCAACACTTTTCTGTACTTTGGGAAATTTCGTGAATTTATTTTTCCTGCTATTAAAACCCTTTGGTGGAGTTGATCACTTCGATAAATAAATTGCGAAGATGATGGATCAAATTGTACTATTTCATAGATACAGCTATAGTTAATTCATACATTCTGCATTGTCAAGACAGAAAAAACTCGAATAGGAAGACTATACCCCAAATGAAATTCAGATGAATTTTGGCTCATCAATAAATTGGTGATTATGAGGGATTGCAAAAAAGAGGCCCACAATAAAAATAAATAAAAAAATGTTGAGCAAGGATCCAATCGAAATGTGATGGTGGCAAGTACTCTGCGTCAAGTAAATACATATAGGACCTCACTTACCTCACCTACAGAAGATGTAGCACTAAACAGTGTGTGAAATGATCCAATATAATATGTGAGGAATGCGACGTTTCACTATGTTTATAGTTTTAAACCCTTCCTTGTAAAATGAAAATTGATCGTTTTTTATAGTTAGAGTATAGAGAATGTTTGTATTCTTTTTTTTTATAAGACATAGGTATTGAGTTCACAATGAATCTTTTTAATAAGAGATCATTACAAATAACTTTTGTTCATATCCACATTCGAAAGTGGCATATCCCTATACTGACCACTAACCATAGGCAATATTTATGATTCCTAAATGAATCTATATCCTATACCTATTTTTTGTGTGAACATAATATTTTTTTGAATATTTTTTCGGATTTCCAGATAACATATGTGACTCGTTTTTGACAAAAACTAATTTTTTGGAAGGTGTTGTGGATGTCTTTTTAAATCACAACCCTTCCGATAATTTGGAAAATCTAGTGAATTTTTTCTTAATTAACCACACTATCGATATTTTAAGGGTTGTTTTGGCTCACTACCTTTTCCTAGTTTTTCCACATATTCCATTAATTGGAAAGTGTTTTGAACATTAACAATTTTTTTTCCACATCATCCATTATTTGGGAACTGTGGTGAAATACTTTCGCCTGACTTTCCATAATATTTACAAATTCGCGGGAGGAAATGAACTATTATTTCATCTCGAATGTAAATACCTATTTTTTCTCATATTTTTCTTGCATTCGAAAACCAGAGGGTTTGTGATTCATGGTCTATTTAACTTTTTCATTAATTTTAGGGAAAGAAAAAGTATGTATTAATACTAGCAGCCATATCTTAACCACGATGGATATTTACCTATCTATTTATATTCATATATGTAGTTGAATAAATCATCATAACAAATTACTTGGATGAATTTGCCATAGTTATTTCCCTCTGTCTTCGCTCCTACGAGATTCCGCAGCCAATAAAAAACGGTTCTCTAAAAGGCGATATACATTATCCCGAGCAGTACATTTTTCCTCATTACGATACAAGTCAGGTGGCTTATGGAATAAAAGCATAGTGTTTCTTGATTTATGTGGCCCATTCCCATTGTGAATATTTCATTGCGTTACAAATGGCCGTCGTTATTATTATTTCACCCTAGTGTACTTCGACCAGGTACGGCTTTAATTGGCGCGGCTACCGATCCTAACTGGGATTTATTTCACTTTCAACACCACTTGTCACTGATTATATTACCCGAATACAACTCGTATTTATCAGTGTTTACGACCGGAAGTCGGAGCTGTCAACGCTGTTTGTTGAAGGACATAAAAGTATGCAATGCCATAAATTTCGTTTAATACCCGAAATAACGTTATAATTACTGGATTGTGTTATGGAGCCACTACTGAACCAAATAGATTGGGAGCTAATGCTCATCTGTACACTATGCCGTTTCAGATAGTAATATCATTTGTTGAAAATATCATTCATGACTTGGGTATGACTTGGGTGGACACCATAGCACACCGATGCTGACATATGCACGCCCAATTTTTCCGGTGATATTTCATAATTTTCACTATTTTTGTCAGGCTCAAAAGTTCGATAGAGTGGGAGTCTGCTGTGTGAGTTGAACTGGAAATGGTAGGTCCCCCAAGAGCCACCATGCACCCCCTGAGGTTGAGACTCGGAAGAAACCATTCCTCAGTACGTTATATGTACTCGAACACAATCTCCCTCTTCCTTCCACCCCTGCTCCTAGAGCCGTTCTCATCCTGTTGATTGGCGGTCAGCAGGAAAATAATCTGACCATCATGATATGAGTTTAATATACAATAATGCCCCCAAAAACTGGCTGAAGGCCCTAGTGGTTCACCTGGCTGAGGGCCAGGCGATCTTGAGAATTTACTATGGTGTCGTCTGTCCTGTTCCGGAAAACCTGAAACATAAATAAAAAACAGGAGTTAGTCGGGTATTCGCCCATGACGAAGTTGATGAAGGCTTCGCCGTATGGCTTGATTTCGCAGGGGTGTCGTAGTCTCCCTGGTTGACAGAGGGTCAGTATTTGTCTCTGTCTCTGTCGTCTTGTTCACGTCTGTGTTCGTGTAGTTCTGACATGAGTTGATTCGCGTGAGTTTTTACTCTTTTCGAGTGTAGTCCCCACGTGGTTGCGACTCAATCTGTCTACGTAATCTGTGTGTATATCGATGTCTCGGTATATGAACCTGTTGGGCATATACCAAGGTGCATCCGTAGCTAGTCTGTTGAAGAAAGTCTGCAGTTTCTGCCTATAAGAATTCGCGCATTAACCCCAAGCGGTCGATGCGTAAAGCATTAGAGGCAGAAGTATCGTCTTGTTAGGCGTAGTTTTAACTCGACCCATGAGCGGGTAAAGGTTCCGCCTTGCGGCCTTCGCTAAACCTGGTCTCTGGGTGATGTGCTTTTGGAACGTGAGTTTGTTGTCTAAGGTTATCCCTAGATAGACGGCTTCGTCTACCCATGGAATTCTGTCATTGTTCTTATAGATATGACCCTCGGGTGTGCTACGCCTTCTCATGAACAATATAGCCTTGCTTTTGTCGGGGTTGATTCCGATTTTCCACTGGTTGAACCACGGTTCCAGTTTGTTGATCTAGATCTGAAGCTTTTGAGCTCTGGTCCTTGCGAGACCCCGGCTTCTAAACTCTTTCTGGAAGAGAAAACGTTTCCTGAGAGAACGGTGTTTTTGTCCTCTTAGGAAGAAGTTAATCAGCTTAACCATCGGCGTAGTATAACCTGCGTCCACTAGCTTTGTAATCATACAGTCGTGCCAAACTCTATCGAAAAATTTAATTCACGGAGAAGCATACTTTGTTTTTCGTTGAATTCGGTATCATCGCAACTGCTCTTATAGTACCATTTGGATCATTTCGAAATTCTGCCAAGATACATTCGTCATCTGGATTTGCATTTGATTTAAATTGTACCTCCTTGGCCGTATTTTGAAAACTACCCCAGTCCTTGCAAACAATCTGTTGATTTTGGCAACGGTATCATGAGAAATTGTTGCTCGATCATGATAGCTATTATTGAATTTTCCAGCAACCTGATGCGTAGTTCCTGCATTATTACCAAGTAATTACGCTTATGCGAATAATTTCTACTTTTATTTCTCCAATTGTAAGAATTACTCTTCGGTTTTGTGCAATCTTATTAACAGTTAAGTGACAATTCTTGACTCATTGACAATACTTACGAATTACTAAATGTCAAACAGAAATTTTTGTTTCAAATCCCACTTTGATTAATTTGCTGTAACACAACCTAACTCAGCATGCTAACGGTAAAACAGCGCGCGTATGTCAGCAAAATTTTGAAAAAAACCTAAATCGTAGTATAAGGGCATCAGTTGCGAGGATACTTAATATAACGAAACGGTATGGAGATGTTTGAAATGCAACAGGATTAGGACATTTAAACTAAAAAGATAGATAGAAAAATCTACCTATCAGAAAAAAATCCTTCAAAATGAAAAAAAAAACTGCTTGAATCAGAAGATTTTGAAAATATGAAATAAGTGATTTTTGGGGATGCCAATTCTCAATCTGATAGGAAAAGGTTGTCATGAATAAGCCCTAATATTTTTTTTCCAAATAAAGCTTATTTTACTTTTCCAACACCACACGTCAATCGTAAATGAAAATATAATCACAATCAAAATTTCAAGAAAATCACATCAATAACTGAAATATTAGGGGGGAATTCATGAAAAGCGGGACACACTTTAATCCATTTTCTTCAAAGCTAATACCAAGAGTGCTTAAAATTGTATTGTTTTTTTTTCACGAAAACTCTTTGTTTGCCAAAAATATGAAAACAAATCGATTGATAAAATCACGAGTCCTTCAGACCGAGTGATTTTATCTAAATTCGGTTTGTTGGAATGTTTTTGCCAAATACACGTGTTTGAGTGATGAAAATAAAAAATTATTGATAAAATTTGAACGAGTTGTAATTAGAAAGATAATTTTTTTCGCTATTCTGAAAAGTGAATAAGGTAATTTTACATTCATTTTGATAATATAATAATTCATTATATACAGGGCTATTCAAATTCGTTTCTGTACATGGGGATCTCGTAAACGATAAGAGATAGAGTGTCGGTTGAATTGTGGGAAAGTTTCGTATTTTAGAGACCTATTTAATGATGTAAAAAAATCGAATTTAGCTCTTTTGGTTCTCGAGATATATAGGAAAAACAAAAAAATTCCAAATTATTTTTTTGCCTGTATCCTCTTTATTCGCAGGAATATTGAAAATCTGTCAACATTTGCTATTGACACTTGATGTGGGCTATCAGAATATGTCCATGAATTTTTTATACAGGTTGTCATCTGACTTGGGACAAAGGTATTTTTTTCATTTTTAGGTACCAATTCATATTTCTTCACATTTTCAATGTTCTTTGAGCGTTTTCTACAATGAACTTCGAATAGCTAAACCTTTTATGATTATCTGAAACATATCTACCTACAACCAAAATAGATTATATGTATTTTGATAAACTGTAAAATAAAATATTAACGAAACATCCTGAAATATAAAATTAAATTTAATTTCCCAGTATGAAGTGAACGTCGACGATCCAAAAACTACAACAAAAAATACAGGTCCGTATTTAAAAATTCAAAGATGTGGATGGATTTAGAATTTTTTGGTTTTTCCTGTATAGCTCCTGAAACAAAAGAGCTAAATTTGATTTTTTTACATCATTGAATAGGTCTCTGAAATACGCAACTTTGCCACAATTTAACCGACACCCTATCTCTTATCTTTACGAGATCCCCATGTACAGAAACGAATTTGAGTAGCCCTGTATTTAGTTTTGACAGTCAAAATTTGACTTGTAAAAAAAAATCTTATTTATCTACGTCCAGCTCCAGTCAGCCATCCAATCAGTCTGACAAAGATACTCTTCGATCGAAAAGAATGGATGTCCTGGATGCGACTCATCCTCAAAAATAGGTATATCCATTCGGCTTCATTGGACCATGCTTTTTTCTCAACGTCACCGTAAACAAGCCACTCCCCTGAAACACATTCAGCAACAAAACAAGGGTTTTATTTTCCGCGTCGCTAATTGTGTAAATCATGTGAATCCGCAACTTAATTACCTACCGCTCGCTTTGTACTCTCCCGAAAATTAGAGACCCGTCCGGAAGGAGTCTCCATAGACGGAAGTACTCTGAAAAATTAAGTTTTTCCGATTCGTACCGACGGGACCGGCCCGGGTTATTGTGTTAACCGTTCTCATTGTGCCCGTTGTTCCGTTATGCCACTTTTACGAATCGTAATTGACGCTTTTGAAGCATTCTTCCTGTTTGCCAAACAAAAACTCGGTTTTGGGAGAGCGACTGGATGAATTATTCAGCAGTGGCGGGGAGTCGTCGGGAATATTCGAGAATTAATGCCTTGAAGTTTAGTGGTTGGGAAAAGTGATCGGACTCTCAATGATGATGAATAATTATCACAATAATGAGTTCACGAGTGTTATCGAACACTAGTAAGACTTCCAAAATGCCACAGTTACTGTTCTAGTTCCTTATTTATAGCCTTCAAGGTGAGAGCCCCAGTAATTGACAGTGTTTTAGTGATTGACACTTGCTCACTTTTTTCTCAATAGTTAGACTATATGCTGTAATATTACCAATATTTCTATGAAACCGCAAAGAGCACAGTATTATCTAACCCTCTAGCAGATTTCGTAGAGATCATCCACTGTAATCTCCTGATATAAAGAAAGAAGTGCATTAGATACATCAAAATTTTCTGTAATTCTGAAGCCAACTCTTGAGGTGTTTACTCAATAGCTATGAATCGTTTCTGATAAATTTCTGAGTATCAATGACTGGATCGAGATATACCTGTTATTTCCAGTAACTGACTTATATGTCAATGCTGTGTTCATCAGTTGAAGATAATTCGATCACGCTGAACTGTTTTAGTGGACACAAATGGACTGTCCCCTAAATATGAGTTCAATCAAATTATTACCAGTCATTGACTGGGGTGTCGATCATCGGTACATCAACTGTCAATTACCGGAGCATACAGATATGGCGCCAAAGAAAAATTATACCGAAGAACAGTTGTACCTACACCGCCTTTGCTGATTAGGAACTTAATCTATAATAATAATATCTCGAATAGAACCAAGTACTTTTCTCACGATCAACGAAGAAATCCTCCTGGAACAATGGATATTGGCTCTAGCTTTAAACCCAGATAGCCCTACCGTCCTTTTAAAAGGACGCACTACTAACTATTTCTTTCCAGCTAATTCTGCTACTGGAGTACAGTTGGCAGCTGATAACACAGAATATGAAGTGTTGAGAAGCCACCTACAGTACAAGTTTCCAGTAACTAATATATTGCCGACACTTAGATACGTGTGTTTGTTTGTTATTTCAGTGACCATTGACGATGAGTAACTCTACGTAGGTGATTGCTGTTGATAAGAGTAATTACGATCGTTAAATTTCATTTCTAAGTAAACTAATGAAAAATGAACCCTTTCATTATGATAACCTCGAATTTTCATTTTGCAAAATAAATGGCTAGAAATAACACCGTCCTTTTAAGAGGACAGTAGGTCTATCCACTGCTATTGACTACCTTTTTTTTTAGTTATTGGAAAAATCCGCTGATCCTTTCCGAGTTGCTGGCAGAATTGGAAAATGATGAGGATGCTGTGCTTCCAGAACAAATAGTGATTTTTCCTCCAGAAAATGCCAACGGAGGTTATGACACTGATGAAGATTCAGGGGATGAGAACGTCGTTGAACCTAATAATTAACCTGGAGCACAACTGCTAGCAGAAATTGAAGTTCAAATGCCATCAGCATTAGAAGAAGAACTTGGGCAGTCTTGGGATAGTGACGACGACAAACCTCTATCAACATTCGTGGAAAAAAGACCAAAAAAGTAAAAGAAATACTACTACTACGAAAAACAAGATTTGGTCGTGACGGATTTTGCAGATTGGGAATTTCCATCATCTGCGGCAATCAAGCTTTCACCTTGCGACATTTTTCGATTGTTCTTTGATAAAGAAGTGATAGATTTGATTGTATTTTTTTTCGAATACATATGCACAACAAAAAAATCGTGCGGGGGATATAACTCCAGATGAGATATTTTGTTTCATTGGAGTTCTTCTACTTTGTGGTCCTGTGTCTTTACCACGAAAACAGATGTATTGGCAAAATAGGGATGATACCAATCACAAATTAGTATGTGAAGCTATAGTGCGCGACAGATTTCAATACATTATGAGTAATATTCATTGCGACAATACACAACTGGATAAGGCAGATAAATACTCCAAACTGAGATTTTTATTTGATATCTTGAACAAGAAGTTTTTCGATTTTGCCCCACCCGAGGAAAACCACAGCATAGATGAGTCTATGATTCCATATGGGAGGTGTGGATCGTGGTGACCAAAATTTGAGTGAATATGGAGGATCAATAAGAGGAAAAAAATGGTATATTCCGTTGTTTGCTCACTGCATAGACATGGCTTTTCAAAATTCTTGGCAACTATACAAGAGTAATGGTGTAAAGCTGGAAAAATTAAAGTTCCGAAGATCTATAGCTATGCAGCTTCTGGAAACCCACAAAAGAAATACAAAAAGGGGGCCTTCAAAACCGCCTAAAAATTCTCATGAGTTTTCTCGTTATGACAGAATAGAACTCCTAGTACTGTACAACGAAAATCAGCGATGATGCGCTGTATTCCACAAAAAATCTAATTTCATTTGTCGAAAGTGTAACGTTGGTTTACATCCAAAGGATTGTTATGTAATATATCCTACAAATTAATTATTATTATTATTTTGCATTGTATCTATGATACATTTCATTCCATAGTAGTGGATAGACCTACCGTCCTTTTACAAGGATAGCTTGTCTAGGCCATTCGTGTCCTTTTGATTTTTTTTCATTATTTTTGTGAGATACTACCCCCTTCATAAATCAAAAATCACAAGAAAAACTTTTAATTTTCGGAAAAAATTAGTTTCAGGGCTGTATGGGTTAAGTTAACCATCCAATCAACAAATCAGGCATCAGCCATCAGACAGTGTTCAACTCATAACCAAATGCGAGCAGAAGAAAGGAAAAGGAGAAAAAAGGAAAACGCTTTGGGAAAATAAAGCTATAGAAGAAAAAGCTTTAGAGAAAAAAAGCTATGGTATCTGAAATGATGAAGAGTGTAAAGAAAGTGATGATTGCCTGGATGATGTTAGTATTATTGCTTTAAAAGATGAAAGAGAAGGTGGAGATGACTTGCCAATTTTTTTTGAGTCATAACTGATGTTTTTACCATTCAGTTGGTAGACATCATCAAAAAGATTTTCCAGCCAGAATTATAAAATTCCGGAAACAGAATTTAATAATTTTTTTAGGAACAGACATATTTGTGGCATAGCACAAAACTAAATGTTTAATTTATGTCTGTACTTATTATTAGTATAATTATAAATATTGTATGTATTTCATGTCAATTATTGGTGTCAATAACGGGCAAATAAAAAAAAAATATCATTACGAATTGTCCATTTTTTCATTTTACATTTTTACCCTGGAAAACTGTTGGGCAAGCAATCCTATGAATTCTTATATAGTTGATGGAAACCCATTAATTTTGAAATAATTGTCAAATTTTAGCGGTTTGTTTTCTTGATTCAACAGATCGAGCGAAAATCAAAACGATTCAGGTATTGATTTTTGTCTATTTCCATGATCATTGCCAACACCCTTTGTGAGATATATTCCATTCGAATGGAGGGACTCATAAGCCATAACTAATATGCGATAGTTCAATTATAAGAAAGTTCAATTTCGAATTTGAGCACAAAAATCAAATCGATGCATAATACCTAAAATAGCAATAATCGAATATTTGACACCCTGTAACTCGAAAACTTGTCATAGGATCGAACTGTAACTTGAACAACTTAACGAAGAATCCAGAATCTACAACATATCAAAATTTGAGCGAAATTTGCCAAAAGCCATTTTATGCGGGATCCTTTTATGTGAGTTGTCTAGATGCCAATCACGACGTCTGGTGCTTGCTTGGAGTTGGTATCGACCTACCACTGTGGTGCTGTAGGTTCTCCTGCAGCTGAAAATCAGTAAGGCACCGGGACCGCCACGGAAAATAGTAATACTAGCCGTTGTCTATGAGTTTTTATGAGGGAATATTTTTATTATTACCATTTTGAACAGTTTTTAAGAAAATATTTTTTGATTATCAAAACTTGTTTTTTCCATCCTTTTTTCTGACATAACTAATGTTTCCATGATATTTGAAATATCCAGGACATTCATCAAAAAATACATCATTTTGTTTCATGCATTTTTATTAACCCTGCATTAATTATTTTCTGCAGAAAAGTAATAATTAATATTCATTTACTCCACCTTGTGTAATTTTCATAATAAATATCCATAATTTCGTTTTTTCTTCTGATTATTAGGTACTGAACCAACCTCATAGAAAAAATAGACTAACACACTAATTTGAATCAATTAACTCTCTATCTACAACAATCAATGTACTGAAATTTGTGTGGAACATTGTCAGGGGCCTAAAAAACAAACACCATACCATTTTTTAGATGTGCGATCTGTCCAAAGTGTTTAACTGTATCTCTCATGACCCCCTTCTACAGAAGGTAACATATTATGGGATTCACTCTATTATTTTCGTCATACTCAACGAACAGGCAACAACTTGTTAAAATAAATGCTACAATATCCGACCTCAGAGCCATTACACAAAAAGTACCTCAAGGTTCGGTCCATGGGTATCTACTCTTTATTATTTAAATCAATGATTTTTGCCATCATACCGCTCTTGATACTGTTACTATTTTTTTGCAAACGACGCTTTGTTTATGAATACTTCTGACATTGTGAACCTCACGAATATAGCTGAAAACTCAATAGTTACTGTTGTTTGCTGCTAATTTCTAGCAACTCAGTGTCATGCATTTCTAATGCAGGGTTGAAAATTCAGAGTGCGGACGAATTCATCTGAATTGGTCTTCATCAAACAACCACAGCCAACATTCACAGAATATCTACTAAGCCAGAAGAAGAGCACTACTGGCAGAAGAAATGCTGTTTTTTTCTTAAAAAGAAAAGATGAGGAAACGTCAGTACACATACTATGTCACTGCGAGGGCTTGTCAAGGCTGACATTTCTATCGCTGGGACAAGTAAAACTCAAGAGCTTCCAGATGAATGGGAATTCTAAAATAAGTCTATGAAGTCTTGTAATGAAGACAGGGCTAGATAGAGAACTATAAACAATTTTGAGGTGACACATAATAAATCTGAAAAGGTCGCGGTGTAGAGGTTTGTGGCAAGAAAGCTCCAAAATAATCTTATCCAACAGTTTGAGAATTGCTTAGTGCTCCAAAGTTACTTTTTAAAAGTGCTTAGTATTTTGTTATGAAAAACTGAAATTGAATCTCTTCCGATTTTCAACGGATAAGTTTCAAGCGAATACAATTTCGAATTTCATCAGACCTGCACCGACGGCAGAGTTAATGTACTAGGCGTTGCCATTGTTCGCGTTACTCCATTCTGTCATTTTTAGAACGCCTAATTGATGCTTTTGAAATATTTTTCCTGTTCGACACACTGAACTACAGTTCTGGTATTATAAACGGCGAAATTATACAGGAAAGCGCGCTGGAAAATTTATCGTTTTGATGGGAAAGATTATTTATGGATGGAGCGATTCGTTTCAGCATTCGTTGAAAATATTTGTAAGGTCAGGATTTTGGCACAGTGCCCTCTTCAACGGGTTTGGAATATTATGAAAAAACAACACTATAATGATGTGATTCTTTGTGTGAAGGCATTCTTTGAAGAATGTATTTATCAAACTGAAGGTAAGTAATATTTCACATACCATTTTATTCAAGCCTTCAAATTGACTTCCGTCATATGAATCGAATTGAATTAATTTCATACTATCCCCATCAGTCCACATTTTTGTCGATTATCACACGCCTATTATAAGAATCAAAGGGAACTCTTAAATTTTTTGAAATCGACCAATTATCCAAGTTTCCAAAGGCTTGTCAGAGTTTATATACCTGGTAATCTTAATTAATTATAATTAAATAGCATTTTTGCACTTCCGGGACTAAAGTGCCAACTTTAATCCCATAAAACAGGGACTAAAATGTATATTTCAGTCCCTAGGGAGATAAGGTTGCATTTCAAATCCCTAGGGAAACAAATTGTCGTATATACTTTTTAGCCTTTATTTTTTTGCCTAACTTGTACTTTATCTCTTGGATGGTTTGTTGAACTTTCTGCAGTCAGAAAATCGATAACGATACTGGAATTGTCTATTTTAGTACGATAAATTAGCATCAGAGATTAAAAGGCGCTGATTGATAATTTCATCTAAAAATTTATATAGAATTAGTTCGATCTTTTCTTTATAATATCACAAACGTTTACTGAATCTTTTTTTGTGAAGGATTTTCATTGTGTTTGAAATTGCTGTTAAACTGGAGGGGTTATGTGGAAGAGCAGCTATGTTGAACATCGCCTCCTCTCTTCTCTTAGAGAAAATAAAGGCACATTATTATTATTATTTTTATGTCTCGGTCTCCATATAACTTAATTCAACAAATTCCTTTTACTGGTTGGCATGATATTCCTTTGAATCCATCATGAAATGAGTCTGAGTTTATCTCTCTCACCACTGCACTTCATCCTGGCTCGAAATGACCCCTCATAACTGCACTATCAGATGAACCTACATTCGACAGAGCCATTTCGATTGAAATTTCCAATTTTGCGAGCACTGCAAATTTCCTAGGGAAATCTAAATGACAACCGTTTGCTTCCCGGGGTTTTGTGGTCCTGGAACAGCAAACGTCGTTTAATACATTAAATTTTCTGCATACTGCAAGTGTCTCTGGTAATATCCACAACCACGATAATTTTAATCTCGGAACATTTCGAAGTTTATTTCATAAGGCGGCACTTAAAGATCGAGGATAAAACTTGTGTTTATTACATTGCCTTTGCTCCTAGTCGGTTCTCAGCACCAAAGATAATGTTATATCCATCTGGGATTCCTTTAGTGAATATTCATTCTCCTGCTGCAGGTGATATGGAATATTCATCAATTTCAGCAGATATTTCCGAACCTATAAATATCAGTCCTAGATGACAGGGCCACCAGACGTTAGTTATATTTTCACAAATGGAATATATGAAATAGAGTTAGGTTAGGTTAGGATTAAAATGATCAGGTCTGCTCGGAACTCCACTGCGACCCATAAGAGTATATTGCGGCTTATACCTATTGAAATTTCACCAAATAAAGCCAGCTGCTTGTTGAAGCCGATTAGTTTATTTGGTGTATGATCTTTCAGGTTCGAGAGGGAGAGTGAAACTCTGCCAAACATCGAAAATCTGATTCTGTCCGCGGCGGGGCAGAAACAAAGTTTCATCATCCTCGGGTCCTTCGACAGTTTGATAACATATAATCCATAAAAACGGTAAAAAAATAAATCTGAAATAGACTATGATTAAAAACTATCAAACCAACAAAGTTCAGTAACGATTTTATGGAGAATCAAACTAGATATAGGAAATAATTTCACAGAAATTGAAAAGAATTGAAAAATAACTTCATACAATCAGAACAGTACAATAACCAATTTTCATCAAAAACTAATTATCCCAGAATCAGAAATGATCACATCAGACTTTTGAAGAACCAAAATTTCATGAAATGAAAAATCACAAGCCGGTATTTCTGTAATACCATAAAATGAGAATGATCACAAAATATGAAGATGGATATTCGATCAAATTGTCAAATTTCAGAAACAATATCTCATAAAAATTATAAAATATAATAACAGAATATTGTCAGTCTGCAAAGCGTAATGTTCGAATGACAACGGAATTATAATCGTCGAATCAGTATACCACAAGACCTGAAATTGGCATATAAAAAATCATCAGAAGAATAAATGCTAATACCGAAAAGTATAGAACCGAAAATTTTCAGAAATTAGAGAGGTTATAGCGTAGCGAAACGCCGGTTGATCTATTCTCTCAGAGATGGCGTAGCGTGAGTTTAACATACTTAAATATATTCTCATGTCCCGATCAAATTCCTTCTCATTTCTGTCTCACCACCTGATATTACTAAAATGCTAAGGCTCACATTAAATTTGATCACCAGTATTAGGTATTACGAAAATAATATGATTCCGCCTCCAAATGTTTTGTGGTTGTCACGCTACATCCTCCTAAAGCGTCCTTATAGTAGGTAGGTAGTCGGTAGTGTTTTTAGTATTTTGCCGATATATGGGTGATAATTGAGATCTGACATATCTGGCTAAGGTTGATCGTAGCATAATGGGATTATGAGTTCAGTGAAATTCAATGAATAACATTGGCTGTTTTCTTCGATTTTCTTGAAAATAACCACCCAGCAATTGAATTCTTGAATAAATCGACAAATGAACGATCGATATGGGTCTGAAGCAGACGATTCGATTTGTTCAACTAGAAGTTAGCGCCATCTAAGAGCTAATAGAGCAAGTTTCTACCAGACTGGTACATTATTCGCTATAATTTCTGCTGGATTTCGATATAAAATGATTAGATATTTCACACATTACGTTTCCATAAATTTCACGATACTACATTGTTTTTCGGATAATTTGTTGGTTTTAAGTGTTTAGATAATATTAAATGATGTTTCGATGAATTTATGTTTTGTTAGTTTTTTAGTTTGACGGTTTTTTGATATAAATAGCTTGGGTTATTGAGATTTGCGATTACTCAGTTTTATCATTTCAGTCACTATTGTTTCTTAAATAATCTATCTATTACAGATAATTCTTACCGGTTTTGGGTATGATGCTTTGGTTCTCGTACAAACGCATTAGATGCATTTCTTTTCGCAATAAATCATTTCTATACATTTCATTCTTCTATAGTTATTCTGATTAATGATCAATTCTCCATTTTATTGGTTTTACGTATTAACGGTTTTTTCATTTTTTCATTTATTGTTATTAAGAAAGAAATTCTACTATTTTATGGCCCGCCGACAGTTTCAGTATTGTATTTGTATATATATATATATATATATATATATATATATATATATATATATATATATATATATATATATATATATATATATATATATATATATATATATATATATATATATATATATATACAATATATATAATATATAATATATATATATAATATATAATATATATATATATATATATAATATATATAATATAATATAATATAATAATAATATATATAATAAAATTATAATAAAAGTATACCATAAATCATTTAAAAAAATAAAAAATCATGAAAGGGTTGAAATAGTAACAAATACATTCACAATAACAAAACAGTTATAAAATGTCCTAATATAAAACGTATATACTATATATACACATATACACACATATACAAACATATAGAGATAGAAAAACTAGAAATTATATGCAAAATACTCTCCCAAACTGTAGAAACACTTTCCTATTAGAATGTATCCCACCGATTTTCTAAATTGCTTTTTTCCTGTCATTTCTATTATTTGTTTTGGCAAATGATTATATATCTGTCTACTTCTATAGATTAGAGAATCCCTTGTCAGAGATAAGATGGGTATTGGAAGGGCAAGTTTTTTGTCACTACGAGTCTGTCTTTCGGTTTGATTCAAAAACTTATCTTTGTGTTTGTGAAGCAAGCAGACAGTCTCTAAAATGAAAATTTCGAATATTGTTAGTATTCCGTTATTGCAGAAAAGTGGCCTACACGAGTCTCGCATCTTCAGTTTGAAAATTATTCTCAATGCTCTCTTCTGAATAACGAAAATACTTTGCATCAGAGCATGGCTGCCAGAGCCCCAGAAAGGAATTCCATACCGGAGATAACTCTCCATAAGTGAATAGTATGCATTCATCAAATACTTGATACAAGACCAAGACCAAGATCAAGACTTAATAAATCTTTCCAAGACCGAGACCAAGACTTGACTTTCAAGACCAAGACTCTCCCCCAAGAGTATTGGTCTTGGTCTTGGTTTCGAAAGAAAAGGAGTGAACTTAAATCTACTCAATATTAAGAGAATTTTGATGGAAAATGTTATGGCGTTTCATTTCATTTATTCATTTTTCATATGGCACGTTTTTGAATATTTTTCATCAAAATCGAAAATACATTTTTCAAAATTTGTGTTGCAGGTATACAGTTTACAACAAATACGTGTAGGGTCGCTGTGGTTCATAAGTATTGCAATTTCCTCGGGATTCCGATTCTACCCCTCTGCCGTAACCGCATGGGTCTAATTCAATCTTTATTTAAGATTTCTTAAAAATTATATCATGATGGTGAAATGAGAAATGTGTTTCGATTATTTTACCTGCACAAATTATCAATTTTTAAAGACTGAGAAATACGAAATACCTATTGAATCCATATACGCTGTTGGACAATTGAATTGAATAATTCAAATTTATAGACAAATTTTGATCCAAAACCAAGACTATCAAGACCAAGACCAAGTCCAAGACTGAGCCAGTCTCGTCTTGGTCTTGAAATATCAAGACCAATACTAAGACCAAGACTACATTTATTTTCCGAGATCAAGACCAAGTCTTGGCCTTGGTCTTGGTTTCGCGAAGCCCTAGTCATTCATAGAATTCTGTGACTTTTAGTGTCAATTAGCAGTCTACTACCCTCTGTATAAGTCTGTTGCATGTAATTGGCAGTATGCATGATTTAGTGGGTTGCCCATCTAGCATCTCTTTTCAGGAAGATATGGAGAGGAGGTAGGTCCAGTAGTATTTCCATAGCTGCTGACGGTCTGGCGCTGAAGTCACCAGTGATCGCCAGACAAGCTTGTCTCTGTAAACTTGAGTGCTTTACCTGGGCCGTTTGCTGTAAATTTTCGAGCACCAGGCAATGACACCGTATATTATCATTGGTCTAACAACCATCATATGAGGGGCCTAGTTCCAAAGTGTACAATCTCCAATTTTTATTAAACATGAGGAAGATGGCGTAACAAATGTAATTTTTAGCGTTGAACTCAAATAAACTATCATTTCGTACCAAAGCGATCAATCGCCAATTTATTATTGATGTAGAAAATCAAGCTTAGGTACATAACGTACAATCTCCAGAAATAGTTAAGGTCCAAACCGTACAAACTCCAAACTCGTCAATTAGAACAAAACGTACAATATCCAATGATTATTAAGACATTTTCAAGAGTGATTTTTTCAAAATAAGCATTATTTCTTTCGCGCTAAAATCATTCCGATTCATCAGGTTAGTTTCATGGATTGCAGATTGTGTTGTTCATAATATCCAAAAATGTTTATGAAAGTAATTAATTAATTAAGTTGCCAGGACAGTGGCATTTTGTTTTTTCGAAAATGAAAAGGATGGTACTCATTTTAAATTCCAATTGGGTAGTAATAGTCTGGGGAGAAAGTAATTATAGAACAGATCTAGGGAATGAAAACCCATTTAAAAAAAAGGTAAAAGCATCCCTAATATGGATCCAACCATAATCACCACGTAGAATGCAGTAACCGAAAACAAGAAAGTTTATGTCAACAATCTTCTCCTTTCACATTATGGAAGAGTAACCCTAGATTAACATTTTACAAATTTGTACTGGAAGGAGAAGACCAACCAGAAGATACTGGAGGACGGTGAAACCAAGGTACTATGCGAAGCAAGGGAAGAAGAGTGTGGTTTGATAGTTTGAATTTTTGCATTTTACCCAGTAAATTCATTACAATATTTGAGAAAGAATTCAAAAGCATTCTTGTTTACGTCAGTTATCTTTCTGTTGTGAATTTGTTCAAAATAAAAATATTTTTTCGAATTCGAAAACGGTATTTCATTTTCAAAGTGAACATTCTCCATTACAAAATTTCGTAACGTACAATCTCCATAACTTTTTTGTAAATAATTTTGGAAAAAAACACATTTTTTTTCTGGGATTTATTGAATTATCTATAGATAATGACAACTTTATAACATAATATTCAAATTTAAAAAAGAATTGACCACCTTCAATTGCGAGGTTTTTCCTGTTTTCTGGAAATTTATATTAACTGAAGATTGTACACTTTGGAACTACGCCCCTCATATATATCCATTGGATTTGTTTAAGACGTAGTCCACAAAATTTTTCACCAATCCCTCTACAAGCTCATAACACATTCTGACTTTGTGAAGATCCTTTTCCAAATGTGAGCTTTTCATCAAGAGTGACCCCTAGATATTTTCCGGGTTAGGAATTCCTGTTTGCGTTATATCTTCTGTATTCGTAAGTTCTAGCACATTTCTCATAAATTTATTCAGCTGCATTGGTTGAAAATGAAGAATCGTCTCTTGTTGCAATCTCTTACTTTGTTTCATGATATCATTACCAACAAATTACCCGGATATCTATATGATAAAGTTCGTTTTAGTAAAAATGAACATGAAGTTAATATCTTACACAAAGATCTAATAACCGCTCCCCACCACACCACGACACTTTTCAAGAGATCTTTCAGTTTTTGTATCTATAACCACTATAACAATATTCCTACATATTTGAAAAAACTAAAACCACAACTTTTCAAGCGACATGTTCGTAACTGGTTATATGAACAGCAGTCATCGTGCAACTAGAGTCTCACATGAAATATCGAAATTCAAGCCATTGTGTAATCAATTATATTGAATAATCTTTGATTTACGTATTAGATGGAGTCGAATAGAAGAGCAGGCTACTGCGTGTTGCACACGCATGACTCCTGAATTCCGCTCTATGAATTTACCAACATTTATGCGTTATTTTGTTTATATCCTTTTCATTCTACTGTTGGTGACTAAAAGACATTATTATTATTATTATTATTATTATTATTATTATTATTATTATTATTATTATCATCTTTCACTTCTGCTGCAAATGGAATAACCTTGCAATTAAAAGAAAAAGAAAGAGAAAATGGAGGTTTCCCTGGTAAAGGGTATTATCTCACTATTGCTGGGATTGACAGACATCTGTTTCCTCAGGTATCAACTCGTCCAACGTTCTTTGAAGGATAGTAGAGGCTACCCTTCCCAACGTGGTTCTTGCCAGAAGGTCGTCTGCATAAGCTGTTCTCTCGAAGACATTCATTACATGACAATTATAATGTTTGAATGTCGGCAGGTGGTCATTCCCAGCCAAATGAAGAATAATATTCTGTTTAATTACAAGCCAAGTACTTGCAATTGGGTCTTCTTGGAAGAACGTTGCACAAATATCTGTCAGATGTAGTTCAATATCCGTCGTGGTATCATCCAGGGAAGTAGGTGTTTTCTGTCAGATTTCTACCTATATTTTTCCACTCATTGGAAACGCTCGGAGAGAAGTGTACTCCGTATTCATTTCACTTTGTTGATACCTCTCCGACAAAAATACATTTCGAACTTGTTACAAAAATAGTCTTGAGATAAAAAGATAATTGGTCTGATATGAATATTAGAAAATCAAACTAAATGAAAACATAACTCTGAACAGTTTTCAACTTCATTTTTTGAATTTATAAGATAGACACCGGAAAATAAACTCTAGTCCCAAAAAACTTTACACAATATTCAGTCCTATCCGTACTGAAGAAAAAATATCGGAGTATTGGAGTGTGCATTTCCTGATTGGAAATTGATTCAGAAGAACTTCTCGAATCCGTACACTTTCCAACGAAATTAATTCCGCTTGCCTACGTAGAAACACTTTGATACCCATGATTGATTACTCAGGGAAAAGGCAGAGCAGGAAAGTTCCGTAACGGTTCACTTAGGTACGGAAAGTGTGATCGGATTTGTTAAACGAGAGAAAAGGATTATAGAGGATTCTGTGCTGGACTACGCTTTCAAACTCCGGAATCGAGCTTATGGATGATGGCCTTAAACTAATCCACTTTTATTACTTGAATTTGATCTTTAATGCCTGAAATTTCCCTACCCCAGGGAGCCTAACAATAACTTTCGAAGTTTCGAGTACTTGGGTTAGAATTAATATTAGGGCGCAAATTTTGCTGATTTGCTGGCTATCGAGGAGGAAAAATAATTTGATGAAAACTCTGTGATACTGTTCAAAGTTGCATTTCAATTTTTTTTCCATAAGAAATGTACCAGTCATGCCTATCTGAGGTCGCGCTGGTGTGATATTAACCTCAGCAAACACTCCCCACGTCCGTGGGGTGAGTGATTACTAGGTCCGAATGTCATGTGCCCTGAGAAGGCGGAGTGAACCAAGGATTACGGCCTTCTGCATTCTTCCGACTTAGTTTTCTGCCGCATCATGGCAAGCTGGTATGATTTTCAAGTTTGAGAGCAGTGTGTCCATCATTCCACCAAGGACCCCTATTATTAGGATCACCATCTCGACAGAATGGTTTGGGTAAAGCATGCGGAGTTCAAACAGTAGATACCGATATTTAGTCCATTTTACCTCCTCTTTTCCGATGTTCGTTTCGCCAGGAGCTAAAAACTCAATTACAAAATTGTCATGAGTTGTTGGTCGGGGGTACTACATTAGGCTTATTGGCTTGTATTTGCCTGAGGGTGGGGAATGAGTAGTTCCAATAGATTCGGCACTTCTCATTCTCCACAATGGAGTCAATATCCCCGGAGCATAAGGCAACACCGGTGTCTCGTCTATACCGTACAAGTGTCTCATATGGTAGTACAAAACTCGTAGCGCCGCGTTATGCCTGTGGATATAGGCTGAGACCGCATAAGCTGGACAGGCTGACAGCTGCCCCACAACTACGTCTATGTCGAGTTTTCGCAGCTCTTCCTGATTCCATTTCATTACTCCAAATAAGTGAAGTAGAATCGAAACGGTGAGCATATTAGTTGCAGCAACTTCGTTCTTCCCCGACAGTTCTGATGACCAGACCTGTCGGATTTTATGCTGATACTTGCCGCGGAGAGAGTTTTTAACAGGCACGAAGACAATCAGAATTTCCAGATCCAAGATTCCGAAACCTGATTTTAAAGGGGTCCTACACGAGGAATCTTCAGACAAAGTAGCCCCCTCCCCAAGTGTGAGCTGGTCAAATACGCTTATGGAAGCAAGGACCAATATTTTTGAGAGAGAGAGTTTTTAACAGTGGTTTCCTCTTGGATGTCGCGTTGTTCCACCCCTAGGTAGGTATACGTCTCTATTATTCTTTATCCAATCATGAATCTATTCTATCAAAGATATATCTAAACATTTAACAAAATCAAATGTGTTTCGGTTCTGTTTCATATACTGCTGGAAAAGTTATCGTATGAGTGGGTACATTCTGTACAACAATACATGTCCTAATTTCAATAAATACAAAAGCTAATGTGTCCAGAATAAACAAACTTGAAACATGAGTATTATTTGAGTGACTATACACTCGTTTCGATTTCAATAGTATTGTCAAATTATACAGTGATCGTGTCAAAGTTTTATGTTAGTCCAAACCAAGTGTTGACATTTTCAACATTCATGATATCTCCGTAATGAAGACATTAATCATGCCTAAAGAATTCTCACTGACAATTCCTACTGAGTTACGTCACGAACTGATTCCTTTGACAGGAAATCATTTTAATAAATTGTTTATCTCCAAATTCGAATGCATTCATACGAAGGTGGAACAGCCTTCTCTGTTCTGTTACGGCACCCACAGCATCATCTACTACTTCTCCAAAAGCGAATGAACATTTGCCATTTCGTTATATCACGAGTGATACATGTCAACAATGATATGAGGTTAGGATTAAAGTCAATTCCGATCGATAATTGAATGGCTCAGAATACAAGTAGACCAAGTCCACTTTTTGCAACTTTTGAGTTAGCAACGTTCTAACATGCGAAAAGTATGTAAAATTTCAGTGTAACAATGAACCAAGTCCTATCTCTGATAATATCCGCTAGGCAGCAGCAAGTTCTGTTTCTTAGTGACAGATTGTTATTTTCTTTCAGAATACTACTGAACCAAGTCAAGTCAAGTTTGTTTACTGTTAAAAGTTCTGTGTTGACGTGCTTTGAACGGATTATTTAGAGCTTTTGACAGTTTATTATACATTATTTTTGTTGGCTTGTTGTATTCTGCAATGGATATTTCATCTGGATCAGGTGAAGAGTGGTTGCCATACAAATGTACAGGTAAATAAAATGTTATTACAATATTTTACGTTGGGATTGCTATTGGGATTGTAAGATTGTTACGAACAGAAAGTTGTATCTGTTTGTCTGCCTTTTTTGTCGTATTGAAATGATTTGTATGGGAAAATAAAGTCGATGGAGCTACCGGTGACACCATCGTACCTGCCTCAGATACTGATGAAAGCAACATCATTTCTCGCTCTGTCCATTCAGATGAGGAAAATGAAGAGATTTTCTGAGGAAGAAAGCGCTCGAGGAACTTTGAAAACTGGAAAATTAACAAGAGGAAGTTGAATCGTAACAGCGGTAAAGAGTACACATCACGCAGTAATAAGATAATGAATGCAAAGATATTTCCCTCTGGATATGACTGTAAATGCCCCAGAAAGTGCCCTGAAAAGTTCCCTTCTGAAGATACATTGAAATATTTTTTTAATTCATTCTGGAATCTGGCAGATTACTTAAAACAAAACTGTTTTTTGCGGGGCTTAGTTAAGGCCATAGCTATCAATAGGCGTCGGACGAGAGACGGATCAGGAGAAGCAAAATCAAAAGTGTATCAGTATGTTATTCCAGATGAACATAATAATCAGCTGAGGGTTTGTAAGACCTACTTTCTTGCCATTTTACAAATAAGTTGGGGAAGATTATACAGATGTTTGAATAAAACTGAATTTGCTGCTGTTATTGACGCAAGGGGAAAAGCATCATCGCGTAAAATTGATGACTCAGATGTTGTTGAGCACATAAAGTCATTTCCCTGCTACCAAAGCCATCACACAAGAAAGGACAATGATAACAAAAGATACTTAAGTCCAGATTTGAATATAAAATAATGTATGATTTATACAAACAAAAAGGTGAAAGTGAGAACAAAAATCCTGTGAAAGAAATATTTTATTACCAAGTCTTCAGCCATGAATTTAACTTGCACTTTAAACCTCCTTCAAAAGACACTTGCAGCAACTATGACAAGTTATTTCACAAAATCAATGCTGAAACTGATTAGAAAAAGATAGCCGACTTAAGGCGATCAGAACTGAAAAAAGATGCCGCGGCAGCCTAGCAGGATAAATATGTTTGCACATTTGATCTTCAAAAGGCATTGCCTTTTCCTAAACTCGCAACTTCAATAGCCTACTATAAGCGAAATCTTTATGTCTACAACTTTGGTATTCATTGTTTTAATAACAACACTGCCTTTATGCACGTCTGGGATGAGACTACTGGTGGAAGGGGTTCTGAAGATCTAATTTCATGCCTTAGGAAACATTTGTATGAACATGCCAGGACATTAAAACAAGTTGTTATGTTTTCTGACTCATGCACGGGGCAAAACAGGAATATAAAAACTAGCCTTACCCTGCTGAAACATGTTCAAGATCCTCTATTGGATGTGGAAACAATCGATATGAAATTTATGATACCAGGCCACTCATTCCTTCCCAACGAAACTGACTTCGGTATAATAGAGAGAGCAAGCAAGAAACATGGGACCATCAATGTGCCTGGTGACTGGTACAATATCATTAAAACAGCAAAAGTGAAAAAGCCTCAGTTTGAAGTTGTAAAAATACGACGAGAAGAGTTTAAAACCCCTCGAAGATTCAATCACAAACAGGAAAAAGGACACTGAAGGTAGAAAAATCAATTGGCTTAAGATACGGTGGTTGAGGTTTGAAAAAGGAGCACCCTTCCAAATAAAAATAAATGAATCCTCCAGTGAAATTTCGAAGTTCCGAACTTTGGACATCTCGAAAAAGACCAATAAAACATGTAGGCCAGGAAGACCCGTGGAAGTGCAAACCTTGTTGACTGTACAGCAGGGTCAGCTTTACCCAACCAGAAGACCAAGTACTTTCAAAAAAAAGGAAGATATGTTGTCCCTACTCCCTTACATACCCCCTATTGATCATGGATACTTCAGAAACCTTCCAGGGCCTCAGACAACTCGTCAAACCCAGGACAATGAAGCAACTGATGGAAATGACACCGATGATGAGTTTTTTTTATGTCAATTAACTGTAATTTTCAACCAAGAAGTGATATTTTCTGTTAATACTTCTAATTTGATCTCTAAGCAGCTGTAAAAAAAAGTGTATTAACAACAGTTGGAGTTGGTTCATTATATTCCTAAAATTTTTCAGAATACATTTGAACCAAGTCCACTATTTTGAATTTTTTGGGGTTATAACATGAACTTTGGTCAATAATCCTATGTAAAAGTTTAAGTTACTCCTTGAACTTCTAAAATTGAATATATACTTTTAAAAAATATTAACAGGTAATTTTGTTCTGAAGCTTCAACTTTCAACTTCTGTAGCTCAAAAGTAGCTACAGTGGACTTGGTTCACTTGTATTCTGGACCCTCCAATTGTTATCGCATGCTAAATAGGCAAGGACATATGGCACAGAACCCAGGAAATTCGCGCAGACTAACGGATCGAGATGCGGATTTTTGCATTCGAATCGCTAGCTAATGTAGAAACTTTGTATTTTGTTTTGCAAATTCCATAAAAAATGCATTGATGCATCAAAAAGTGCATTCTTTCAACTGCATCATATCAAGTGATCGAAAAAAAATCATATCTACCACGAAAACTCCTTTAATGTACAAAATTTTGCACCCTGGAGTTTCTCAGGTCGCGGAATCTGAACATCATATCCAAATTAGTGCCCTGTACACCTGGAGATTTCCTGCCTAAATTGTGATAAATCAAGAGAAACTTGTGCCCAGGAGTTTCGTAGGCTGCTCGTCGTGAATTTTACATCGGTTATCTGCCTGGTGTATTGGACGACCTAACTGGTAACGTCATCCCCTGGAGTAATGATGGAACAACTCATCGAATAGTTGGAAACTCTTCATTCAGGGGTTGAAAGGTCTTGTTTTCTTCAGACATGACACTGTTCACATATTTTCATATCATCCATAGTGTGATTTTACTGCGAGTTGTCTTGTTCACAGAGTTTTCTACTTAGCTGTTCCAGAGTACCTTCGTGTCTTGGACTCCATTAGGGCCTAGAGTCTTCAAATGTTGTAGTTTCGTTCTTCTAGTGAGAGATGACACTGTGGAGTTGGTCGAATTGATTCTAAACACATGGAGAGGTAGCATCTCCATAACAAGTAAGTCTTACATCAGTCAATGTACTGAGCAAGACTTTGATGCAGTCAGACAGCTCAAAAACTTCAAAGTGTACAGACGCATCGGGATAAGTAATATGTGCAATGGAAAAGCATATTCAAGCAAACACGACATGATATGTGAACAATACAATCTGACAATCTGAAATAATCTAGACACTGGATGCAGACTGAGTTTCGTCCTACGTCAACATTGTCCTTCAAGATTATAGATGAATGAGTAGATATGACTGAAATGGAACTAGGTCCGCATGTCATCTTCTGTTGCCCAAGAGAAGAAATGCATCCATTCAGACCACACAAATTAGAAAATGATCAAGAATCATATGGATACTTCCAACACTGCCGGTTCACACTCTCTTCAGTCATACACTCGATGGTTGATAATTGCTTAGACAATGAGGAACATACTGAGGTAGAATGTATATTGTCACACATATCCAAAGTCACCTAGAAAGCGGATTTCAGATCAAACAAAATATGAAAACGAAACTCATGAAATCCGCTTCAAACGGTTGAACTTCCATTATCCACCCACTCAAGTTGGGGCGCATATCATCCCCCGAGTAATCAAGCCCCCATTACCGGCAAAGTATAACAAAATTTTCATGAAACTGAAATGAAACTAATATTATGTAAAATAGAATAAAACATAGGAAGACTATGGTAATATGGTTTAATTAAGTGAGACATTTATATTCATAAGGTCCTACTTACCCTCTGTGTTCATTAGGTCGTCTGCGATGCAGCAAATGAATTTTTGAGTATATGAGGGAAGGTTTGTCTAGTAGTTTTCAGGCGGAATCGCTGCGGAGGAATCTCGCCAAATGAAAAGTTGTGTTTCCCTTTGCAAGGCTGAAACAAAGGATTTATGAAAGTAATGCGGACTCTGATTTGAAAACTTTATTGTAGATATCGTAATACACATAATACAAAAGGAAATAAACTACTATAAGATTGAATGTTCCACAAATTGATCGTACAATGAAATTGATGTATGTTCATGAAGCATAGTGACATAAATAGATTGATTAGCTGTATCATTTATATACCAACCATAATAACGTACGTATGTCCTGAAAGTTCCTGAACAGAATCCATTGGCTTTGATTTCAACAAAAACAAAATAATATGAAGTTGCCTTTGAAAACATAAGTTTCTTTACTTTGTTTACTGTCAGATGATACTTATTTGTTTCGCTTTGAGATGTCGTATCAACTAGAAATAAGACTGCACAGAGGTCAGAGAGATTGATGAGGAGAGCAAAAAACCAGGTTGGAATGTCGACAAGGAGACTGTCTCGTCAATACAGATCTTCTAAAAGTACTAAATCGAAAGAGACGTAAGTGCCCCAAATACTCTCAAGCGCAACTCCTTCGTACATCAAGATGATGTCGACAACTTTGATAATGAAAAAATCACTATTTTAGATGACGGGAAGTATTTCACTTTGGGTGATTCTGAAATAAGATGATTGAGATGACGTAGAAGATTGTCCTGACAATGTTAGATACAAACATAAAGCGAAATTTGCTCATAAAATCCTTGAATGGTGCGCAATTTCTAACAGCGGTGTATCCCGAACTTTTGTGGGAATAGTGAGGGGTGGAGCTTCGAATAGTCAGAAATTCATTGCTGTTAAAAATTGTTGTTATTTCCGTCAACTATTAGTTGCACACCCTTAAGAGTACAACCCTCATGTGTGATGCCTCGCACGAGACCAATGACCATGCTGGGAATCAAACCCATGACTCTTAGGTTGAGAGACAAGCGCTCTACCATCATGAGCATCACGGCTCATGATGATAACTACCTTTCCACATAACTTCAGTTTGACCACGAACCTCATGCTAATGACGATATTATGTTTTGGCCAGATCTAGCCATTACTCAGGAGATACCCAAACTGGCTTCGACGACACCACATACCTTTTATACCTAAAAAAAATTATCCTCGCCCATTAGAGTATTTTTGGAAAATATTATTATGGAGGCTGGAAATCCCTAGATGAAAAACAATTTTATTATTGGTTCGGGAAATCACACGCCCACACCACTTTGTCTTTCATCCTTCATGTTCAACAACCCTTCATCGGTGGCGTTGTTAAAAAAAAAAACATTTTTTATATTTCAGACAGAATTTGTGTATACACCTGTAGAAATTTATTTCCTCACAAAAATGCTTCAACGGGCCTTTTCGGTCCAGGTTACAACATCCGTATATTATCAGTGTTCCAGTGTAAATGAGTTGAAAAATGTTTACTGAAGCTAATGACATTTCAAACTCATAATTTGGGTTCGTTTATAAACCTCAGATAAGATCTAGAATCCTGTCAGACCCTAACCAAGTCATCAGGATTGAGAAAACTCTCTTCAATAAAAATATTGCACTCTCACTTTTTTTTGACTTCGAAAGGGAATTTTATAAAACATCATATGGAACGTGATATAAATTCCAACCCTAGGTGGGAGTACTATCCCCATTATATCGTGTGACTTCGTGATGAATAGCGTCCTAAAGAGCTGTATTAGAGCTAAGCTGAGGATTTTATCAGAATGGTTAACGAAAAGACAATTGGGGTGTGTGTGGATCTTATGCAACCAGCCCTCATGGTCAACACCCCAAAGAACCACGATTGTTCCTTCCTCCAGAAAAAGAAATCTAGAGACCAACAGAGCTCTTCGAACCTTTGCAGAAAGTCTACAGATGTCAAGAGAATCAAAATACCTCGGGTTGAACCTGCATTCAACACTCACCTGAAACAAGCACCTGGAGAAAGAAATTACAAGGGCAAGAACATCACTAATGTAGGTCAGCCCTCATAAGGTAATTGATAACGTATGAAGCACTGGCGTGGTGAGCAAAGGTAGAACAAGTGACAACCAACAGGAGCCTGGCTAGATTATTAAGACTGGACTTGCTCTGAGTCACTAGTGCTACGTCCAGCACGTCGCTGACCAGACTGGAGGTGATTCTGAACGTTCGTTTTCTGCATTCACAGATTGTAGCAGAGGCGGGGATAGAAGCATTCAGACTGAAGTGCCTTGTTGAATAGGGGGGCTATAACCTGACGATTTTATACTCTACAGGAGTTTTTTAACAGAGCGCATTGATGTTCTGCATTTTATAGGTTTCAAGTTTACGTTTCAAATGTTTGACTTTTCCTTTACAAATATAAATGTCATTGAAGAGGATTTTAATAAATGAATGGAGGTCATAAGAATCGACTAATCTGAGATGACGTCGGACAAAATGACTTCAATTTATTCCTTTTGTGGAGCATATGCCAACGTCATAAAAGATGAGGAAGCCACATCAGAGGCCATATCAATGCTATTAAGGAACAAATCACAACGGATGGCTCTGAGATAAGTATTGCGATAGGTGCTGGGATATATTGGGAGAGATTAGGAGCATATTAGTCTGAGCCTCGGTACTCATGCCCTTTTATCACAATTCGAAGCTTTTTTTTTCGTTATTCAGCTGTCGTCCCCCTATGAACGACAGCCCTCAGAAGTTGAAAATTGTGCGAGCAAAGGATTAACGAGGTCTCACCTTTCAACGTGTCATTCCTAACTTCAAACCTATCTTAAAGTATATAACTCGGTTATTTTATACCTCATCCAGTCGGCAATAAAGGCACTGCGATCATTTTAACGACCTATGGGCATAGAAGAGAGTAAAACTGGTCTGAGTACTACGCCACAATTGGGAACCATCCTCCTGGAAGGTTGCCTCAGACGATACCCACGAAATATGTATGATGGTAAGGCCAACCAACCGGCTATTATCAAGCTTGAGTCGGAACTCTTTGAGGATGGTGGTAGGACTCCTGACCAAGCAATGCCATCTGCTGAAGACACCAAGACTAAGATCTGGTGAATATGAATTGGATCAAATGAAAAGAGAGACAGAATGAGATTGTATCGATAAGGTCTTCGACAGAACTAGGGTGTGATACGAATCATGGTATGTTCACATAATAGCAACTCTCAAATATGAAGAACTAGAAAATGAAATATATGATGTTGTTGAACTGAAGATACGTCAACAATTGAATTAAAAGAATTACAAATTAAAAGTGATGACGATGGTGATATTGGTTACGAATATGTCTAAACTGAAATTTTTGACGATATGCATTTCATTGAAGGATTTGCTCGAAGGGTTTTGTTAATTCCTGTTGCTTGAAAATCACGTGCGGATTCATACACAAACAAACTGTTTGAATATGAGATTTGCTTATGAACTTTTACCCAATGGAATAGTTTCGTTGCAGGATTTTTTCCAAGGCTTTCAATCCAATGAATAACTTGGAAAAGTTCGAGAAAGATTCAGAGAGATGAAAGAAAATACTCATATAAAACATACTCCAGGAAGGTGGCTGATGAAACAGAATAAAAATTGTTCAGATTTAATAAGAATCTGCCAAGCATTTTTCAGTCATAGTTCGGCTATAGTTCTGATTCCCCACAGAAGAATGCATTATCATCATAATATTGTGAATTTAAGCTTTCTTCTTTTATATTTTACGGCATTTTCAGTTTTATCGAAGATATTTATAGTTTGCAAAGAATGAGACTTCTTTGCTTGCTTGAAAGCTATTTTCATTTTGATGTGGATAAAATGCATCAAAAAGATATTCTAGTCTAAGTACATACTTACAATTTTTCACGGTCATGTAATATTGTCAACCTACTGTTATTAACATCTAGAATAATATTAAAAATAATATTGATTTATTCATTTCAGTAATTGATTTATACAAAAATACGAACAAATTGTGAAAAAGGTCAAAAAGGGTTTATAACAAAGCACAGGATTCTACAAACTGAACAATTGTGGTAAAATACATATATCGACAAATAAAAACGTAATAAGGTAAGCTCGGGTAAGTGTCAATTTGGGGCAAGTGTGAGTTTGCTCGCGACCGGGCGACAGCCCAATGCCATCTATTGACGAATAGCCTACACTCATAATGAATCCATAACCATCGTATCAATACCAAAGAGATCTTGTGAAATCCAAATATTTTCCCCAATTTTCTAATCTACAATTCATCAACCCCAACGAGTATAACGAGTTTATTTCAAGCTTTGAGTGTATTGTTAAAATCTAAGGTAAGAATCCATTTTATACACTTTTCTTCTGCCTAAATAGACTATAGATTTTTTTTTCATGAAGTTGTTTTTTTTACATTTTTCCATTGCATGTCACACTTACCCCGAAATTAAATGTTATTGGGGATAGTGTGACCTACCTGTCAAGTGGGAACCTGGTTCATTTGGCCAATCTAAACAGTAATATTTTTTCAGCTATAGTACGAAATTATATACGGAAATCTCAGAGAGCCAAACAATATACCTGGCCAGATGTGGAAGACATTGATACACTTTCTGAGGATGAAATAATAACTGTGCTTCCATCACCACTCGTCAGAAGATGGGGATCAATGAAATTCTCATTCGATTTTTCAGATATCTACCTGTAAATTTTTCTTTTCAACAAATGTTTACTTTCACGATTATTTTTTGTTTTTTCCAATGGGGAATTTCAAATTCAATATTAAAAAGTTCCTAACTATGTTTGGAATAAAGATATCTCGAAACAAATAAATTGTGGTGAAAGTTCCTTTACTGTTTACTCACACCTGCCCCAAAAAGAGACTTACGTGCATTAATATCTTTTAATTTGGCCAGAATCACATTTGCCCCAAATTTCCAGGGAAGTGTGACCTATGGAGATGGTATATCTGAATATTCATAGATTACGTTTTTCAACAGTTTTCTGTGGCGTAGTACAAAGACTGACCTTCGAAGTAAATACTTGCAAAAGTTCTTACGAATAGAATGGTTATTTCAGAAAATATAAAAAAATGAAAGAGGAAAGTTTTAGTGTATTCAAAATGTACTAGAACTACGTGATGATAAATTTTTAATTAAAAGTATAAAACCGAAAACAGCATTTTCAGTTTTCCCTGTATAAGTTGGGAAGGTCGAAAATCCCCATAAATTTTCTATGGCCAATTTATTGCTCACCACAATAGTTACCTTTTTTCCCATTTAACCGTCTTTGTATCTATTACGGTTTAGAATATAGCAATGTTAACACATGATAAAAGAAACGGCCTCTATATTGCAGTTCCAACATTTCTCGCATGTCGATTCTAGGGATAAAAAAACCCTGCATTATTTTCAAGATTGTTTTCGAGAAAATTATGATTGAATAATGATTAAAACAAGACCTAATGTAATATGTGAAGCTTTTCTCTTTGAACATGTCTCTCTTCTCCTTTCTTGCAGTTAAAATCAAGCACCAACATTATTATAATTCCCGGTGCAAAAAGCTCATAACTTTCGAGCAGCGAAAACCATTATTTAATTCTTGAGTTGTATATTTAGAAGATCAGAAGCCCAGCAAGCTGTAAGCTCGTACGGCAATTTGTTGTTTAGTAATTGTTTTACAACGCACAGGTGTTAGTAATTATCCAGCTATAACGGTGGTCCTAATTTACATTATGCTATCATAAATTTGAATGAAATTTCCTTAAAAAGTGTTTATCCATCCCACAATGTTGAGTTATGTTCAACGTAGGCGTCTAATCTAATCAACCTAACCTAACCTAATCAAGGCGTATCGGTTGGGAAATAAAAGCAGATTTTTTCCAAATTTTTCGTTCATGAACGAAATGGTTACATTATCTTTCGAACCACTAGTTCAAGTTATTGATTCAACGAAGGATTTCAAACAGGGGAGGAAACTTCATTTGTGAATTCACTTTCTTAACAGCTTGAAAATAATAAAAAACCAATTATTGTTTTTAATTTTCGAAAACCAATATTCAACATATAATGATAAAATAATGTAAACTCTCACACATCCACTCAAATAATCAAGGTATGAAAAGTAAGGTAAATGAAATGATTTATAAATTCAATAACAAGGTGAATGAATGTGCATTAAAACTAAACTATACTACTATACTCTGTGGTATCCATGTATTCCAGAGAGTCTTCAAATCATGGAGGAACTGCCATATTAACAAAAAGTACCGCTATCGATGATTTCGCATTCATTTAAGTTGACAAGTTCAAAGACTTACTGGAGGACAGAAATTTAGAGTTTTCCATTTGTTATTGTAAAAAGGATATTTCATGTATCATATTTTCGAATAATTTAGAGTTAATACTGTCTGAACTATATGTAAATTGCTCTTTGATTGTATTTGGCTATTTCAACGTGAACTATAATGATCTTGAAGCCACTGTCTCTCTTGAAAACCTACTACTGTCTTTTAACTTGACAAAGCATGTAAAATCCAATATCGGCATTATGAAATTTTCATCGTCGCTCATTGATTATGTTTGTAGCAACTTTGATGAGCAGAAAGTATTATGCTTTGTCAACTCTTCAGGATTTTCTGACAATGAGGCAGAACCTGATTCTGTACGAAACAAACATTCATGAACTGATTGAAATCTTGAAGGATATTAAAAACAGAAATACTACAGGCTATGATAGAATATCAAGCAAAATAATACAAAACTTTCCACTAAGTGTCCTACATGTACTGATTTCACTAATAAATTTGTCCCTCCAAACAGGCTCATTCTCCTCTCTTCTAAAAATTCTGTGGTGATTCCTTTGCACAAGAGAGGAGATTCTGATGATCCCTCTAATCTCCGCCACATCTCTTTCATTGCAACCATCGCAATAATCATTAAAAACTAGTAAAAACTTCTACTTGAATTCGTAAATAAGCATAACATCATCAGTGACAACCAGTTAGGTTTTCAGAATTATAAAAATACACAATATGCAATATTCTCTCTCAGAGATAAATGCCACTGAAAAGACAGCAGCAGTATTCTGTGACCTGTCAAAGGCATTTGACTGTGTTAATCACATAATACTGCTGAGAAAGCTCCAACGTTATAGATGCAGAGGATTGACTTTCGAATGGTTCGAATCTTACCTGGTAGGACGAAATCAGATGGTCAAAACAGCGGAGCTTTCAGAAAAATTTAATATTAATTCGGGAGTTCCACAAGGATCTGTGTTGGGTCCTATGTTTTCCCTATTGTATGTGAATAATATCAGCAAGATCAATATAAGCATAATATCGGCTGATTTGAAAAAAGTGAAATACTGGTGTGATGCAACCACCATATCTTTCGATTCATCAAAAAGAATTTAATATCATTTGGATGTTCGCTCAGTGAACTCTTTTTTGAAGATAAATCATTGCAAAATAAAAATCACACTAAGTTTCTTGGAGTGTTCATTGACCAGAACATGAAATTTGAGGATTATGTGAAGTAACTTACACGAAAAATCTCCTCGGGATGTTATGCTATTACTCTGCCAAAATGGCTTACTCTTTACGTTACAGAATACCGTTTTGGGGAGCATGGGGAGCGTTTATTCAAGAGTTTACTAATTTTACAAAAAAGAGTTATAGGGTACATATGTTACCTCAAACCAAGAGAATCTTGGAGAATTTTCTCTCAGAAAATAATGTAATAACTGCACTATTTACTTATATTGAAATCTGATATATAAACATTAAATGTGATGAGGACGCAGCAAAATTCAATATATACCATATAACACCCGCAACAGCAGCCACTCCCTGAAACTCTCAGTGCCGAAGACTTCATAATTCACAATGGTGGGAAAATTTACGATCATTATCCTGGACTCTCTTTTTTCTCGATTGTGTGGAATTTAGTGCTCTTAGACCCATTTTCAACACCTCAATAAGCTGATGATGTTCTTGAGCACCCAATTCAGTACCTTTTGAAAAAACACATCAAGAAACAATGAATTCATTTTTTCTATACGTTTTCTCTCATAAAAATTTCCTGTTTCATATTTGAACTCAATTGCGGAGAGTCTAACGTCAAACATTGTCACAGCTCAGAATAAAGTGTTTTTGTGAATACTAGGAAATGTGATTCGAAAAATATTCTCCAGACACCATGGAAACTGGTTAGTAATTTCTGAAAAACGCAGGCTATATACCAGATATTTCAATTATTTCTGGAAAACACAGCGGAAGCGAATGCAGGAAGTCAAGAGTCGTTTGAAAGGGCATTTCCTTCAGTGAAATCCAGAGTGCATCATCAGAGAAGGGGAACTGGAGGATAGAAATATTCTGTTTGAGGTGCAGCTTTCAATGAAATACAGTCGGAAAATTAGATCAAATAAGCTTTCGTTATACCTTTCACTCATGGTACAAGTAGTTTTATTTCATCGTTTCATATATAACCCGAATGGACTGTAGAGACTGTTTATTTCAAAAAATTATTCGAATTTATCGAAAAAAGTTACTGATAAAATAAAATATGTAACTTATTATTTCGAGGATTATGATAATTACAGATTTCAATAGCGTTCTATAAACATTATACTGCTCATCGTTATGCTGATTACAGGGTTGTGAATTAGGATACTCTTGATGGATATGATACAATAATAATAATAGTTATTGGGAAAATTAAATATTCAAACATCTAAAATTAATTACCTTCCACCACGTCCTAACTAAAAAAGAAGAATAATGACTTTTCTCTAGTACTAGTGTTTTACAATGATTACATAACGATTAATATTTGATGAATGAAGGTAGTTTGGAGACAGTGGAACATTATTCAACGGATAACGACCAATTACATATTTTTGATGATATTTAGGTACCACGGGGACTGAGAGGTTTAGACTAATGATAATGCCGCAAATCTACTGACTGACTGTCTAGTTCGACTGTTTGATCTGTGATGTGTACCGATCGAAATGTGAAATTAGTAATCCAGTTGATAATGAAATGAAAAATCTGAAAATCAGAGTTGAAGTAGTGACGAAATTTGAACTAGGCCCAATAATTGTCGGAAAATGTCCTTCTCGCTTATTTACAAAAATTTCTGAAAAATATGAGTACGGTGTTCTACTCGCGTATTATATATTCCGGTGCTTCGAATAGTTCAAAAATTCGTGGATGAGTGAATGAAGTATTTATAATTTTCATGAAATGTATTCAGATTGCCTTGAAACTCTGAACATCATATAGTCGTCGAGTATAGTTTTTTACTCGCGTATAATAGCTATTTTTCTCTATGATCATTCCGGAAGTAGTCCACGGCTTGTTTCGAAATGTTTGTCAACTATAATTAATTGCACGAGAGGTTTACATTTTATCGGGTGAATTTTGATTGTTTCGCGCGAAACAGTTGCCTAACAATAAGACGAGAGATATTGTCAACTTTTGAAAACGCGACACTGAAGGTGGGGCGTTTTAAGGTTGAAAGTTTTTCGAGTTAAATTGCTAAAGGAAAGAGTTTATAATTTGAATATCACAAATTTACCTGATATCAATACAATCATCGAGTGTTATTCGACAGGACAGTTCAATTAACGAGAAATTCAGGAACATATCAATGCAAAATTCATTTTTGAAACATTGGGCAAACACGCAATTTCCCTGCCCAGAAGCCTTCTGTGGACTTTCCAGAGCCCACCTACAAAAAGTGTTCCGATGCTGGGAAATCGATAAAATGAAATCTAACTGGAATAAAGTGCCAGAACAAAGACAAGAGAAAAGACTAGTGTGTCTATCGCCATAGAAATCTAAATAGCTTCTCGAGTTGGACAAGAAAGACTTGAAGATGGTAACGGGACTTCTCACTGGACACTGCCCTCTGGGTTACCACCTTAAAAAGATGGGTGAATCAGAGAGTGATAGCTGCCGCTACTGCGAGAACTTCACGGAAACTGCAGAACATTTGCTGTGCGAATGCCCAGCACTTTTCTGCAAGAGGCTTAAGTTCTTGGAAGGGGCCTTCTTAACGCATCCCAACATCAGGAACTCAGCTCTCAGGAAACTGATAAACTTCGCAAGAAATCGCTGATTCCCGGGCCTCGAATAGATCAAGGGTCACGCATAAAAAAACTTATAGGTCGAAGCGCTTGCGAGGCTTCACAGCCTGTACGACCCCCTTACAATCTACAATCTACAAGGAACTTGGTGCCACTTGATAATTTGACATATCCTTTGCTTTGCTTTGCCTTTCCCATTTCTCATCAACATATAAAACAATATGGTATGTACTTGGGTGAGTCCTGCACAATTCACTGTTGCGTTTAAATTAACAGTGCTGCTCCTAAGGTGGCGTATAGAGTTGGTAACATAGCCTACCCAGAACACATAATGGTTAATGATCTAAAAAATCGATGCCACTAAAAAGTCGAGTTAGTAGATGATTAGATCCAAAATGGTACCTTATTGGACTCTTAATAGGGCATTCAATATATTTTTCGAAATTTTCTTTCGAATCCCAATTGCAAATCCAATGATACTAGGTTTATTGGAATTCAGATGGCTTTGCAGATGAGGAAAATAAGCATTTTGTATGTCTAATGATCATGATTGAAACTAAATCCTCTCTGTTCTACCCATTAGATGAGACAAAGTTTTCTTCCTATTCCTAGTATTTCATTTGACGAACCCCCATCACATCTGGTATAACTAGATTCGTGAATATATGTTCATATTCAGGAATAATGAACTTATTCCATATTTCAATGACACTCTGTATTTTTCACTAAAATATAAAGGAGTTTTTTTTAAAAAAAGTACCGTTTGATCTGAGTATAGTTCACTCATTGAATATGCTTCAAAAACTGATTACTATTGTTGTCCAGATGATGTGAACAAAGCTTGTGTTTCTCTTTATCTCACACATGAATTCCACTCCTAGATGCGCTGTTATCTCACATAACATCTATTAAACAAATACAAGTATGTGATAAAAGGAAAACCCTGTCTCTGTTTTATAATATGATGGGTACTGCAAGTGTACAAAATCTCATTTTTCATTGTGGATTGAAAGTTTGATTTCGTGAAGAACGTTTATATTTTTGACCTGTTTTTTTGAATATTTGAACCTTGCACTTTCTGAAATTAATAAATTGAGTCTGGAAAAGTATCCTAAATAACGAATATCTTCAGAATATGATTGCATTTTTTTATGATTCGTTATTTTGTATGAATTACGCTGGCAACTTTTTGCTTTTAACGATGATATAACTATTCGTTCACTGAAGCTTTCCAGGTGGCTTTTGCACTTTTTTAATATTGATTAGAAATGTGCATGTCGGTCAGTATTCAGAGGAAGTAGTGTTTTATTATCATTCTCATATTCCTTGAAATATTAATCAGTATAATAATATAGTGTTCGTGATATAGAAAGCTAATGAAATAAACCCAACATCAAATGCATACATTGGTTTATCGATTATAATTTTTTTGTCTGTTCTCAAGTTCTTGTAGTCTGTGTCTGTATATACAAAAGATACATCACAGAAGAAACAATAGGTAAATGGATTTTGTAATTCAATTTATATTCACTTGATCAACAATGAAACGGTTAGGAATATGTATTAATATGTTGTGTGTGAGGTCGAGTATTAGTAAATTGATTGAACTCCAGACAAGGGAGTCACCTCATCCAAACATCTTTAAGTGAATTAGCAAACTTCCACCAAAGATCTGGCAATTAATCCATAAACTATTCGAAGAGAAAGTGAGTTTGGTACACAAGGCCGTTCTGGGTAGTTTATATATAGGTTGAGATAAGATTATATGACAAAATTCCAACCTGTTTATTCCGCCAATGAGAAGTTTCCACCGAATGTTTCCACGACTTGAGGTTGTTATTATTGATTATTCAGGTTTTTCACGTCCATCGTTTTAATGGGTTTGATATATGTTCGACTTCTTCCACTTGCTCAGTATACTCACTAAACACGATTGCGGATACAATTAATCAAAACGTTGTGACAAAGTGAAAGAAGTCCAGCATCATTCAAACCCATTTAGACGATGGACGTTCGAAACCTAATTAATTATTAATTAATTGAACAAATGTTGTTATTACTGATCAATTTCTGATTTTTCTGGATAGTCTGTGTACCTGTGCGACCCGTTGATTTGAATCCCCAAGTTTCATCTTGCATCTTCTGGTGGATTTGGGATTATTCATATTTTAATGTTTTCTTGTATCGTTTGTGATTATTGATGATATTAGGATTCGTTAGGTCAAGTAAGCACCTCTGTGTGATAATCTTGCCATGACGAATGAAGGTTTTCATAATTGTTATTATCATTGATTTATCCGTTGGTAATATCCCTGTTGGGCACTGTCTTCAGAGTCCTGATACATTTAGAAGGCGTGCTGGTGTCATTTACCCCGACAGTAAAATGCACACAATGAGCACTCTGTGATTGGTCACTTTAATGGCGGGAAGTTCAAATGGCAAGGCAGCTGCATGCAGACTGACCTAATCTGACCTGACAAACCTAACGTAGAAGGAATGACCATTCAACACTTTTGACGATATATTGACTATACAGTTCCAATTGTTAATGACATCAATTAAGGTCGAAGCGCTAATTACATGTCTTTCACTTCAGTTCAAAAGTCACTTTTCACGTCATTGGGGTGCCCTTCTCGCTTATTTACGAAAATTTCTGGAAAATATGAGTACGGTGTTCTACTCGCGTATTATATATTCCGGTGCTTCGAATAGTTCAAAAATTCGTAGATGAGTAAATGAAGTATTTATAATTTTCATGAAATGTATTCAGATTGCCTTGAAACTCTGAACATCATATAGTCGTATAATAGCTATATATATAATATCATTATAATATTAACGTAGAAGGAATGACCATTCAACATTTTTGACGATATATTGACTATACAGTCCCGATTGTTAATGACATCAATTATTGCATGTCTTTCACTTCAGTTCGAAAGCCACTTTCCACGTCATTGGGGTGCCCTTAGTGGACGGATTGAGGCAAGAATGACAGCTTGCTGCATCCGCCCGTCCAAGATTTCTGCCGCATCACGAAAAGCTGATAATATTTTCAGATTCGTCTATCATTCCACCAGGTACTCATATAATCAGAACCATCATTTGAACAGAATGGTTTGTGTGGGGTCTGCGGAGTTCATAGAGTGAATATCGATGTGTGATCCGTTCCTGTTTTATTCGTTTTTCCAGAAGACGAAAACTCTTTGACTGCCTTATTTTAATGGTCGAAGAGAACTATATCAGGCTTGTTGGCTTGTATTTGGTTGAAGGCGGGAAATCGGCGATTTCAATAGATCCATCACTTCTCATTCTCTACAACGAACTCGACATCCACCGTAGTAAAAAGCAACAGCTGTGTCTATACCGAAAGTGTATATGGTAGTATAACACTCGTAGCCACAACTTATATGTGTGGATATAGACTGAGAACACAATCTTGACTAGCAGAAAGTAAATGCACCACGGTATCAGGAGCCCACGACACGCTCTACATCTAGTGTCTGGGAGATCTACACCCATCAGGTGATTACGGTATGAAACCGTTGGTCAACCATTTCAGCCAACTTGACCTTGGGACTGGGAAGTTCAAAATTTTGGGTAAGCCAAGGTCTTCAACGTTCGTGGAGGAGACTCTTATGTAGATGCATTATTTTGCTAATTTTAATTCTTGAGTCCATTTCATGACTCCAAAGAAGTAGATTATAATCGGTACGGCAATCATATTGGTTTCAGCTTAGTTCTTTTCCGACATTTCCAATTTCTGAGTTTGTGCTGATACTAGCCTCAGATAGGTTGTAACTGTTGTATCTCTTAGTATTGCTTTGTATCCTAAGTGAGTATACATACGTCTATCTAGCATCGAGATGATGTAGTATGATCCTTCTACAAGTTGGACATAGTCTCCGTATGTTCTGCCTCGTTCCGTGTTAAGATCAACCGTGGCTCATTTTGGTACCGATACCGGATTCTATTCCGATGTTGTACTACCACCCTTATGGACTAATGTAGACCCTTCTCTCCCGAAGGATATAGTTTATAGTCAACCTTGTGAAATAAATGAATGACCACATGCCTCCGGTTTCAGAAGGCAATGGAAAATATAAAGATGCAGCAAAGAAGTCAGCTGAGGATGTCTCCCTGACGCCCCTTTGGAAGATCACCACATCTATTTGACTGACTTGACCAGATCTTCTAGTGAAGCAAGTCCTCCAGGGCGGCAACTTAATGCATCCCACTATTCGATCGGGTACCGAATTGTATCTGACCAAATGCATAATGAGCTCGTGCGCAGATGTATCAATTACTTTGAGGTTATCGTTACAGACCATTGAAATGTTACGCTTGTACTGTATGATACATCTGCCAATGAGCTGATCCTCCTGTAGAAATCGACGAACTGTAGTAGGGATGAAGGAGCTACGTTTAGTTTTTGCAAAAACTCATAGATATTCTTCCAGAAGGTTTCCACATAATAATCAATCGGCGGGTTATACACAACACGTAGAGGCTATTGGAATTAGCCAGAAGGTTCATTGAGCAATGCTGTTATTATTATTATGGTATTTTCATGCTACGATTGAATGAAGTGCATTGGGATGTAGTGTTCTATCAGTATGGTTTACGATGAGGGAGCATCACTATTATTATTATAAATTCGTGGCGCTCCGGAAGATAAGACCCAATATATTTTATTGATAACGAACTCTATTTGTGCACAACTACTACTGAGACAGACACTTCTCATCTCTTTTCAACTCCACACAGGGTATCAGGTAAATATACGGCAAATTCAAGGGCTTGTTCCTCGACCTATTCTAAGAATATTTGGTCCTATGATGATTTTTGAAAGAACCCGTTGTTTAGAAGATATAGGTCAAACAAAATTTACTACATAAGCAACATTTAATTATCAAAAAGTACATGTAAAGTTGCTTGATCCACTATAGATGTTCGAAATAACTCCCTACAGCCTTTACAAGCATTCAATCTTCTCGTCATGGACTGCCAAACTCTTTCAAACACACCAGGGACGTTTCTAATTGAGTTACACCCAGAAATTATCCGATTTCGCAAATTATCCAAATTTGCCAATGGAGCAGCGTAAACTAATGACTTCAGATATCCCCAGAAGAAATAATCCAGGGAGTTTGAGTCTACGGATCGAGCAGGCCATTTTAACATATTATCGAATATTGTCGCAGATTTTGTACGCCTTGTATCTTCGAAACCACCCTGTATCTATTTGAGACAGGGATCCCTTCAGTTATAATGTGTCTTACTCTGCGAAGGAAGCCTCAATAGTATTCATAAATAATTTTTTTAATTTATAGTTCCTTAAACCCTGCCTGTATATTTTCTATATCTTAGGTTATTGGATTCAGAAATAATTGAGGCAGATTGTATTGGTGAAAACTCTGGAACTGGAATTCCACCAGTTTTTTACGTCAATTTTATAGAATAAAATTGCATTTTTTTTATTATTTTGCTGATATGTGTAAATATATATCATTATGTGGGGGCGAATTCACTCAGTCACTTAGTTAGTCCAAAGAAGAACTAGTAGAAAGTAGAACTGGGCCTAATCTCATCCGATAACTACACGGTTTCCCCTCCCCAGCCGGTCCTGGCCAAACAAGGAAGTACATAAGGACAGAGGTGAGACTGGGATGATCAAACCAATCCTCTTTCAATTAAGTGGGATTACCGTTATCCAATCAGTGCTAGCCAGAATAACATAGTCCCTTGTCGAAGTTAACTTTCCACAACTAAGAAAACCTCATATCTTCGTGAGTTCACAACTTTAATAAATGTTTTGCGGCTCGTCTCTAACGGTCGCTATCGATTTTATTCACCGTTACTTTAATTAAAAATCGGCTTCTATCTTCTATGTTGAATGGGAAGGGAAGGTAATTGCTTTCTCGTCTTCCGATGATCATCCGAGATTCAAGATTAACTATAATTCAATTTCAATTTGAAGAGAGTTGCGTAAAAACTTATTTGCTATTGGTGGTTATAATTTATGTTTCAAAGTTATAAGTATAGGCACCTAAAGTGGGTTTGCATAAATTCACAAATATTTGGGAAGGAAACAAGGTATATAATAATTTTTTTTTTCACTTGAACGTTTTTATCAAAAAATACATTAAAAAGTGATAAATAATTTGGCAGATCTCTGTTAACTACAGTCTAGATTTAACAACAGCATTAATGGTACATTATACACTTTTAAGTTCGATAATTGAAGATTTTATATCGAACTTAAAAATATAAAATGTACCATTAATGCTACTGTTAATTCTAGACTGTAGTAAACAGAGATTTGCCAAATTATTTTTGACTTTTTAGTGATTTTTTTAATAAAATCGTTCAACCTAAAAAACAATTCGTATTTATTTTATTTTTGACTTTTTAGTCTTGATAAAAAAAAACAAAATGCAGGATCTATTATTATTGCTTTTGCAACCTTTCCATTTTTAGCAATACCTTATTGTTATCAGGTTTGTTTCCTGTAAATTTTGTACAATCCAATTCCTCAATCCGAAGTCTATCAAGCGATCTCACACAAGCATTAGCTTGCCCTTTCTCAAACATAAATCCGAAAACCTTCTGTTATTAGTTGGATATCAAAGTTCTGAATTATTTACCCTCTTCACACCACTCACCAACCTCCTACTTCCGTTTTTTTTTCAAAAAAATTGTATTGTCACTTGATCAAATAAAATGTTTGTCTTTTTTCATTACAAAGTTCTGAATTTTCCCCCCCCCAAACCACTTGCCCACCCTTGTATTTCCTTGTGTGTCAGAAATGAATTGCAAGATTTGATAAACAGACCGAAAAGCTTTGGGGAGTTGAATAAAATCGTTTAAATCAAAATCACAGACAAATCTGGAAATCCCCTTTGAAAATATATCTGTCATGTTGTAGAATGATTCAATATGTCCAAAAGTTGTCTGGAAACTCTAAGAAAGTACTCCCTGATGGGGACACACATTTTTTCAGACCAAACTATACCAAATTGACAAACTGCCAAAATTTACCAAAGAGTTCCACCATATCAAACCATTTCTCATCAGAATAAAAAATATCGACTGTACAGTTCTGGATATATTATATTCGAATGATTCGACTGGGATTTTCGAAGAAACTAATCGCACGTGATGTTTTTGGCTTCATATGAAAGTCGACACGCAGTCGGAGTGCATTTCAATTCTGGAACCCAGAGATGGCGCTGAATTGATATTTCAGTATTTGTCTCAGGGATTTCCAATTAGGCTGAATGGATTTTTCGATTCAATTGGGTCGAACTAGCCTTCGCTGATGATTGGCAAAGACCATGGAACCGGTATGGAGGTGTTCCCCCAATTGAATCAAAAAATAATTTCAACGTTGATATTTAAAATGCATTGCATAGTAGTTCTGTAGAAAACTTTGCCAAGTATCGAAGAGATATAATTCAACGGTCGTGGGGGCAGTGGTTGGTTTCTGTTGAATACTTGCTGACGACCATACCTATTGTAAAGAATATTTTGCGGAATATTCAGATTACGTAATCCATAATTTTTCTTGATTAGTTTAATAGTTTTCCATCAAATAGTGTTGTCCCTTTTAGTGATTCTTGTGTTTTGATTATATTTATCTTTGTTCCAGGTGAGCAATTTTCTGACGTTGGATGAGCTCTTCATAGAATATTGGGTAAGGTACCTCAATTTCATTTCCTTACCTGATAACACAATGGAGTCAATGTGTTTTTATTTTACAATATTTTACGTCTCCCATGAAATGTCAAAATTCAAGAAACGAATATTGACAGCTCTGTATAGTTAGATTTTTGAACTCAAATCAAATGATGAGTAGCGAGAGTGAAGTAGAACTGTCTCCACCAAAAATTACTAAATATAACATTGAATCACTGTAACAATATAACTGTCAATATTGTTAATGATTGAATTATAATTTGAATTTTGACTGAACCTCTCTGACGACAATGACTTTCGATCAAGAGAAGTTGTGATTTGGATAAAATATAATGTTTTTTCACTAACCATAACGCGATCCATCTCAATTCCTATTTTTGATATCACTTCAAAAAAAAAACAATGACATTTGATCATGAGAAGTCGTAATTTGGAATGGAAAGAATATTTTTTTAGCCACCACAATGCGACCCAACTCGATTCCTATTTTTGAGATCAGTTTAAAATATTAAAAAAATCGACTGAACACCTCTGACGACCCGACAATGAACTTCGATCAAGGAAAGTTGTTATTTGGACAGAAAATAATATTTTTCGACCTGCTACATTGCAAACCAACTCAAATCTTATTTTTGAGGTCTGGGAAAATATTTTAGGTGCTTTGCTTGCGTAATACATAAATAAATAAAAATTATGAATAAATTACCATCAACCAGTAGTGGTTATAAGAAATATTCTTTATAGCTTTCGTTTTACTTCGGCATATGCGGTATTCTAGACGAAAATAGTTTATTTTTCGTTACAAAGTTCATTCGACAAAACAATTTCGTCAAATTTTTATTGAGAATCGTTAAGGTAACTAATCAATTTAGAAGTTTATAGTATGTGTTTACGGTCTTCATTATCAGTGCCTTTTTTATTACTCAGATAAAAACAGTAAATCACGACGGATCAATAATACAAAGCTGGCTGTCGACATCTGTGGGCCTTACCCAATGTGATATGTGGGGTGCTGCTGATATCCCATTAGCCTAGACCAGACAAATTAAAGAATATTTAGCGTTGAAATACTGAACACTATCGTCACTATCTCACGTGAAACTGAAAGATTGATCTCGACTATATTGAGGCGAACATCTAACATCAAACAACTATTTTAATTGCTGATAATCACGACGTACATCTACTTAGAGGTATTTGCCCCACCTGGTGGAAATTTGTAGTAAAAGAAAGGGACTTTCGACAAAGTCGAGATCGGTCTTTCAGTTTCATTAATATTAAACTCTCCAAGACACATCCTGATCCCCATCTGAAACCTCTCAGATAATCGAGTGGCTCTTTCGGAAGATTTCTTTCGAGAGGACTGCTTCTTGTGTTTTCCAGCAGGTGGCGCTACGGCCAAATTACTGGGAGACGCAGCTTCGTTCACGGCTTAAGTGTTGCCCTACCTACTGTAGCACTGATGAGAGGCAATAAACTTAAAAAGTGTCTGCAGTTGGTCATCTACAACCTGCTGCAGTATCACAAGAAGCATTTCCATTTGCCATTGTGTTCTCTTCAGATCAACGTCTTCCGCTAGCTCACACAAGTCTCAGACTTTTGAGGTTTGCACGTAGGGGTGCAACCGGTTGACGGATATAACAATTTTAACAATAACAACAAAAAAACAACAAATATGGTGGATTACGTAATCCAATCTTCCGCGATAAAACCTATACAATAGGTAAAGTCGTCGGCAAGTATTCAACAAAAAACAACTACTGCCCCCTACGACCATTGAATTATATTTGTTCAATACTTGGCAAAGTTTTCTACAAGAACCACTTTGCAATGCATTTCAAATATCAAAGCTGAAATTATTTTTCGATTTAATTGGGGGAACACCTCCGTACCGGTTTCATGGTCATTGCCAATCATCAGCGAAGGCTAGTTCGACCCAATTGAATCGAAAAATCCTTTCATCCTAATTGGAAATCCCTGAGACAAACACTGAGGTATGAATTCAGTGCCATCTCTGGGTTCCAGTTTAAAATGCACTCCGACTACGTGTCGACTTCAATATGAAGCCAGAAACATCATGAAAGAGGGGCGACACCACGTGACGGAAGACCATAAAACTAATAATGAAATATGGTGGATTACGTAATCCAATCTTCCGCAATAAAACCTATACAATAGCTAGGTTGCAAAGATAACTGTCAGATGTAGTTCTAGGTCCATCGGGGTATTAGCCAGGGAAGTAGGTAGGCGTTTTCTGTCAGATATGTGCCTCAAGTGTTCAACTTGGCGGAAAATTATCAGGAGCGAAGAGGACCTTCTCAATGGTCGAGATCGGTCTTCCAGTTTCATTTTTATGATACTCTCCAGAAAACCCCTCAGCCTTCTTCCAAAACCTCTCGATCCAAGTTGAGCTATGATCATGGAAATGTAAAATCTCAAGGTTTGCAATATGTTTTGAACGTGATGATCTTCAACATTATCCCCACCGACGTGGAATTGCAAAAAATTTGATTTTTTACCAATAGTCCAGACCTCGTACAACAGCGACTATCTTTTCTCCTCCTCATCCTGTGACGATTTAGGATCTTTTTGTTGAAAAAAAAAGGAATATTCTCGAATGAAAATTGAGAATTATTTTTTTTTATGAAAACAACCTATGATGAAATGGAGATTTTTTGAAGTTATCGTATTTTTGTCAGTTTACCTGCTGAAATAGGTATCTGGTTCTTCATCTGGCTTTCATGTTATTCTAGACTGAAAATTCGTAGGAACTGTTCAGTTTATTCATTCGGCCTTGAAATTCTCAACAATAATAATAATAAAAGGTGATAGGGGTGGAACAACGCCACTCTGTTGAAAACTCTCTCCGCGGCAAGTATCAATCAGCATAAAATCCATAGGAGCTTGCATCCTTAATCTTCTGTTCGCTTGGAATGTCAACATAACAGAATGGTACTGGATGGATCATGTAAAGTCATCAGGAGTTCAGATCCCCTTCTCTTCTCAGTATGCGATCATGAAAAAGCAGAGATTGGAGCATTTCTTTTCAAGGTAGCAACCCGTGCACCCAATGAACTCGGTCTCGTATTCGACACTGAACGGACGAACCCAAAATCTGGCACCAAGTTGATACCTGTTCAGGAGAAAGCCCACGTCAAAGCTGCGGAGAGTGAGAGGTTATTACATCTACATAAAGATAATACAATGCATGGGATCTTCTTCAAGAACATTGGCGACCTTGGGTGATCCAGAAACTTGACCTGCGCTTTTCTCAGGACAAGGGGCCTGAAGCCGGAAACCGAGGGATTCATAATGGCCTGCCAAGATGGTGTCTTTAACATACTCGTCCACCATAGTCGCGTGAGGAGTATAGAGATCCCTGGCACAAGATGCAGAGCGTGTCACAGAGCAGAAGACACCAAAATGCATTTGCTGTCAGCCTGTCGAACTTATGGGGTCTCAGCCTATATCCTCAGGCATAACACGGTGCTACGAGTGCATGTTGTACTGCGACCCACTACAATCGTACGGTATTGACGAGACATCGGTATTGCCTAATGCTCTATAGAATTTTGAGTCCGTTGTGGAGAACGAGAAGTGCCGAATTTATTGGAACCATTCATTCCCCTCCCTCAGGCAAATACAAGCCAATAAGCCTGATGTACTTAGTCCTTCTCAACCATCAAAGTAGGACGATTTCTACACTTATACGTTGTCTGAAAAAGGGTCCAGACCTAGGATCGTTTGTATTTTCCATAGTTCCGACTCTTACCGGATCAAAAATTTATTGGTCCTCCAAATACGGTATTCTATCAATTTTATTTCCTCTGCTATTTCAGCAGCTCCATCAGCTACTTTTCCCAGACCCAAGGTTTTCTTCGACACCAGTGAATGAGATACAATCGAACGGGTTTCTTTTCATCTCCTTGTCGTATTCCCAAAGGTTCTAGTAAGTACAGAATGAATTTCAATAATTGATCAAGTAGATCTTTCACAGTGGAATGTCTGCAAAAATGACCAGAACTCAATTTGCAGCTCAATCAATGGCTTCCTATTTTGTGATGATTATTCCTCCATGACATATATGACTGATACATAAAGAACATTCTGAATGGAGACCAACTGAGATTTCAAACAATTCATCATATGATGAAGATCCAAGGAATACAACGGGAAGTGCGTTAAGCCAAGCTCCGGAGTCTTTTCTACTCACTGCACTTATTTTATTCAGTATCCAAATATGTATTTCACATTTCCAAATTTTAAAACATTCTAAAGATGATATATTTTATTCTGATTAAAAATGTACCTATTCGATATTCTGATCTGCGAGTTCAAACGTAATTTGATTACTAAATTCACGAAATCGATCGACTGGGTCATTAATTTGTCAACGGGTTATTTTTCATACGAAGTTAATTGATCAGTAATTATCGTCCATCAGGTAATGAAATGATATCAACTGGATCTGGTATTCCAACTTTTTGATCCCTAATTTTTCAATCCATTAGGTACTTACATAAATAACAGTAAACAAGACCTAACCATGACGTAAGGGAAGATAAAGAACAGTTAAATAATTATTGAAAATACATGGAAATTCATTTCTTTTGCGAGGTTTACATGCTGGAAATTATCGTCGAACAAGTGTCATTCAATATCAATGAGTGAGTATTTATTGGCCTCAATTCAAATACATAGTATAGAAGGCAGGTCAGAAACAGGTATAGACAACAGGCCGTTTCTTTTATCATGTGGTGACATTGCTATATTCTAAACCGTAAGAGAGAAAAAACAGCATTTTCAGTTTTCCCTGTATAAGTTGGGAAGGGCGAGAATCCCCGTAAATTTTCTATGATCAATTTACTGCTCACCACAATAGTTACCTTTTTTCCCATTTAATCGTCTTTGTATCTATTACGGTTTAGAATATAGCAATGTTACCACATGATAAAAGAAACGGCCTGTATATCTAAACACCACTTCAAGTGAAACGTACTCCAATTTAAAGGAACTAAACTGGAGAACAGATATTCTGTTATAGAGTGAAAACTCTTGGTATGTTTTCCTTCATGTGAAAATTCAAACATACCTACTGTTTTATATTCTTTGAGGATCAATGAATTCCTCCATATCCATATTGTCGAATGTCTGTCTAACGTTTTTTTGGAGTTGTTCCTATCACAGTTATCGTGGTGTCGTTAGCAAACAGCTACTTTTCCATTTATTATGTAATGGAGTAAATCGTTCGTGTACAATGAAAATAATAAGGGCCCTTAAACAGATCCTTGTGGAAGTCCAAGAGATACAGCGTAAAAGTCTGACAATTGATTTTCAATCCCAACAATCATGCCACGGTGTGAAAAAAAAATATTATCCAATCTAAAATTATACGTCTCATCCCAAGTTCTGATGATTTTTCTATAATATTACTAATACTAAGGCTGTCAAAAGTCTTGGAGAGATTAAATAAAGTGAAGTTACATAGTTTTCCTTATTTATTTCTTGGTACACATATTCAAACAGTCGATGAGTTGCCGAAAGTACAGACTTTCATTTCTGAAACCGTGTTGGTTGAAAGTTATCAGTGTGTAGTAAAACTGCACTAACTAATTGTCCTAATTTATTTGAAACACTATTTTCAACAATTATTCACTAAAACATTGACTTTAATAACTATTTCAATTTATTTCTACTGTGGCTATCTATCAGCGAACTCTGGAACTGTTACTCTCTGATAGATAGCCACAGTAGAAATAAATTAAAATAGTTATTAAAGTCAATATTTTAGTGAATAATTGTTGTAAATAGTGTTTTGAATAAATTAGGAAAATTAGTTAGTGCAGTTTTACTACATTTGGCGTCAGAAGTGTGATGTTTAAAATAAATAAGTGTTAAAGTGTTCACCGTTTAAAATAGACAGTTAGTGACCAGTTGAACATTTGAGTGCAAAGTGGACAGTTATTCGCGTCGCGGGACAATAAACTGAATACTGTATGTGAAATAAATAATAGACTGATATCTCGGTAAAGACAATAAGAGACAAAATGTTTCCGAGAAGAGTTCACCTAGTTGACCTTAAAGTTAGTGAATTAAAGCAAGAGTTAGAGGAGCGTGAGTTAGAAACAACTGGAAAGAAGGCCGTACTCCAGAAAAGACTTTCAGATGGACTGATTGAAGAAGGAGAAGACCCCGAAACATTTTTGTTCGAAGTTTCTGGAATCGATATGAGTGCTATAATGAACAAACTCGAGGAAACTACGAATAGTTTGAAGGAGGAACTTCAACAAAATTCCGTGAGTCTGAAAGAACTTCAAGAAAATTCGGTTACCTTGAAAGAAGAACTTCTCGAAAATTCGAATAGTCTAGAAGTGAAACTTCAAGAAAAGCTTCAAGAGAATTCGAAGAATCTAGAAGAAAAACTTCTAATAAATTCTGTCAGCTTGAAAGAAGAACTTCTCAAAAATTCTAATAGTCTTAAAAGAGGAACTTCAAGAGAATGTGAAGAGCCTGGAAGAAAAACTTCACGAAAATTCGCAAAATCTACAAATTAAGCTTCTAGAAAACTCGGAGAATTTGAGAGAAGAACTTCTGGAGAATTCAAAAAGCTTGAAAGAAGAAGTCTGCGGTGTGGCGAGTCGGTTGGAAGAAAGGATGGGAACTGTCGAGACAGAAATGGAAAAATTGAAAGAGACAGTAAGTGAGCAAGTCAAAGAAGGAATTGAGGCAGAAATGTACAAAATAAAGGAAAGATTTTGTGAGTTAAAAAAGCGAATGGATTCTGTGCACATCCCAGTGACGGATCTGAGTACGAACGTAGAGGAAGTTCAAAAAGACATCAAAGATTTCAAGGTCAGTACAGAACCAGGAAAGCTCTCATTGAAACCGCCTCAGTTCGACGGAAATACTTCATGGTCAAACTACCACCAACAATTCGAAGCTGCTGCCAAAGCAAATGGATGGAATGCTGGGGAAAAAGCTTTAGCATTAACACTGGCATTGCGTGGCGAAGCAACACATATTTTACAAACGCTCACCGCCCAACAACAGGATGACTATGAACAGCTGGTAAAACACTTGGAACTTCGCTATGGCCAATCCCACTTCTGACACCAAATGTAGTAAAACTGCACTAACTAATTTTCCTAATTTATTTAAAACACGATTTACAACAATTATTCACTAAAACATTGACTTCAATAACTATTTCAATTTATTTCTACTGTGGCTATCTATCAGCGAACTCTGGAACTGTAACTAACTGAATTCTGACTGTCCTCCAGCGGTTATATAGTCGCAAGCCTCTCACGATTATTCTGGAGTATAGAACATTTCATCTAGATCTAGAGATTCGAACAGTATCGATTTATTCCAGCTTGTTCTCGGCGATCCGTACGCCAGCAGATATGCAGTTGTAGTTGAACGAGGGTGCATAATTAATTAGATCAGGGCCGGTCTCGAAATCGTTACAAGTGAATATTTTTTTGCAAAATAATTTTTATGATATAGGCCGCTCTTTCTGAAATTCTTGAGATTTCTGACATTGGTGATATTTGACAGCAATTTTCTTTATCCTGAGCATTTCCTTTTTCGATTTTTTTTATCGGTTATTAGCTGGCTCTCTTTTTCAGTGAAATGTATAGCTTTTGTTTTTCCTTATCTCGATCTGAATTTTTATTTAGAATTTTCCAGGACTCTTTTTTTTGCGCAGAATCTATTTTATTCTTATGAATATTTAGTTTAGACTTTTACGATTTCACATTTAAATAATCCTTTACCTTGAGTATATTGCAATTCTATTTCGTTTGTGAATGCATGTCATTATTTGTGTTTTTTTTTATGTTTTGGCCGACTCTACAATATTTTTCATTGGGCAAGTCACATCAAAACACCATTTTGTTTTCAATTAAATAAAACCTACGATGAAAATTTCAGATTTTTATGTAATACAAATAAATCTTCTGTTTTTTCGTCGGTTGGTTTCATTGATAAAAACAACTTTCAATTTTGTTTTGAGAATATTCCCTCTTTGGAAACTTTCCAAGAGATCATCTTGAACAGTGGAAAATGGCAACTACAGTTTATTTTTCAGTCGCAAATGATTACACGTCTGACTTCACGAACATTATGTTCATATTTTCAATAAATTCAAAACATTTCGTTTACTCACATGAAAGCGAATCATCGTATAATAAATAAGAGCAGCGACGAATCCGTTTTACTTACAATAATTGGCAAAAATAATAGTTGGGAAAAATTATGGACTCTTCCATTGACAATTTTTTCACTTCGTGAGTTTCATTCAGGAAAAGAAATGTTTGTTATATAGTACATTCTACTCAGTTTTGAGACGAGGATCGGTTGTAACACCATAACACCAACAAATTTGGCATGCTAGCAGTTGATACCATGTCAAATTAAAAAAAATTGTTTACCAAAATTCCGGGGGTGGAACCAAAAAAAAATTAATTTTATTAAAAAAGTTGTTTTTTTTGTTTTATCTTCGAAAAAAAAATAAGTTTAAAATAATATTGTTTGAATAGGGTTGAAGATTATTCAATTCTCTACAAGAATGATCCTTAGTAATTCCCTATAAAATGTGCTCGTATTCTCAGATAACGTGCTTGAACGCCGGCTTCATATTTCAGGCTCGTGTTAGCCCGCCGCTGCAAGTTCCGGCTTCCGGCGGTACCGAACATTAAATGTGTTATAACTTTGCTAAAATTGATCAAAAAATTAAAAATGAAAGTGTATTCTGGTCGTGAAGACTTCAACTTTTTCATGCAAATATAACATGTGGATATCTGAGTACCTAAGTGGTTGTTTTTACCACGTTCCACCCCTGAGTTTTTGGTAAACAATTTTTTTTTCAAGTAAACATGATGTCAAGAAGTCACGTGCCAAGTTTCATAGTATTACAATTCATCCTTCGGTTTTGGCCCAAATTTGTCTGTGAATATTAAACCATTACAATAATTGGCAACAAAAAAGCGACAAGAAAGCGGAAAATTATGGACTTGTCCAATACAAATTTTTTCACTTCGCTAGTTTCATTCAGAAAAAGGAAAGTTTGTTATAGAGGAACAAGATAATACTAGGGTTGTTTCCATAACAACCCTAGTATTAAAATGCATAAACAAAACAAAAACTGCAAACATTAACGTTGAAATCCCCGTATTGTAATCATCTGCCAACATCCAAATTATTATGAATAGGAGTTGTTCCCCAGTAAATGAATCAATCCGTAATAAGCTGTTCAAATATCAAATTAATTTCCAATATTAATCACCACCCCAATCTCTTTGAAACATAACATCGAAATAAATTGTAATCGGATGAAGTTGACACCAAATTAATTTCGATTCCGCAGCAAGTTTGACAAACGATTTTAAAATGAGTACTGATTGTATTGCCCATTTTGATTATGACCAGTAATTTATAGTCGAAAATATGCCGGTGACGTTATTGGTTGTGAATAAATGATTTAAAATCAACGTTATCGTGCCAGCATTGATTACACAGGGAAGGCATAGCTCACAGAGCTGTTGAAAATCTACTACGAACATACCTCTTTATTTATTTATGTGAAACGGCTATCCAGGCTGGCGTAAATGGAATATTACATAACTATTTCCGTAAAGAGTTATTTGTTGCAAACATCAGTACATGGCAGTATAATAATCTAACAAAATATTAAGTAACGGAGGAATTTGTTGAACATTATAAGATGATGAATCTTCATTATTTCGTCAATATGGAAGTAAATCATGTATTAATGATGATGGTAATGATAATGGTAAATATGGACGGTGACTGATGCGCTGCGACCTAATTAGATCTATTGTGCCCCATCTTTTTTTGCTATTTCAAGGTGTTTTCGTTTACAGCAGCCCCTTTAGCCCCAATTCCTTGAGGAGTTTAGGGATTTTGAGGGAGTCTATTCGTGGTATTTCTCCCACAGTCAGCTGGTGTGATCCCAGTATATTCAATCTTTTGTGATGTACAGCATAACACTCCATCAATATATGGTGTGGTGTTTCTGGATGTTCCCCATAGAATCTGCAGGTGCTGTCCTCCTCTAAGCCTAGCTTCCTTAGGTGTTCTTTGAGTCTGCAGTGCCCCGTAAGAAATCCCGTGATTGTCTTTAGACTAGTTCTGCTGAGGTTAATCAGTGTCTTCGATCTTGCTCGGTTGAAGTTGCTGAGGAGATCTTTGGCCTGCCTTAGTCCTTGAAGTATTTGCCAGTATGTTGCTCTCATTGCTTCTTCAGTTTTATTGAGTTTGTCTTGGAAGTAAGATTTTCCAAGTCCGCAAAATGGTTCTGGCCCGATCAGTGGCGTTAATGTCTATTTTCATGCCAGGGTATCTGCTTGTTCATTGCCCTCCACTCCGACGTGCCCCGGCACCCAGAGGAGGATCATCTTGTTGTTCCTGCCTAGATCATTAAGTTTGTCTAGGCATTTCCAAACCATCTTTGAGTTAATGTTATTGAGCTCAACGCTTTGTTGGCTGCTTGACTATCGGAGAGGATTGCGATTTTCTTGTTCCGGTATATCCTGTAGAGGTTGAATCGAATGCACCTTTCTATGGAGTGAATTTCCGCTTGAAAAATACTGGGAAACAGGCCCATGGGTTCGAAGTATTTGGTGCGAGTCCCAAAGACTCCAGCTCCAGTTCTGTCGGGAGTTTTGGACCCATCCGTGTACCATGATATGGTATTTATTCCCAGTACTCGAATGGATTCTATGCTCCATCCACTCTTGGTATTTAATTCCGTTCGAAAGAATTTCTGGAAACTAAATTTTCTGGTAATTTCGTCATTTGGGAGATCGGCAAGGTGTGCACTTTCGGTGGGGATTGAGCCCCTTACGATGTGTGCAAAGTTTCTGTTAACGGAAAATACTCTGCGAACATCATTAACTAATATTGAAATAAGTAGTTATTTGTAATACAAGTGTTGAAAGTGGCATCTTCTTAAGTAAATGGGTAATATAGATTCTTCTTTTCCGTCAGAAATGCAAGATGCTGCAAACAGAGTAATTTATCTGTTGCCTGAAAAATTACTGAAACAATATGAAATTGCTTTTGATGGATTCATCGAATGGAGTCGAATGAAGGAAGTGAACCTGCCACTGAGAGCGTACTTTCAGTTTATTCCGAAAGAAAGAAAGTTATGGAAGTAATCAACACTTTGGTCTAAATTCTCCATGATGAAAGTTGAATTAAAAATGAAGAAGAATATAAGTAAGTTCCATAAATTAATTGATTGAATTTTTTCAACGAAGAAGTGCCGGATACCGTCCAAAAAAATTCCATCATGGAAACAAATTGGCAAATTTTGAATGAAACTTGTAATACCAAATATCTTATGATTGAAGTGACAACCATTTTTGGATTATTTGGAGAGTGCCGTCATCGAGTACTTTTCAAATTGAGCGTAGATGACATCGAAGAAAAAAATCATATTTCGGATACCAAAACCAACATTCAAAGCAGATGCTTTTGAAGATCTTTAGCATTTCTATTAGCGAATTTAAGAGCAACTTTGACTATACAATGAAACGACAAGTCGGGGAAGTCCTCAGCTGGAGCTGAGGGTTACATCGAACATTCCTCTGAGAATAAGGATGAAATGTATCATCGAATAAGTTCTAATTTTTCACCATCATTATTTGATCATCCCACTTCAGTGGTACCATCATTTGTTGGCAATGAAGGACCTTCTATGGTTGGACTGAATACTTAGTCAGTAACTTCACAGGGAATTAATATTACGAATTGCACAAACTGCCAAATACATGTGAAAGTTTATGAATAATTTTTCCTGAGTAGGTGTTCTGATTATTATAATATCTGATTCAATTGTTATTATTGAGAAGATTAACACTATTGAGTATCCATCATATCATCTCTCATTTCACTTCCAACACTAATGTTAGAAGTGATTTTGACACATAATTTGAGAACGTCAGTTTTTAATTCATATGCCTAAGAATTAAAATCGTCATTTTCAATGACAGTTATGCAAAAAAACAATGAAGTAATTCAAAGATATTACCTTTAGAGGGAGAACCACATGAGAGTCGGTGGCGAAAGTTGTCTGTCAAAATTTGTTCCATAATATGGAGTGCATATCCTAAATGACTACCTGAAAAGGCAGTTTTCAGTAGATCTGACACAACAGTTTAGTTGTAGAATGAATGATCTGCTCAGAACTATAGTTGCATTGGAATAACTTTCAAATATTTGCTGTTCCTGAATCCGATGTTTTATGCAATCGAACTTTCGAATGTATCTCCCCAGCGAATGAAGCAGTTTTTATAATAAAACGTGTTTTCCGTAGCACAATCTCTTGGGGTTTTATATTGATGTCTATCATCGGCAGGACCTGTAAAATTTACGTTTAGTATCTAGTAAATCGTACATTTGCGGTCGAACATAAAAGTCTTATTCCAAGCGAGTTGTGTGAGGGTTTATCCTCTTTGTAGGAATGCCACGATGCAGGGATTTTCTGGAAGAACTGGATTTTTATGATGTGTTAGAAGGAATTTCAGCCACTGATAGACTGTAGACTATAAACATAACAATGACGATTCAGCATGATCAGTTCATAATAAACAACGTAACAAATATTTGAGTAGCTAATAACTGCAGAGAAAGATTTTAGGATGGACGATTCATACGTCTATGAATATGTTATACATAAAACTTTGGATATCAAAAACCCCTGGTAAACTCCATTCGTGTAGATTTTGCTGGGCTTGTATTCGATCTCGCAGTCATACTCTCCGAATTTGTATCAGCAATGTGCCAATCTACTCTCGTGATCTTTTGTTGAAGAGATCCAGGTGAGAGGTCTGTGATGGTCAGTGACGTATTTGTTCTTTCAACCAAAAAGAAACAGGCAAAAATGTTTCACTGACTATCGAGGACAAGAACTCCTCTTTCAACTATAGAGTACTTCTACGACATATGGTTCTGGACACATTTCTTGTGATGAAACGGCGCCAACTGTAAATGCACTTGCCTCAGTGGTGAGTAAAAATTGTTCGTCCAAGTTTGGTTGACTGAAAAGTGATCTTGATAGAATGTTAGTTTTCACTTCAGCAAATGCTCCTCTGCATTCTTCATAGAAATTGAAAGTGGTGGCTTTCTGCAATAATAACTGACTGGAACGAAGAAATGTAGCTCTTTTCGTCTTTTGGATGTTGGAGAAATTTTAAAAACATTTGTTTATCTGAGGGGTTGATGATTTATACAATTAGAAGACTATTTTCTCAAGAAATTTCACTTATATTGATCGAACTCCCAGTTGTAGTTTTGAATTCTTTCAAATACTTGCATTGGCCGTGGTGGCACGCAGGGCGATCACTTCTCAATCTAACCATTCGTAGGTGCATGGGATCGAATCTCAGCGCCGTCATCGGTCTCGTACATAGCATCACACGTTTGAAGAGGAGAGGGCTTCTTCTCACCTAGCTCGCACAAGTCTTTCAAAGACTTCTGATGGTTGCCCGTTTCAACTTCACTAATGTTTCAGAAAGTGGCCATATGATAACGTGGTCCATGTAGAAGCTGAATCTTTCTCATTTTGTGTACTCACAAAAATGTTGATCTTTACATGTTGAAATGTGGATGGTGCATTTTTTATCCGAATGGCATACGAAAAAATCGTAGTGGCCATTCTATATCTACAGAGAATGCAATTGTTTAACACACTTGTATTCCATCGAGAATGGATGCAGGAAGTATTGGCACTTTTCCAGCTGACTTCGTGAACATGAAATATTTGTCAATGGACAAGCCTGCAAAAACATTACGAGTACATTACAGAAGATAAGCCAGTTCAATACCACATATATGAATATGCAAAAGGATGAACCAACCTGAAACCAATTGAGGCTTTCAATCATGCACCGGGTTCCTTGAACATGACTGCTTTTGAAAGAGCCTCCTTGCATACATTCGTAAACTGCAGTTCATCAGTTGGAATATGGTAAGAGTTCGATATCTACACATATCTTCGTGTACTTAGATTATCTGTAGATGTATATCAATAATTTTCTCTATGTGTTGGTTGAAATCTTTCATTTTGTGTTCTCACAAGAATGTTCTCATTATGAGCTGGGATGTGGACGATGCATTTTTAATCCCAATAGCATGCGGAAAAAATCGTGGTTGCCATTGTCTATAGAAATTGCAATTGTTCAAAACATTTGTGTTTGATTTTAATTTCATGGAAGCCTAACGTGAGATCGAGCATGGATAAAAGAAATATTGGCCCCTTTCAAGCTGATCTCGGAAATCTGGAATATTTGACAAGGGACAAGCCTGCAGGATCATTAGGAGTACATCACAGAAGATTCACCATTTTAATACATTTTCCTGTATGAATTTGTGAACTCCACTTCATCAGTTGAAATATCGTGTGGGTTCGATACGTAACTATCTCTTTGCGTTCTTACGTCATCTGCAAATAGATCCATATCAGTAGCTCTCTCTTTGTGTTGGCAAAAGAATATCGATGGCTTAATTCGCAAACCTGATAATTCTACGAGAACGTGGAGTTAGCTAGTCATCAAAAATAACGGAAATGGTGAATAACGGTCACGTTATTTTTAACGGAAGTTAAAGGTAAAGCATAGGGCTGATTGTTACTAGAACCCTATTGAAGTTGAAGTGGTGAAAGCTTTCATTATTATAATGAATACGATTTCTTTAAATACGTTTCGGAAAGTATAATATTGAATTACGCACTGACAAACCATTTTAATGTTTTCTCACATCTTCAAGAATCATATATGGCGATCCGTTGGCAATTTGTTCTGTAACTGAAGGCATATTTTGTTGAAATTACTATCCTTAATCCAACGCAAGTAAAATTGGTCATGCTATTTTTAAAGTCTCTTGGAAAATACTGCAACGTTTAACCACCCTAAGGGGAAATCTAGATATCAAGTTGGCAGCATTGCGTTTGTGATTGCGTTTTCAACCCGACTGCGACACATCACTTTCGGCGTTCCGTGTGAGTCGTAACCATGGTAGAGATTAGGATGACGAAGTAACCTTACGCCAAGTATGAGAGAATGAGCCGTCTGGAAGAATTCATTTCGTTATCAAGTCTTTCATTCCCTTTACAATATCACTGGGGAGAATAAGAGGGGTGTCGTTACATTGGCATATTAGGAATGGACCGATATTGTGGTTAGTGCCTAACTGATGAAATTGACTTTCGTTGCTGATACAAAGAGCCTTATTACAAAGACCTATATAGTGCGTGTAAAAATTATCACCATTATACCGGGCGTAACAGGATTATGGTGTGTTCCTTTTTTGGGAAAGATTGTATTTTCGAACGAGTTCAGGTTAACAAATAGGGGATTATCCAACCGACAAATACAAGGGAGGGTAACTTTCTAGTATGGTTCGGTTTCACTGTTTGGCTTGGAATACTCGGTGGTAGAATCATTGGTCCAGTAATATTTGAAGGATTTGAAGGATGGGATTTCTGCAAAATGAAATTGGGGAAATGAATGAATTTTCAACGAAAGGGAGCTTTTCCCCATAATTCAAGAATAGTTGTTGATTACCTTTAATAGGCATTCGAAAAAAAAGTAATTTCGACGAATGGTTCTGTGCGATGGCCTCCAAGGTCACCTGATTTGACACCTCTTGATATTTTGTTTGGGGCCATTTGAAAAACATTGTCTATGCGATGACCTGGAGTTGCGAGAAAGACGCACAATTAATAGTAAAACGGCCCAGCAATCAGCGAACGTTCTTCAAAAAATAGCTATGCGAATTCAGAAGTGCATCGACGTTAATAAACAGCATTGTTGTAATGTATTGTGGTCATTCTTTGTATTTCAAAGCTGCCTTAGTAATTTTGATAGTATTATTATTTACCAGGTTTGTATAATTTTTTTATTGGCAGTACTAATGAATGGTACCACGGTACCAATATGGTTCCATTTAGAAAAATCGATTACTTACAATAAATTTTATTTGCTCATAAAAAACGCAATTTAGTATTTTTGACGGTATTTCGATTCATCTAGCATTAGACGGGTCAATTGGAATAAATCGAAACCATTATGGCACACTTAAATTTGAAATTAAAAATTAAATTATCAAAAATTTTGACGTTTGAAATGTCACTTATGTAATAATATTGGATTCAAAATATTATGCAGTTTCCAGAAATAAAATAATATACAGGGTATTGTATTTGAGATTCGAAAGTTTGTATCACTGAAAGTGCCGCTTATTATATACCGGGTGGCTACGGAAGTATTGCCTACGGAATATCTCAGTTATTGTATGAACTAGGTTTGTGAAATTTGGAGCGTCGATATAATGACATAAGAGCTAGAATTTGAGCATATTGACATGTCTAAGTTAACTTCCGGTCTGACCGGAAGTAACATCAACTTTCTTATTTTAAATGGAAACCCTATTTTTTTTTCTTTTCGCTTTATTCAGCATTCAATTCCCTTTCTAATGACACATCACAAGTTGGTATCTAACCAGAAACTAGATCAGAAAAAAATTATTATTGAAATTCACCGAGTAGGCCGTGGAAGCAAAATGAAAGCCAAAAATTGAAAAGTTGCCTATGGAAACCATACGTCACTTGATAACAGTTGCTACTACTGTGAAATTTTATTTTCATTCGTCGGCGTTATAAAAAGCCGCCAAAAAAAATACTGGAAAAATTGGGAAAAAAACAATACTCTGTATGTCCCATAACTTAAATAGGAACATACAACTTTTTCTTGCCTGTACTATTCAGCATAACCATTCCTTTCTAATGATATAATAGAAAGTAATTTTTTGAAATGAAATACCAAAAAATCCAATTATTATTATTCAAATAACAAAATAACAGATTTATCGAAAAAAAAAAATTCAAATTGATAGGATTGAAGATAAAATAAATTCAAAACAAATGTTCGAAATGCATTCCCTCAGCGTCAATACATTTATTGACTGGGGATATTTTCATGTAAAACGTTTCTCAACATTTGGGGCTTGATATCTTGGAAAGCTCTACGAATTTTTACTTCTAGCTCATGTAGAGTTGTAGGCTGTGTGGAATACACCCTATTTTTAAGATGCCCCCATAGAGAAAAGTCGCACAGAGTAAGATCAGGTGACCTTGGTGGCCACCTGACTGGACCATGGGATGTTATAAGTCTCTCTTGAAAGCGATTTTGAAGATAATTTCTCGCTATTCTTGAATTATGCGGAGGGGCGCCATCTTGCTGCAAGTACATTCTCTCAGTTATTTCCGCTGGTATGTTGTTAATGAATTCCGAAATTTCATTCGTTAAAAAATTAAAGTATCTCTCTCCGGTTAGTTGGCCTTGAAAAAGAATGGGGCCAACAATATGAGTTTCAACTATTCCTGCCCAAACATTCACACCAAATCTCACCTGGAAGCCACCTTGTCGAAACCGGTGCTCATTTTCTATCTCCCAGTACCTGAAACAAAAGACCGTTCACACTTTTAGCACTTTACACTTCGACTATCGACAATAATCCAAATAAAGTACAGTACCTACCTTGTATTATTCCTGTTAAATAATCCATTGTTGGTAAATCTTGACTCGTCCGTAAACAAGATATAATAGTTAAATGGGTTATTCTCAGCATTTTGTCGAAGAAACCAATTACAATATTCCAGGCGCCTTTCACCGTCATTTTCATACAAATGTTGATGCAACTGATACTTGAAGGATTTAAATCAATGTTTTTTTTAAATTTTCCTATCAGAGTCCTTACTTATAGCTAATTCGGCGCCAATCTGCCTTGAGGAAATTGTGCTATAATATTGTACTAAAGCTAATACATTAATTTCAGTTTCCTCATTAATAACAAATGCTTCTTGGTCTTCGTGAACATCAGGCTCAGTTCTTAATTTTTCTTCAAGCCACTGGAAATACCTTCTTGACGGTTGCTGCCTCCCTGGATATCGCTCTGAATACAATCGTTCAGCGGCATAAGAATTTTTTAAACATTCACCATAAATGAGAAGCATGTCAATTTGTTCGGTTCGTGAATAACGTGGCATTTTTTGAATATTCCTCTAACCGATTTCGATTTCCAAACCCTTTTAAAATGGCAGAATCAAAAACACTACTTCGAACGTCAAAATAATATGGATAGCAGCGTTCGTGAGAGCTCTCGTTTCTTTTTTGTTTCATTCCAAAATACATCTTAATCAGCCTACTTGTTAATATTTTGGTTCGAATGATTATTGCAATGGAATAATTATTCTGAATAGCACAAACATCGTCCATAGATAGATATTAGAATATCTATGGACGATGGCACAGACCAATTACGTTTATGTTCCTATTTAACCTAGAACCTACAGGATATAATTTATCATTCCACATTATTTTTAATGCTATTTTTGCGTATGGCGATAATAGAGCAAGAGCAACTGTTAACAAGTGACGTATGGTTTCCATAGCCAACTTCTCAATTTTTGGCTTTCATTTTGCTTCCACGGCCTACTCGGTGAATTTCAATAATAATTTTTTTCTGATCTAGTTTCTGGTTATATACCAACTTGTGATATGTCATTAGAAAGGGAATTGAATGCTGAATAAAGCGAAAAGAAAAAAAAATAGGGTTTCCATTTAAAATAAGAAAGTTGATTTTACTTCCGGTCAGACCGGAAGTTAACTTCGACATGTCAATATGCTCAAATTCTAGCTCTTATGTCATTATATCGACGCTCCAAATTTCACAAACCTACTTCATACAATAACTGAGATATTCCGAAGGCAATACTTCCGTAGCCACCCGGTATATGGGATATCCCAAATTTCAATCAATTACCTTTGAAACCATGATCCTCTTACACCCGGTATAGCTCTAGACGTGTCAGGCATTTATAGTAGGTAATTAATAATGAAAAATGTGTTTACATGACCTAATTTGAATGTGTACAAAATAAATTTTTGCCGGCAGGTATCGAACAGAAAACAACTACTGCCCCCTACGATCATTGAATCTACAAAATCTACTTTGCAATGATCTTGCAATACCATAGCCAAAGTTATATTTCGATTTGAATGAGTTCTTGCCACTCATCAGCGGATTCTAGTTCACCCAATCAAATAGTAAAGTCATTATAGATTTTGTTGTTAAACAATCCTAAAGTAAACCTGAATTGACAATACTACTTGGTAAATCATTGAAATTGGCTGTGAACGTTCAACAAATTCATTTTACAAGTCTCTTTCAGAAGAAATAGCAAATAAGGTTGACTTCATCTGTTGATCATTCTAGTGGAAACACAGTTTGAAAAACCAACATTCAGAAAACGTAAATAACTACCATTCAAATTTTCCAAATAAATAACTTTGTCATATTAATATGCATTGAAGGAATACATTGCCTCTCCCATTGTGTCATTGGTTCATGACACCATCAATGTAGAAACTCATCCAACAGATATTCTTCAGGATCGACATTGTTTTGAGTGCCCTTTTCAATCGAACATACAATCTCGTGTTTATCGGCAATATAAATCGATTGGTGTGTCCACAGTTAGATATGTGGTCATGTATCTACAATCTCTCCGGCAAGGATATTGTGAAAGGATCCCTTCCTATCTGTTATACTCCAAAAATTAGCTGGGCCATATAATTTGCCATTTCTGATGAAATATTTACTATTATATCAATATTGCCATACTACTTGAATCAAAAATATCGTTTGATCAGTGTTAGTTTATTAGATGTCGTCGTCTATCATATCGTCGATAAATCCGTTCTTCGTGTTTGTGAATATGGATCGGTGGGTTCCTTGCCTTCTACCTGGTTCAATTATGGTTTGATGACTATCTTAGCTGTCTTCTTGAGAAAAATTTTGCAATTGTTGTGTTCCGCGTCCTCTCACATGTTCTTCAAATAGCAAAATTTGGCATCATTCGAGCAGGATCACACTCCGAGAGGGAATTCTGTTTCCTTGTCTTCCATTTTTCCACTGGCCACTTCAAAATATGGAATCAACGAAACCAGTCAACATAAGTATATTATAAAAAACATCTTTTCATTATAATTATCAATCATTGGAAGTTGGAACTCCAGAATTTCTTCGCCTTTTCCTCATCTTGTTTTATACATTTTGATTCAGTTTTTCTCATGTATCACGCAAGAATAATATTCGACAGTGGATAATCTTCGTGAAATTCATAATTTAATATCTTTATGAGAGATGTTTCGAGAAAATTAATTTAGATTTTTTATCAATGTCGCACATTTTCATTACATACTAGCTCTTTGAAGTGGAACTCTTCAGCCCTGGAGGAATATTAATCTTTAGATTCATACAACAGCACAGGAAATGACAAAAATATGATTGAAAATGGAAATTAATAACCACTGACTTTTGATACGTTAATCTGCTCTCTCAATCTGGAGGTATAGTTTTTTTTTATATCAAGAAATGTGGTCTTATGAACTTCATTCTGAATATTCCTGATATATCACCAATCATAAAAACTTTGTCAACCATAGTCTACCATTGCATCAACTGATCTTGTCAATTTTGTAATCAAATTACCTACTTTGATCAAAAATCATTACGTCAAATGGATGACCTTAGGTAAGATTTTAACACCTGACCCAAAACTGACAACATATCTAATAAATAAGTTCTGCAAATCTTATGAGAAATATTAAAAAGAATCGATTGTGTTGAAATGTCACACTCAAGTCCCACAACAATTCTCTGTTTTATACTATAAAATGAGCTCTGGCATCTCCATATAAAACTTGTACAGCTTCAATTATTGCATGTAATATTTCAAAACTACTCATTCCATTGGAACTATTGAGAGCAAAGACACTTCGCAGAAGAATGCATTATAATAACATTCGGTGAGTATTCACTTGAACTTGAAAATAGACGAATTATTTAAGAGCAGTGGGTATAATTAGGTTGGGACTATGGCTTGGTTTATCATTTTCCTCAAAATCAATTAGAATTCCTTGTTGATTGGAGACTTTCCTCTTCATATATTTTTTTCTGCTTTAATACATTCATGAGATTTGTTACTGGTTTTTCAATTAATCACTTTGAAATCCAAGCCTTTCGATGATCAACTAGAATCTTTGTGCCCATATTATTTTCCATGTTCACCTTTCGTTGTCCGGTTTTAGGAAACAAATAAAACGAGAGCTCATGAGGTTTTTCACTCCAGGAATAACAAAGAGGCACTAAAGGATACAGACTCAATAAAATAACAAATTTCACAAAACACTTTCTCATTTATGAACTTCAAAAACAAACCACTGATAGCACCACAAGACTGTGACAGTGTGCTAACCTCTGACTAGTTATAGTTCAGATTTGTCCACCAAGTGTCGTATCGGTGTTTCGTCTATACCGTACGAGTATTGTGAATGGTAGTGCAAAACTTGTAGCACCGTGGTCGCTCTATGACATGTTTTGCATCTAGTGTCCATGATCTCTATACCAATCACGCGACTTCGGTATACCAATGTGTTGACGATACTATCCTGAATTTTTGAACAGTATTCAAGTAATATTGACATAATACTTTCTTTTGGTGATATCCATACTGACTATCTCAAAACATCCAAATATAAAGATTCATTCCTAGATCTTGTACAAAATTTCTTTCTACAATGTCAAAACATAAGGAATTTCACCAATAAAAATAATGTAAAATCTATTACTAAAATGAATTATTTCTTTACAAACATGGCCCAAAATGAATTTATTGAACAAGTTGAAAACTTCAATATTGGAGATCATCTGGGACTGATTATGAGCTTTGATACTGGAAATGGAACAGAAAAAGCAAATCTGCCACAAAAAATTAGATATAGAAATATCAATGACACTGTTTTCAACTGGACCGCTGTAGACTACAATGATGTCATAGAGGTAATAAATAGTAAGAATCGATTGCTTAATAATAAATATTATCAAAACAATTAGCATGTATATCGCGGAATCCTTGAGTCACATAGTAATTCATCTATTCAACTTGGTGGATTCCTAAAAGAATTAAAAATTGAAACTGTTACCCCAGTATTCAATAGCAAAGATGCAACTGTCATCGATAATTATCGACCAATCACTGTTCCACCATTACTGAGCAAAGTAATTGAAAGAAGTGTATACAATAAAATAATGTTATTCCATTTGAAATTCAAAATTATCACAAATCACCATAATGGCTTTCGACAAGGTAAATCGACAGAGAGTGCCTCCTGTGATCTATCCGAATATGTTTATACCAACCTCGAAAAAGGTACGTTGGAGCGCTCTTCTTAGATTTATCAAAAGTATTTGATACTTTAAATCACACTATCTTAGAAAATAAATTATATATCTTGAAAATATATATATTAAATATGAAACTCAAGAATGATTCCTCAGACTAGTATATTATCCTGGAAGTTCCCCAGGGTTCTATATTGGGACCAATGATCTCTCTGTTATTTATCAATGATATGCCAGCGTACATGAGCACAAAAGGCACTGTTATATTTGTCGATGATTGTTCTTTTGCCGTGAATGCGGGAACTATGATAAATTGAAAGAAAAACTGAATTTAATATCGCAAGAATTCATAAACTGGTATTCCACAAGGGGGGGTTCAAATAAGTCGGTTCTCCTTAAGCACAAGTCATGTTGCAGACCTCCCAAATGGGAGCCTCTCTGGCTTCACCGGATTTCAAATTTCTCACACTACAGAATATTCCACCGCACTTCCTGTCTTTTCTGTAGCGATTCCGCGATATTTTCCCATGTTCGTTATTGATGGCACCGAAAATATAAATAGCATCGGAGTCGATAAGTACGCCTTAGGAGAATTCATTTTATCGATAGCTATTTGTTAGATTCCCACTGTACTCAACAGATGACACGAATGCCTTTTGGGATTTGCACAACGTCTCCTTATTAATCGATTTCGGTACAGTATTGGAGTCTCGGGAGCAGTTACTCTTTCATTCCATCGAATACGTTCTTTCCATTTTGGTGACATCATGATTTATCTATACATCTGACAAATGTCGGGATAAGAAGTGATGGTATTTTTGGGGGTTTCATCAATGAAATCCCTGTAATCGAATTATGGATTATATTTAGCTCTACTTGAGTTTATTCCCACGAAGAAGTATTTTGTCCCCACTGGAAATAGAAAATCACTGAAATCTTTAGTGAGCATGTAATTTAGTAGAAGGAATTTTTTCCAAACACCGGAAATACATAAAATTATATTCGACATTACTCAACTTCCGTATAGGGGAGAGCTTCCTTGCAATGAAGGGACACTTCATCAGAGATCTCCACTGTATAAATACCATGAAAATTTGGGCATATTTATGCAACAGTGCAAAAGTCATATCTAGTCCTAGTCACTTCTTCCAACCACTATTTGAATCAGTCTTCACTTTTGGTTTTTATGTTTATGTGATGAATTTTATGTGCAAAAATTGAATATCTGTTATATAAGTGTCTACAATTGAACTTTTTTACACGAATTCATTATAATCAGTATTCGAACAGAGGTTTATAACCATTTCTATTTACTGAAATAATTGACTAGTTTTTTTTCCTTGGATGCGGTCCTTTCGCCAGCTACACCTCAGCCTCTTGGGCTTTTTGTGATTTCCAGGTTAGTTCACAGCACCCACTCCATAACTCTAGTCCCCTGTATCAGTCTCAGGTTTCCCGAATATTGCCTGTTTTTCTGTGATCTAATGCCACATTGTCTGCAGGAAAGTTCTCCATGTACAGCCCCAGTTTGTGCAATTGTTCTCTCATTGGACTGTGACCAGTGAGAAGAACCGTCATAGTTTAACGTGACTCCTGTTTAACTCGAGCAGTTCTTTGATGAATGTTTTCCCGTGGTGCATGAGAGGAACTTCATCCCACCTCTTTTATTGTTTTTGGTTGACCCAGTCCCGTATGCATCCTCGGATGTCCGATTCAGTAACCCCGAGTGCGGGTTCTGGGCCAATATATGGAGTTAATAAGCCCATTCTGGCTAATTCATCAGCTCTTCCGTTGCCATCGATGTCACAGTGTCCTGGAAGGTTATTCATTTTGTTCTGCAAGAACGCTCAGTTCCTTGCGGCATTCCTATACCAGTTTCAATGTCACTTTTGGGTTCATAAGAGCCTTTAGTGACTGCCTGTGCACATTTTGATCCGTGCATTGCGGATTTCCCCCATATTGTTTTTTCTTGTGCATTGCAAGATAGCGTACATCTTCGCCTGGAATATGGAGGTGTTTCTTTCTAGTGAGGCACTTATTTGGGAGTTTCTCCCCTCACGTATATTCCAGCACCAGTTCTTTCCTTGGTTTTGAATACGTCTGTATACCAGAATCTCTCTCCAGTTTTTCCCTTAATTTTATCTTTTATCCAATTATTTTGACTAAACATTTCTTAACTGTGCTTCAGAATGATTTTCCAAAAATCGACAGGTATAAACTGCCCCTTATCCGGCCTGCAAATCAACTATCTCCCGATATATCGTCTGGCTTTTAATTAGTAATGATCTTGGCTAAACATTTCTGAAGGGTGTTTCAGAATGATTTTCCAAAAATCGACAAGTATAAACTGCCTCTTTTCCGGCCTACAAATCAACCATCTCTCGGAATGTCATTCTCGAGCTCCTCATGAGTCTATATCCAGAAAATAAACTTCAATCCGATCGAAAGCAGAATTTAATTTCACACCCGACGCCACTGGCAAATTGGCTGCTAGATGAAAACGGCTGCTATAAATTGGTGAATCTAGGAAAAAATAAAAAAAAACGGAAAAATCACCCCTGTATGCGATAACAATGGCCAGTACACAAAAAGTAATGTAATTTCAACTGTGTGTCATGTTAAAGGAACTAGACCGTATTTGATTCATTTTACAATACCAATAAAAGTTTTAACCTGTCCTGTGGAATGTTCATCGTCGACGACCAAAAAAGTCGATTTTTTATTTTTTTATGACTCGATTGTTCCTGAACGAACTAAGCTGTTGACAGATTCGCCTTTTTGCAAGGCTGGAAAATGTGTTTTTCCACCCCTCTGTACTGTAAAATGAATCAAATATGGTCTAGTTTCTTTAACATGACACACAGTTCATATTTCATTACTTTTTGTGTACTAGCCATTGTTATCGCATATAGGGATACTTTTTCCGTTTTTTTTTCCAGTTTTTTTTTTTTTGGGGGGGGTTTCCGGTTTTTTTTTCTGTTTTTTTTTCCGGGGGTATTTTTTCCGTTTTTTTTTGGTTTACCAAATTGGTTGCCAACCCCACACCGGTTTGGGACACCCTGTATTCTGATGATATGTGAATATTGTGAATGATCTCAGAAAGTGTGAACTAACTTGTGACTCCAGTGAATCATAGTGATCCAGAAAGAAAGTTCCATATAAACTGAATATCTCATGAATCATGGATGGTAGGTACGATAATTTCTCTATTTCTGGCAATAAAATCAATAGACTATCGACAAAATCTGAAATCTAATATCGATTGATATGTGTTTCTGCCCAGTTATCATCACGGAACAAAAAGCGTGACTTCAATTCATATTTCTGGAGAATTTACAATATTAAATTCTCCGAAATAACATAAACTGTTATTAATAGGATTCATATACTTCCTCAGGTATATCGACTAAACATGTCCATTCCATTATAAGTCATGTTGTTTATTGATCACGCTATTTTTGTCAAATGAATAGAATATTTATCTAATTCTAGGTTAGAGCTATCTCACAAATATTTCAATTTCCCAAACAATTCATAATCGCTATGATTGATTCTAAAAATAGGGTTGAAATATTCCAGGAACCGGAATTTCAGTCAGATGTTATGGAAATAAATATTATTTTTACGAAGTTTGACACGAATAAAATATAGACACCTGGTTGTACATACACCATTAAAGATGACGGTGACAATGCTTTGATTATGATTGAAACACCTACATAATGAAGCAATAAAGTTATCACGTGACCTCAAGTCGGTTTGTATGATTTATATTTTTTCAGTCGTAATTTATGTCTTGCCTCAGACCGTAGTGTTATTTATACAACAGTATAAATTGGTATTGAATATACATTTTTTACACACATTACCGTTAGTTGAACATAAATCGTTGTCAAAGCCAATGCGTGCAGAAATTACTTTCGATTATCAATCTGATAACATTATTTATTGACATTGGAAATATAAAAATAATGGGTAGAGTTGATCCACTAGGACATGATTAAGATAAGGACCAAGTGCTATATTATCTGCTGTGGAGTTATACATTTCTAGAGAAAATATACTGAATTTTTCCGTCAAATTCTCAATTTGTTACAATGGTTTCAAGTCTAAGCAAAAAAAGTCGAAGAACTGGTGAACAATTTTGGGTGGGTATTTGAAGCACCATGAAAAATTGTGTAATAATACTCGAAGGACACCTAAAATTTACAATAAAGAACTGGCTGAAGGGTAGTAGCGCTTAACTAACCTTGGAAATTATTCTTAAGGCATTTTGAAATTTATAGGTATATTTTTGGATTCAGTATTGGACGAGTTCAAATATACAAAAGCAGCCAGACTGTTTCATCGTATTCAAAAGTTAACCAAGTGTTTGCAAAATGTTTTTTTTTTATACTAAAAAATTTGTGAGTCAATTCAAGATTTTGGAGAGTAATATAGACAGTTATAAGTAAATAATCCCAAAAAGCAAGATCGATTTGGTAGGACATAATACTTGCCAGATGATCGAGAACATATTATATAAGTTCAGGTGTCCTTCAAGTACAATTACACAATTTTTTCATTGTGCCTCAAACAGGTTCACATATTGAAATTCTTTCACAAAGTTGTTGGTCCCCATTCTAGAATTTTCACTAAGGAGAAAGAGGAGGTAGAGGAGGTAGAGGAGAGAAAGGAGAGAGAGAGAGAAGAGGAGCGAGAAGAGAGAGAGAAAAGATA
>OY293418.1:9663849-9827523 GCA_958502065.1 Chrysolina americana
AGCATGTCGTGGGGCAGCTGAGACCATAATGCATTTGCTGTCAGCCTCTCCAGCTGATGCGGTCACAGCCTATATCCACAGGCATAACGCGGCTCTACGAGTGTTGTATAATCATATAAGACACTCGTACGGTATGGACGAGACACCGGTGTTGTCTTATGCTCCGGAGAATATTGAGTCCGTTGTGGAGAATGAGAAGTGTCGAATCTATTAGAACTACTCATTCCCCACCCTCAGGCAAATACAAGCCAATAAGCCATCAAAGTAGGACCATTTTCGTCATTGAGTTTTCAGCTCCAGGCGAAACGAACATCGTCTGAAAAGAGGAGGAAAAACGGACTAAATATCGAGATTCACTCTTTGAACTTAAAAATCATATCGGCTTGCCATGATGCGGCAAAAGACTTATCCGGTAGAATGCGGAAGGTCGTAATTCTTGGTTCACTCCGCCATTTCAGGGCACATGACTCTCGGACCCAGTAATCACTCACTCCAAGGACATGAGGAGTGTTTACTGGGGTTGATGACACACCAGCGTGCCCTCTGGCTGTGTCGGAGCTCCGGAGACAGAGCCTGACTGGTAAAAAAAATAATAAAAAACGAAACGGTGATGAAAATGCAGATAAAAAGAGGGTACAAACATTTGTTCACACAACCCCAAGAATAGGACCCCCGAACAACCCTAGCAAGATCTTGAAAGGCTTGAAAAGGTCAATACAATTGAACAGAAAACAACTACTACGTAGTTGCAGTTCAATCAGTTTGATTTCATTAAAGTCATCCGACTGGCATCATATGAAGAATTTTACTTGAAAACGTTAAAATCCTCTTGAAAAAATATTTACTGTGCAGCTTGGAAACATCGCAACGCATTACGTTTTACAGGTTTTCTACTGCTGTCTGACGGCACTTAATTTTGATGTGTAACGCCCGGAATCCAAGAGAACCCGGGTTCAAATCCCGTTGATTATTTTTTTATGTTTAGTTCCTATTTCCCGTCTGCTATTTCCCAAAGCCCATTCTCGATTTACTACTACTACTTCACCATTCATTTAAATTTCTTTGTTTGTTTATTATTACGAAGATATTCAGATCCGCTAATATACAAGGTGATTCATAATTGAATGCTGATCCTAAAGTGCAATAATTCTTGGGTTATCCCAAGAAAAATTCTTCATATGAGTATGGATCCGCAACTATCAGGCCCCCCCACCATGTTTGGCAAAGAGCTGGAGCTAGTCCAGCAGGTCAAACAACTGGAGTGGTCCTGGACTCCAAACTTTCATGGAGGCTGCATTTAGACAGGATTATACAAAAGTCGGTAGCAGTCCAATGGTAACTGCGGTCGAAAGACCAAAGATTCAATATGGGTCAGCCGTGTGGTGGCCAGGCGCACAGAATATCACGAAGATTATTTTTTATTAAGAAATACCAGGATCCATGCCATGGACATAAAACAAAATATTATCGAGTGGTTCTGACTCCCCTATTATTTTCATGTCAGAGGCACTTTTTTTTTCATTCAGGCAGTATACGTTTGGATATCATGTCCTTGGTCCAATCCGACCCTGGAAATATATGGACCCGTTACCTCGATGAAAACAAAATATTTGGCAAAGCGCAGGAAGCTGCATTCATCGAATGTATTTACTGCTATTCGAAAATCATGTCCATCCGGAAATCGAAAGAGACGTAAAAAAACAGTTATTTAAATTTCATGATTGAGTATTATCCAAATGTTATCGACTCCAAATTCACAGACCTGAAATAATGGCCCAATGGTAATGACCTATGTTGGCAAACGATCACAGCATGGTCGACGATCCACGATAGCAAAACCATTCTTTGAATTAATTATATCCTTCGTCTTTTCTTAGACAACGATATCACAGTTTACAGAATCGAAATTGCCCATAATGGAAAGTCATGGGCGGTCTGTGACATATTTATTCATAGAACTGGTTTGAACATCATTTTTCGACGTATTTAAAGTTGTTTCAGTAGTAATCTGAATAACCAGAATGATATATTTTAATATTGGAAACGATGGTGTGGACCAGGAGTTTGAGCTACCAAAACCACTGCGCAACACGTATTCAGCAATTATTATATGGGAAAGGGTGAAGTTCCACTCGTGTTGTATCGAAATCGAATGCCTCACAGTTATCAATCCAGGTCATTGCGAGGTTACGCTTCAACTGCATGGAGTCCTGCGTGGAACATCTGTCGATGAGCAGGTTCTCCTTGCAGCCAGCGACCCCCTTATTTGACCCTCTTTGAAAACTTTTGCCAGATGGTGGTGGGTGCTTGAAATTTTTTCCCACTAATAGTTCTTTAGCTCATCAGAACCTAGAGCAGCAAAGTCCTTCGAGTGCCTGGGGACCTGTCTAATTTCTTACGGAGTTATCGGATTGCGCAGCTCAATAAGCTCAGGCTGACGAAGCCTCCTGCAGAAAGCTCCAAACTGTGTTGTCTACAATATCTACGTTGAGTGATTGCAGAAAACTCGTAAATGTTCCTTCAGACTACTTTATTTTATATTCATTCGGTTGAGTCATGCATACTAGGGTTTCGATATACTACACAAAAATGGGGAATAAGATGAGTCGCCAGTTCCAGATTCAATTGAAGCTAATGATTATTCTGAAGAACTTATGCAAGAACACCTCCATTATTTCTGACTATGGAGACGAGACTACAGTTAAATGCTCGCAATAGGTGCTCCGACCATAACCGATCTCATCAACAATTTTGAGTTTATAGTCGTTAACAATATCGTTAACAAGTTTTTATAATTATTCTCAGTTTGCATGCAGCTGCTTTGTTATTCAAACTTCCCGCCATCACGGTGACCAATCACACAACGATTATTTTGTGCATTTTACTGTCGTCGATGGAGACGGTACCTTCCCCATCTCGGGCCGCGTCAACCATTGCTGAATCCAGTCCTGCCTCTCGTTCTCAGGATAATTGGTTTCGGGTTAGAGATAATTATAGATTCCACATCTATCCTCAACTTGTATTTATATTCTTATTCTCGACAGCTATTTGAAATATTTCTTATTGCCAGGTGTGCGTTATTCGCCATCATTCTGAACGTTATAGTACACATACGTTATTATTTGCTGGAAAAAAACCTCGATACGTGAACGTCTCTTTCCGTTAGGTTCCCATAGTGAATATATGCCCTCTGCTGGTGGTCCAATTTGTTAGGATTTCCAGTTCGATATAAATAATCATATTTATCTCGTAGCGGAAACCTGTCAAAATGTTTTTCCTTTGCAACTTCGATAGCAAAGAATTGTTTCAATATATAGTCCACGATACGTACAATTACATGAAACACTAGACATAGTTGTGGTCCTGATCGAAGTTTGGAACCCCGACCTAAGGAGTGCAATCTAATTTTTAGTGGTGAATCCTAATACAATTCCATGTCATTCCAGTAATGATACCGATTAAAAAAATGTATTCATTAATTAATTTACTCCGGATTATATACTCTGTGTATATATAGTTCTGCCACCTGCTAACCTTTGAACCGCCCCGTACATTGTCAACATTTTGATGAATTGAATAGGGCAAAAATTGACATACTTCAATAAAAATTATAGCTTTTCTCTACTAAGTATCTACGCGATTATGTCTGAGTATTCCTTTTGAAGTTTTTTGAAAAATAATTTTGTCGCTTTGAGTTCAGTTGCTTTTCAGAAGTGATAAAAACTGTTCCATGTCATAAAAAATTTAAATATTTCAATGTGTGCAATTTTTTCCGACAGAAAATATTTTTTTCAATCATCTGACTGCACTGAAAAAAGTTCACCATTTCAACATACAAAACGAATGGTAAAGTAATTAAAACGTAAGAAAGCTTGATGATGTGCAAAATTGATAGATTTCAGTAGCAACAGAGATTTTTTTTAACTTTATCACAGGCTTTAACTACTTCAACTTTTGGAAAATCAAGAGAAACTTGCTTCAAAACCCGGCATCGGCACGCATATATCTGAATCGGCCTTTTAATATAAGCAAATTGCAAGACGAAATTTTTCATTCTGCCTCAAAACTATTGACTTTTGAACAGTATTTAGATCAATTTGAGTGTTATTTTTCCAAAAAAACTTGATCTTTCACACTATACTATTACTTTCGTATGATATTGAAATAGTTATTTCCCTAACAAGTGCGGAAAGTGATACTTTCCCGCACGCGAAAGACACTTTATACCTGAATTAGGAACATTATTCCTTCTACGACCGCATAAAGATTCAAGCACATTGAAAATATATATTTTATTTCGACATACAAAACTTTTAATGAAATCCACTAATGATTATTTTTATTATTGATGTTGAAAACACAATCAGTTGCATTCTGCAAATGAGTCAAAATGCCGGTCTACAGTAGTTAGTTGGTGGTAACTGGCTATTAAGAGTAACACTCGTAGATTGCAAAGTGCATGAAAGTGACGGAGACGGCATCGGTTGCAAGTTGTCCGTACATGAATGAATTTTATTCGATATGGTTTTTTTCTGTTCTACAGAGTCCTCCAAATAACCTTCAGCAACAGCAGTTGACTTCCAGCCTCCAAGACGTTTTATGTTGGTTATTCCTGCGTTTGAACGTTTCTGCTAGAAACGTTGCCAAAGATCGTCTAAAACTGTGACCTGTGTAACGTTCTGGGTTAGGTAGGCCTAAGTAGCGATCTTGCCGGCATTTTCTCAAATGTGTTACCTCTAAATACTGAACAGAGCATTTGCCTTTTTTATTATTGTTAAAAAATTACAGTACGTGGTGGTAGGTGGCTGTAAAATTTTCACAATAATAAGTTTTCCTTCATCTTGAATATCGTCAAGCGTGTCTTTGATAAGTTCCGCTCTGCGAAGAGCACCGGCTGGAGCAAAAATTAACGTTAATGTTAATCATAAGATATATCTCATCAGGGGCTAGCACTAAGGGCCGTTATTGTAAACATTTTTTTGAAGTTAACTTCAATTTTAACAGTCAAGTTAACTTCTTCTTTAGAATGTCAGTATTATAAAAGTACCATTTTCAAAATCCTGGTCAAACAAAAGGAGAAGAAAATAATATTTGTCAGAGCGTCAGAGCACCGTTCATACTACATGAAGGCTGAAAGCTGAAACACAATGGAAGTTTTATGTTTAGTTTTAATTTTCATAATTTTGGATATTTTTTAACGCAAAACTATCACTGCCATTATTATTCTGATCACGCCTCATAAACAATCTTGTTGGTAAAATTCAAGCTTCATTTTTCAAATCTGTTTTGCATCTCGTTTTATTTGTAAATTTCAAATCCAAAATCCAGAAAATCCTAACTTAAAACTTATTACATAAAACTCCCACTGTGTCTACGGCTACAGCAATAGTTCTTGTGTTCACTTTCTTTGTTGAATAACAGTGATTACTTATCTGCGGTGGTAAAGTTGAGCGCTTAGGGCCCCCGCAAGGCCCTAAAACCGGCTCTGCATTCAACTCAATAAATATTGCCTAAAATATAATCAAGTATCCTAAATAATTATTTATTTATTTATTTATTGACATAATATGAACAGTAGCTTCAAAAAAGTTTCAAGTATGCATGACATCACACGTTATAAGGTAAGGGGGGGCTATGTGTAGTCATCCCTATCTCGCACAAGTCTCTGAAGGGTTGTTGTAAGGGTGCAGCCAGTTGACAGATTTTTAGAACCCAACAAATGTAGTGTCCTGCAAAGGTCTGGCTTCTAACATAAAACCAATTCATTTATAAATTTTGGAAGTATTCCTCTATTAATTCTTGTCTCACCAAATCGCGATTTTGATTGAAGTTTTCCAACTCTACAAATATATTTTCACCTGGTTCTTCTTCCCATATATAGTAGTATCTCTCTTTAAGCGAAGTGTCAAATGCACTACAGGAAATCTTCTTTTCCATACATCATACTGCCTTTATACAACATTTCTGGAGGAATCATCATATACTCTAACAATTTACCTCTTCCTCCCGATAAAGTTAACTCCAACATTTCGAAGTTAACTACAACATGTGACGTCACTCCACAAGTTATCTTCAAGTTATCTGTCAAAATAATTTTATAATACCGGCCCTAACTTGGATATGTCTTCTTTGGTAAAAATATGCGCTTTATGTGGTCGAAAACCAACATTTTGCTTTTTCAGGAACGATTTAAACTTATGGAACTTATTGCTGTTCAGGTTTTGTTTCATTTTAGTTTAACATTTCACCATCGAGTAACGCGACCATAGGCTATTGGATTCTAGTACCTATTTTACACAGCTCGGAAAAATACGTCAAAAAAACTCTTTTCTGTAGGAATTCACTCCTTTTTCCTTACACCAGTTTCAGTTTGAAAATTGGTTGTATTGCTGTTCGTATCTTTCTTGTGATTTACTACGTAGCAGATCTGAATTTACCTCATCTGCGGCCTTTAAAATTACTTCTGGAAGCTCTTTTCCTGATGAATTCATCAAAATCGCACGTTAAAAGGTAAGACCTCGTTAATCCTTAGCTCGCACAAGTTTCTACTTCTGAGGGCTGTCGTTCGTAGGGGGATGACAGCTGGTTAACGGAAAAAACAATTTTGAAACAATTTTGAAACAATTTTTGAAATAATTTGAAAAATGCAGAATCTGTTATTTCTACAACGCTTTGACTTGAAACTTTGACGTCTTGATCGCAACTTGGTTGTCATAGCAAATATTTGCTTACCACACCAAACCACTTGACTCAGCTTAGTTTGATTATTATGTGGATTGATTTTGAGAACTGTATAGGGTAGATATATAAAAGCATCCCAATTATTAATTTAATTCCAATGAATAAAAAATTGCGAAAACAAGAAAATCAATGAAATGAACCAATGCGGGAAAGTGATTTTTCCCGCACTAGTGCCGGAAAGTGACACTTTCCAAACCAAAATGAGTGTTGAAAAGTGGGTAAAAAGGCACGGTCGTAGAAAAATGTTCTTGAAATACCATACATAGTCTAGTAAGCTTCGAGCTCCTGAAGATTCCAAATTTGTTGGCGAAACACGCGTTGAGTGAAATTGACGTAGTTTTGGTATTTTGGGTAGTTCCTATTTCTTGAATTTTAAACTTTGATGATTAGAATGATATCGAACAGGGTAATTATTAAAAAATAACCTCGGAAAATTACTGTACTGAATTTGATATGTATATGCTTCCCTGAATAATTTTTTGCATCAACTGTGTCCGCAGGATATAATTTTTCAACAAATCATAATGTTACTGTATAAAAAAAAACTTTTTCGAATCCATAACAACTAATTAGATTCATAATAATTCAGAGCACCTCTTACCCCAACAAAAATGTGATTCATATTTCATCGGTAGATGAATATTTTGTTCAAAAACTCACTTCTGACTTTCAGCGTTAGGTGATGATGGTTGGAAATCAGTTGGAGCACTTCCTTGTGAATCGCATCCTCAATAGTAAACCCATTTATCCGAATGATTTGGTCTCCAACCTGCAAATAATAAAAAATGAAAAATCACCGTAATGACGAACACTTTCTCCTCACAATTAAGGTTTGTTAGTTCGGCACCGAAATATTGAGAAACCACGGATGATAATTCTGGAGATATGATGTGTGTGTGGGAGAAAGAACATGAAAGATACAATCATCAGTAAATTTTTCTACACTTACGAGGGAAATTATGTTAAAAATCAAAAAAATTAATCAAGAGTAAATAACCATTACTTTTGAAAATACTTACCTAAAAAATGAATTCGAATAAGAAACTTATGAATTGAAATTACTTTTTCTAAAAGGGTGTTTCAATTTTTTCATGTCGTTTTCTATCACACTGTTTCTAATGACGAACAATATTTGGGCGTTATAAGAGTATGTAAAAGAATCTCAGTATTGTAACTTTATTTGTTAATCAAAATCAGTGATGACAAAACTTGAATTCTAGTATCCATTATAGAAAGGCTGGCCTATGTGACTATACACTTCAATATTGGTTTCGACAGTATAATCGTGCTGCGTGATTGTTAAATTGCAGAAATTATTTATTGTTGCATTACCTAATAATGAATAATTGTTCTCAAAGTGAAGACAAGAAGTGAGGTTTCATCAACAGTAATTTTGATGTACACAATTTGCTATATGACTATACTGGAAGATGAGTTGTCTTTACTCATTCCAACACACGGGGTAAAAAAAAATTAAAAACAAACTGTATGTTGCTACTATCGATCAAATAAAACTTAAAAATTGCATATCTTAGAAACGCAACATACAAAATTGACCAAACTAATAGTCAACACTTTCATAATAGTGATAGTAAAATTAGGTCCAAATTGACTAAACAGTTTTTGAGATATTGAATAAAAACATTGTAAGTGAACAAAAAAAATTAAACGCTTCCTGTATCTAAATGAAAGTTAATATTGAAAAACTCAATCCACCAGAGAAATCCCTTACCTTTTGTTCAATCAACAGTGGCAATAGATAATTTTTTTTGATTCAAAAATGATCTGTCAATTGTTTTCAGTATAAGGGTATAATCCAAAATATTAAAAATTCATATTTCAAACAGAGAGAGTCATCAAGAAACAAAACATGTTTTCATCGCCTAGAATAGACTGAAACTATGATATTCTACCAAAATATAACATAATAAAATTTTAGTCAATTTGACCGAGAGCCAGTTTCACATGTGTTTTCGTGCGAGGTCCTTTGCATACTTTCTATAGAGTTTCAAAAAGGTTCCCTTAGTTGTCTTCAGATATAGCAAAGGACCTTCGAGTATGGTTTTTTGAATAGGAAATTTTAACAATGATTAGGTTTCCTTTATCTTGAATATCGTCAAGCGTGATTTGCATAAGCTTCGCCCTGCGAAGAGCCCCGGCTAGAGAAAAAATGGCACCTATTTCAACCATAGATTATACATTAGATTTCAGTACTTTACTCAACTCGGAAAAATATGCCAAAAAAAATCACTTCTCTGAAGCTATCCACTCCTTTTCACTAACACTAGTTTGAAAATATTGCTGTTCATATTTTTCTCGTGATTTAGTAGGTAATAGATTTGAATTTATCTCATATGCGGCCTTTAAAATTGCTTCTAGGAGCTCTTCGCCTGACGAATCCATTGAAATATTGCTTTTATTGAAAATTTTTTGAAATATACAGAATCTATCACTTCGACAACGCTTCGACCAAGCTTATGACAACTTGGTTGTCATATAGCAAAATTGTTATATTTGTTAAAATTATTATATCCGTCAACCGGTTACACTCCTACGTGCAACCCTCAGAAGTCAGAGACTTGTGAGAGCTAGGGGAAAACATAGCCCTCACCTTTTAATACGTGTGATGCCATTCACAAGACCGGTGGCGATGCTGAGATTCGAACTTATGCTTATGGAACGAGCACTTTACCCGCATGCCACCGCGGCCCATGGTGATATCAAATTCATTGCAACAAATTGACTATATAGAAACGACGCTATTTTCTCTGCAAATTCAAAATCAGTCGGTTTTGATAGTGAGATGACAAGGGTGGAGCCACTGGAAGTAAATCATTATGTATATTTCATTAGCTAGCTTTAAACTAGTCCACTTTCGAGTCTTGTCTAACCTGAGAATACTTTGAATGTCTATGGCGACCAATAAGACACACCAAAGTTACTTTCATTGTGGAAGATAAAGACCTACAGAAATCAGAGAATGATCCATTTCGTGGTATATCAAGAAGCCACCGCGTAGCGGAAATTAAAAAAAAATACAATACAGGTCGACGCAGATAGTTTTGTTTCAGAATTAGCCAGTTCAAAACCAAACTGTTCACGTATGAAACTAAAAAAAACAGCTGCCATTTTCAGATGTCTTCAAAAAGAGGCGGTATAAAATAAAAATTCTTGGTGAATCGACTCTTGTCGTTTCCACTCAACAAGGAGAGATTCGAAACTGATAAAATTATTAGTAGGAAAATGGCTGAACTGTACAGTTATTCTGTGAACTTGGTAAACAAACTAATGAGGAAACAAAGATTTAAACATCGAGTTACTCAGGGTTTTAACAGCATTTTCAAAACCCTCAAATGGAGGTGGTACACAATATCCGATTTTCGAGACCAGAAAAACATGCTTTGGATCACGACCGCAGATTTGATGGCTCAAGTTTGAAACTCAAAATGTAAAAATAGTATGATTGCGAATAAGAACTGATGTTCTGACGAAGCCATTGTTCAATCCAAGACTTCGATGTCGATATCAAGGAATTGTTTCGATTAAAGAAGCATAATGATATTCGTGGACTGTGCAAATTGTTCATTAAGAGTAGATGTTGATGTAGAGTAGATAAACATCGTTCTTTTGCTGTCATTTGTTCAGTAACTATCGTTACTCACGTAGCTACAAGCTCCGTTCATTCCAACGATTCTTTTCCAAGATCTAACATGGTAAATACCAGCATCGGCGATAATCATTTCAGCTTATTTTTCTCCATTGAACACCCTCTATGCACATGGAGAATATCCGCAGTTGATTTTTGAATAGACATAAAAGAGGTATTAATGTCAACAATTCGATTTGATCAGTTTGAGAAGGAAATTATATCAAATTTGAATTTAATATTTTCATCTCAGCTCATCATCAATGGTATCTAAGGACAAATAATAAAATGAAGACTGAACACAATAAATAGTTACCTTCAAACCTTGACTGTGTCCTTCTGATCCGGGTTCCACGTGAGAGACGAAAAACCCCGTACCGTGTTCGTGTCCACCCCTGAGACTGAATCCTAAAGCGGGACCGTGTCTTCCATTGATAGTGGACAGGGGCAGATTCCCACCACTCCGTCTTTTCAGACGAATCGTTCGGATCCTGTTGTTCCTGCTGCCGCAGCTTCCACTAAGCGTTTCCGAGGACATCGTGGAGTAGGCGTACTTGTGCTGGGCAATGGGATACTCCATCGTCATCATTCTCTACCTGCAAACAATGAAATATGAATACATCCCAGAAAAGGCTACACACAAAACAGGATAAATCGGTAAAATTCCTGAAATTTTGATATCATGTATTGTTGTACTTGTGAAAGAAACGGTCATATCGTTTGGGTAGATTTTGAGGAAAAGGCATACTAGAGGGATTCACGCCAGCATCACAAGCAGATTTTTTTTTATTATTTTAATATAGAATAGAATAATCTTTATTCACCATAAAATATAGAAAGATTATAGGTATATGAAAAACACAAAATAAAATAGATACTAACAATTACAGTATGAGTACAACAGTTTAAGCAAAGTTTATCACTAGAACTAGACTATAATAACCCTAATTCTAAATATCATCTTGGTATGTAGATTGTAACTTCGAAAAAAAAAAAGTTCAATTGGTGTTGAAGTCGAATGCTAAAAATTCGTCAGTTCTATAAAAAGCTTTTTCCAATCAGATATTCCTCATATCGACTGAAATAAATTTCAGAAAAATGCTGAAGAGGCATCTTCTTTATCAAAAATAATCTTATTTATTCGTTATCATTACCCGACTATCATAAAGGTCAACTCTTTATGGTCATGGCTATAATATAGATTTTTTATCACTATTTGGTATCTTCAAAAAAGTACCCAGACTTCGTTTGAAGCCGAAGATACCAATTTCATCATGGAAAATATTTAAATATTTCTCATATGGAACTGGGAGTACTTGACAAAAGGCAATAAAATCCAAAATGAAATTTGATTATAAAAATAATCCAAACCCAACGAATTTGATCGATTCATTTTGATCTATACGCAGTTGATTTTGTATGAATAAGTAATGTTTCGTTTTAGTCGTATTTAGTTTCAACTTGTCATTTGTCAACCATGTATCAGCATTCTATTATGCTTCCTTCATTTCATTGACTAATAATGATTCGTAGTATCTATTTTAGAGTGATAAGGATGTAACTTCAGCAAATTACGTATCTCGTAGCCATCATGAGTTTTGGAATCGATCACGTAAATCAAGTATAAAATTTTCCGGAAACTGATCATTGGTAAACTTTTTTTTATATGTTTGATATCTACCAGATACATTGTGCAGATAAACTCAGTGTTTGTCTTCCGATAAAAATTATTCAAAAAAATTAATTGAGTTCTTCTCAAATTTGAACCAATCCAATTATTTAGGCAGGATTTCATGTAACACGAAATCAAATGCAATAAACAGTATTCCAATAGAAACTCATTGAATGGCGATATCTGACCATGAATCAGATAAGCCTTTTCACACTGTGTTCCGAAATCAAGTTATCATATTCTGGTTGTGAAGATTAATAGACCCTATGAATATGTTTACTCCTTACAGATTTCATAGAAGTGGCCCAGACAACTTCATCCTGAATTCTTCAATCCTGTTCACATTCCAAATTGCTCACGAGTACCTGTAACCTAGTGAGATACTATTGCCGGCAGATTCTCCAGTCCTGAATGGCCTCCCCAACTGTGAACTGTGAAATATATAACGTGATAGTGGGTATTTCAAGCAAATGAAGTCTTCCCTACAAGATTTTTGAGACAGGGGAGTCGTTGCCTATGCCATCGATGCTTAGTGGCTGGATTAACTCCACAAATCAAACACCATCTTTCTCTGTGTCTCCCCAAAAAAACATGGTGATTGCATTCCATACGAAGCATTTATCCAGCCCCCCTTGTTAAGTAAGGACTCACCCTACAGCCTAGTTACTGGCATCAGTAACGATGGCTTTGTCGATGTTTGAAATAAGTCTAGCTCTAGGAAATCGATCCTCCACCCAAAATAATTTCAAACTGTGTATTTTTTTATTTGAAATAAGTTCCTTTATTCTGCAATTGTTGACAGTTTTTGTCTCTTATGTCAGAGAGCACGCATTGTAAAAGACACAGTCCATTTCATTTCATCAATACTAAATCGCATCATACAATAATGAGTAGTTGAATTGAATTGAACGAATTTGGTGAGTGTTATGCATATTTGATACAGTCTGATAATAATAATATAATAATTAGTCAAGGACAAAAAATATTAAAATAATGGTGTTCGTTCAGAGATAGATCAAAGAGTAGAAAATATCAAACTGAAAGTGCATGATGTGCTCAGAGAGATTAGAAAATACAATAAATATAATAAAAAAATAAGTAACCCGGGAAAAAAATTCAACAATTATATCGAGATTCTTCTGGAAGTGGTGTTATCAGTAGTAATATCCCGACAAAATGCAGAATTTTCGAAAAATACTTTCGCCTAGATGGCACGAATACTGTGTTCTTAGAAACACCACGAGAGCTTGCTCGAGTTTGTACAGCAACACAGTTTGAGTGCCTGGCAAGGTGAAAGTATTTTGGAAATTTCGCATTTTGAAGGGATATTCGATCAGAAAATTTCACGAATACATTATATTATGGACTGAATGCGTATTGCAAGAAAGGTTCATCTTGTGTAATCAATGTCAGTTGAAGAGTTGAACCGTCAAACTTTCTATATTTACCGTGATTGTCGTAACTATGGAAATGTATACACAAGCTAGAAGCGAAACACCGTTTTGAAAATACCACGGGCTGGAGGAAGTGTTTTCAAAAAGTCCTGTTCTTGGTTCGAAAAGAGAAAATTATGGCATTTGATTGGTTTATATAAAATGAGGGATATTGTCAGTAGTAATACTATAAGTACTTCAAAATAATCAGGTTATACATCGATAACTTGTTGCATAATTACAAAGAGTGTCAGTTTGACAGTTTAAATAATTCGACCGCGAAGATGTAGGATTATTCTGTCAAACTGAAACGATTTGTAATTATGCAGGAAGTTTGAGATGTATAACCGTATTTATTTTGAAGTACGTATTGTATTTGATACGATTATTTTTTGAGTAAATTAAGTAAATATATAAACAATTTATTAATTTAAATAAAAATTGGTGCAATGAAAGTTACAATTATTATATACTACGTTTTTTTTAACTGAGTTATTTTCGGCGCAGGAAACGTGGCCACTGCTCATTGAAGTGCTGGAAATACTGGAGGTGTTATTACTTGAACCTGCAGCGTTTTTAAAATTGGTTCTCATCTTATTTATTATGTTTTGGTGATGTTGTTCATCTATCTGTAGGTAGGGTTTGATAGAATTGCTGTTACCATGTCCTGTTATTTTAATAAATTCTTGTTCCAATACACCTGCTTTTGCCAATTGTGAAACAGCAGTGGCTCGGTGAGAATGATTTGAAAATATTTTGTTTGTCATATTTAAATTTGCCAATTCTGCAGACTTTTTGGTCCATTTACTAATTTCATGCACTCCAATTGGCATATTTTTGTACCAGCCAAGGGTTTTTTCTTTTCTCCAGTTGGGATTTACTGTCAGAAATAACCTATCTGTTTTAATATTGATGTTTTCGCTTTTTTTCATCATTAGCTTATCTAGAAGTCTCACTGGACAACGACTCACTTCATTATGGTTAGGTACAAGCCATTTATTATTAGCACATGGTTTTGCTCCTCCCTTTGTGGTTTTGGTAAAAATAGGATTATATTGTATTCTACCAGTTGGAGTATCATCATTTCCAGTTTCTTTTTGAAAATAATGAGTGAAGCATGACGCTCCTTCATTTCCTCTCCACGCAAGTTCTACAGAAGCAATATTTTATTTGTAATCCTTCCGGTGTATTTTCATCCCACGCTTCTATCATTGCTATGTACTCGTTATCCTTAAATGCTGATGCACTTACCTTTCTCTTGTCCGGTAACATTTGAAGTTCCCTTCTTTTTGAATTTCTTGCGTTTCGTGCGGCTAAAAATATGGGACTAGAGAATGGATCAATTACTCTATTAAACTCCTTCATATATTTTTCTTGTACTTGTTTTGCCGTAATGTTCCATATCGTTTTAACCACATTTTCTTTATAATTTTCTCCATTACATTTTCGCATATTGAAAGCCCAATCTTTCAAAATGGACGCTATCATTTCAGTGGAACTTGATTCATTTAGCACATAGTTTCTTTCACTGCAAAACGTAAGAAATTGTTTCCATACGTACTTTTTTGTTTTCACTGTATTATGAGGCTCAGTATTTTGTATACTTTCGTCTATTGCATTTGATGATAAGTCTCCGAATCGACTCATTTTTGAACAATTTTTGATAAACGTCACAATTTGACAGTTCTGGTTGTTATATATTGATGTCGATGTGGTTACTATGAAAATGAAATTATTTTAAAATTTTCGATTAGTGGAGCTACTCTATGTATAATCAGGTATTATCGAAATTATACGAGGTAACTTAACTAAATTGGACATTCTGATTGGTTGAAAATCATACGAAAAAAATAATCTCCGATATATGATGGCCAGCCATCTAGAATTATTAAGTAAGTAGTTTTTGATCGTAAAATATCTTTTCGCATTAATCAGAAAACCATTTCAATTATAGTCTTGTTCCTAAATTATAGATGGTGACTCAACGTTCATTTTCTGGTTTTTACGGGATTTGAAAGTGCGGAGGGGATGTACGAAAGTGGCAAAGTGAAACTTAATTATAAGCCAAAGTACCTAGCTTATTTCTGTTCTATTTTTTGACCTGCTTTATGTGAATTATTATGAACCGTACAACCGATGAGTCGATATCTACAATATATGAACTAAACTATAAGTAGTAAAATATGCCTTTCGCCCAAAAGAATTGACAAAAAATAAATCCCTACCAGAGTCTTCAATAATTGAAAACTAAAACAAATTTCAATGTCCTACACCATTTTACATCTTAACACTTTTGAAGTTTTGAATCTTATATTTTTTTATACAATATATTGACTAACCTCCACGTTTTGCATTAGGAATTTCGGATATAATTTGTAGGTATTTTACCCATTTTAATTTCGTAAATCATTTCATTTGAGACTAATGTAAGTATATATGCACGCATATGGTTAGTGTATGTGTTAACATATGAATATATTGTATGGTAGGCAGTCTGTATTAATATTGTTGTTATATCATTTTCAATCTTATTCCTAATTTCAATGTTCCTGTATTATTTTTGACTGATAATATTTACTCGTGTGTACCCTTAGTGTCAACTCACAAGTAGTACCCACTGCCTCTTTGGTAGATTTTTCTTCATTGGCAATCATACAGCCAAATTTTGTATTTAGTTTTATTTTTAAATGAATTATTATCATCAAGAGGAACGATTATATTCGTCCGGACAGTTTATCGCTATCTCTGTTAGCAATTACTTCATCACCAATACCACCAACATAACAATGAAACGAATAAAATCGACAAAGTCGAAGTACCCTTTCTCCCCACACGTTTCCACCAAGTGGAAAATGAAGCAAACATCTGTCAGAAAACAACTACTTCCCTGGCTAACAACACGACGGACATTGAAGTACATCTGACAGATATTTGTGCAACGTTCTTCCAAGAAGGCCCAATTACGTATCTTGTAATTAAACAGTAGATTATCCTTCATTTGGCCGGGAATAACCACCTGCAGATATGCATGTTTCGAAGTTCTGCCTCTCATCAGTGTGGGCCGGACAACATTTTAATTGTCCTGTCCCTGCCCAATGAATAATAATCAAGTATTTTCAGGAGACATTAATGAAAATATTTTTGAACCAACTGGCGAACGGGAGAGTATTTCAATATTTTGAGATAGTGCGGTTTTACATCTGCTATTGAAAATTCTATTCGATTCCAAGTAGACTTTCATGCCAATGTTGATGATTGATAGAAATGGAATAAATAAATTTTTGAAAGTTTCATCCTATTGAAACCCACTTTAGAAATAGAATCATATTTTCTAGATAGGTTTTACTAATAACGGAATGAGAAGAAAATTAATTGATTTTTCTGCTCTAAAAATTAATCTCACATAGATATTTATATTCATTTCGTTTTTTTCCCAGGAATATGCGGCTATAAATTGTCCCAAAGTTGTCTAAACACGGAACATGATTGTCTCCATTTTCGCTAGGTGAAAGCAGAACAAACGACATGCAAAACACTTTTTACGGAACAAAGTTTTTCATATGCACCGAACAATCTGAAGTAATAGGCCAATAAATTCACGAATTAAATACAAGTGTTATTCCAACATCAATCTTTCGGGTACATCAACGTTGTTAATGCAAATGTCATGCAAATTTCAATAGTGAAATAATCTGCTCTCGTACTATTCCGGAAATATATGTATCGATGCCGAAATCTGAATAGAAATTAACTCACACTTACTCTATAACAAAAAGAGACCGGTGTTTGCAAAATTATTATTGAACGGAAACCCATTTTGGAGAGACATGACTAATTTTTATGATAGTAATAGAAAATTCCTAGCAGCTATAAATGCATATATTAATATACCTGTTCCTGACTATTGTTTAAAATGAACTATAGTCTAGTCCGCTAAGTTTTTAAGACGAGGATCGGTTGTAACTCCACCAAATTTGGCATGCTAGTAGTTGGAACCATGCCAAACAAGAAAAAAAATTGTTTACCAAAAATCCGAGGGTGGAACCCAAAAAAAATTTGTGAATAATGAATTTTATTAGAAAAATGGTTTGAATAGGGTTGAAGATCATCCAGTTCCCTACAAGAATGATCCTCAGTAATTCCTTACAACATGCGCCTGTTTTCTCAGAAAACGTGATTGAACGCCGACATCAAAGTTCAAAGAATAAAAAATTAAAATGCATTTAGGTCGTGATGACTTCTACTTTTTCATGCAAATACAATATATGGGTATCTGATCGATCGTAACAATACGAAATCGTAGTGGGAATTAAACAAAAGTTATTATTATATTCTCTATCCTACATTCAGGATGCAAAAATTTTCGTCCCAGCACGATTATATGAAGAAATAAGTTTTCAATATATTTTTATTAATAATAATATACATTTTTTTAGGTTGTTTTGAGAGAATGTTATATAGAAATATGCCGGTCGGATAAGAGATAACCTAGATGTAGATTTAAATGGTTAAATCTTAAAAAATTGCGTTCGTTTGTAGGATGTCACAAAAGAGATGAATTTGTATTATTTGCAATACAGATATATTTTGGCAGGATTGTTTTTTTTACTACAGCAGGGTTGGAAACATTGATTTATGTGAGCAGAGAAAGGAGGTTCTCATAAAAAAATCTTGATGAATTGGCGGTGGTCAAAATACATAAAAATTGTCGACAGATGTACACTCAGGGCTTCAACTTCTAAGAAGTTCAAATATGGCAATAAAAAATTCTATAGCCCTGACCCTCGAATCGGTTTATATTCTCATTTGATTCACTGTTTCCCCTCCATTGTTCCAAGTACAAATTTTCTATAGTAAATAAAACTTTAGTCCCGATATCAATTGATGAATAAGCTATGACTAAACCAAAAACTCCTCTGAAACAATTGTTGTTTTGTTTCTACAGACAGTCGTTACTAATGACCTAATTATTTGTATGGCCATTATCCAAAACAAATATGAGTTCACTTCATGGTCTACGTAATTTCAAAGGATGTTTGATTGTTTGATTCACGTCCAATAATCGTAATCTACTATTTCGACATAAACATATCTACGCCTTATAACTAGAGCTCAGTAACAAATAATCTTTTGTTTATGTAGCAGATATTTTATCATTGTTTGTTGAATGATTTAAAAAATAAACGAAATTATTTTTGTAAATAGTTAATAGCATAATGAAACAATATTAAAATAAAATAATATTTAACAACATGCTAGGAATCGCACGTTAAAAGGTAAGACCTCGTTAATCCTTGGCATGTACAAGTTTTAACTTCTGAGGGCTGTCGTGTAACCTTCAGCTGGTTAACGGGAAAAACAATTCTAAACAATTTTAATAAATTTAAACATACTAACAAAGATATTTCAACAAATGGCCATCGTAAAATCATTTTCCAATTAACCAGGAACCACAAAGTACCTAAACTAGTCATGGTGTTAGTTGAATTGCAATAATTTTTCCAACCATGAGTAATAATAGTAATAATAAAGGCACCCATCTGTTTTACATCTGTTTGACCTCAAAATGTATGCCTCGGAAGAAGATCTTTATCTTCATCACTCCTTAAGGGTGCTGCAAGAGTACACGCATGCTATCTGAATGGAGTTTGGGATCGACAAATATTGTGACACAGTTCATCTCAAAAGGGAACGATGCGAGGAATACGGAGAGGACGTTCAGCTCGTAGGCGAAAGCATCCTATATCAGCTGGATGCTGAAGAGGCTTATACTCACCTAGAGGTGGAACACAGTCACTCTCAAGAGGTAGTCACTGTTCAAAACTCTCTCCGCCGCTAGTATCAGCATAAACTCCGACAGATCTGGTCATTAGAACTGTCGGGGAAGAGCAAAATTGCTGCATGCGTTTAATAAGCTTGCTGTTCCAATTCTTCTTCACTCTTTTGGAGTGATGAAATAGACTCAGGAAGACCTGCGACAACTCGACGTTAAAACTCGCATGATGATGCATCTTCATAGGAGCTTGCATCATAAATCATTTGTTTTCCGGTTATACTTCGCCAGACAACGGAGACACCGTGAACTTTTGAGCTTGGAGTGTCTACATAATAGCATGATACTGAATGGGACTATAAAGCGATTTCGATAAAGCAGGGATTGAAGCAACCCGTGCAGCCGATGAACTCGGTCTCGTATTCGACACTGAACGGACGAACCCAAACCCTATTACCGAGTTGGAACCCGTTCAGCAAGAAGCCCACGTCAAAGTTGCGAAGAGGGAGAGTCTTCCACAGCTACAAGAATGAGCCAATGCATGGGGTCTTCTTCAAGAACATTAAAGACCTTGGCTTATCGAGAAACCTGAGCTTCGCATTTCTCAGGTCAAGTGGGCTGAAGTCGGAAACCTAGGGTTTCATAATGGTCTGCCAAGATGGTGTCTTCAACACCTTTGTCTACTGTAGTCGCGTGATGGAATTAGACATCTCCGACACTAGATGCAGAGAGTGTTGTGGAGCAGCTGAGACCTGATGGCTATGCGGTTTGCTTATCCAGCTTATGCGGTCTTATTCGAGCCAATGAGCCTGATGTATTCCTCCTTGACCTACCGACTAAGACGATTTTCGTCATTGAGTTTTCAACTACTCCGAAAAGAGTAGGATAAACGGACTGAATATTTTATTTTGTAACGAATCTTCCAGGTTTCCAGAGAGAAACCCCTTAGAAGCTCCTAAGAGCTTGTGCCAGCAAGGAAAATATCCGGGACCCATGGCCGTGCTGGGCCTTGAACCCACGACCTTATGCTCGTAAGGCCAGCGCTCTACCACACGACCATCATGGCCTATCGAGATCTACCGGCTTGCGTAATATGGCAGAAATCTCAGCCGGACAAATGCACCTGCTCAGGGCACATGATTTTCGGACCCAATAGTCACCTACTCCACGGCGGGGGTGGTGGTTATTGGTGCAAATGATCCAGCACGCCCTCCGAAAGTGTTGGAGCTTCGGAAACAGTGCCTGATAAATTAATAATCATAACTGATCTATGAATATAGCATGGATTATGTGTCTGGCGGTAATGATTATGTTTCATTGAAGATCGGACTCCTCAATTACTCTTTGAGCCAATCAAATTGCTAACCCTCACTCTCTTTTCAGACAGTAAGAATTTCTTCATACCAGTTTTGAATGTATAGAGAGTAATGTCTGTTTTTATGTCCTATTGTATGAAGTTGATACACTTGGCGCTAACAGTTCGAAGTGATGGTGGAATGATAATATCTCTGTTTATGTTTCCTCGTATCTGGTACTCGTGTGGAATACGGGAAAGTTTTCGTTCTTTCAAATCAAAACAAGGCAGTTTATTAAAAAATATTTGCCACAGGTCTAGTACTTTTAACGTAGAGAAGGTTGCTTGAATAGTTTTTTTTTGAAAATTATTTTTAGGGGAGTTTTTGTATAACTCCCACTTTATTTTAGTTGATATTTTTGACTGTTCCTTCCGCAGGATAACATAGGAAATATACGACTCAACAAGTGCATGATAAATCATTTTTAAATACTTACCGTGAGTATAATACTTTCGTGAGATATTCCTATTTATGAATCATTGTTCTGATAGAATTGTTGATATGGTGATCCCATCGTAAAGGACTATTTGAATTATTTGTTATTCTTAGGAACTAATTTCATATCACACATGTTTTGTAATGAAACAATTGAATGACGTTGGAATTTTGTCCCATACAAATGAATCCAAGTTTCATCATCTGTAACGAGGTCAAATAATAAATTTGATGCCCACCGGTTGAATATCTTGAACATGTACCCGCTCCATTTGTCAAATGTCTTTTTTATGCCTCTTGTTGAATTGTGTGGAACCCAACGTGCACACAGAGCTAAATGTTCATGCGAAATCATTTCTTTTTTCAAGTGACACTAATGCCCAAGGGTTTCTTTATTTTGTGGCAAGTCATATGCTTCTACTGGAAGCACGATGATGCTAGAATTCTGCAAATCAGAACAGTGGAATTGGTTGATGTTTCGTCCCAAACAGCCAGATGAAGTCGGTCCTTGTATCGCTGTTGAGTTCAGAAATAATAACATAATTGGAAACTGTGCAAGCATAAGTCTCATTAGTGTTAATGTAAAGTTTATTATGAACGACTGAATGTTGCGAATGTGGAACATCATAAGGATGAGTTACTGCTGTGGGTAATTGACAGGAGACTATCCTATTATCAGTACTTGCCGCCGGTCATTCATAGAGTGCCCTTCTATTATTATCAAGTTGCAAGTGTTAGTGTTACTGAATATAGTTATTCGATACAGGGAGTGTTTCTATAGCCATACCAACCTCAGACTACATGAATGACACACACAGGTAAGAGCCTATGAAGGGAGGTAGAGGTCACACCCCCTTAAATGTTGTGGACAACTTCGCAAATTGAGCTTGGAAAAGGTTCAAACTGAAAAAAACGTCATGTCATGGAGAAAAGTTGAGTTTTTTCCCGACTTCTACTGCAATGTCTGGAAAGTTCATCGAATCCCAACAAAAAAAAAAGTGAGTTAGTTGGACGCAATATACCATACAAACTATGTCAAGCCCATGCAAGAAACATTGTTCAAAAGCTAGTTGGCTTAACATTTTTCTTATTTTCTTAGTAGTAGCACGAAAAGGTGTCATCTTTTGAGCCAAAAAATTCAAAGATGTAGAAAATTCGTTATCACTGAAAATTTTGTCGAAGACGAGATGAACAGTTCGAGCTGAATCTCTGGAAGTCTTGAATTGATCTTTTGAAATCATTAGAAATTTTTTTGAATGATTCACTAGATATAATCACAGAATCGACAGCATTTGATTTATTCAAACGTTTGCTGAATTTTGCTGTGTGCATTTTGATGTTTTGAGAGTAATTTTTTTGATCATTCAAAAACGTTGGATACATTTTCTAATTGAATGAACTTTACATTGTTTTTGAATGAATCACTAGATAAAATCACAGAATCGACAGCATTTGATTTATTCAAACGTTTGCTGAATTTTGCTGTGTGCATTTTGATGTTTTGAGAGTAATTTTTTATGCATTCAAAAACATTGGATACATTTTCTAATTGAATGAACTTTACATTGTTGACGCTGTTGCAGAAATGAGAAGTGCATAAAAATACTGCAATAAAGATCAAATCTGGTGAAGAAATTAATAATTCGATAGAGAGTGTCAAAATATTTTCAAGAAGAGTGTATTGCCCAAAGACATCACTGGAGACGTGTGATTCCTTAAAGATATGATGAGAACAATCAGAGTTCCTCCACATATTTATAGGAAATAATTTTTGATATTCTTAACGAGTTTTTAGACAGCAATATAAATGAAATCATGAAAAACATGTAACCCATTATAAAAATATTTCCTCTGCCGTCATCGAAACATACCTTTCCATTGAAAATACTAAAAAATTACTGGAATTGCAGTGGAACGGAAGGAATCCTTGAAACACACCTTTTTGTTCTGCCAATTTATATTTACGCCGTTTGCTTTGCTTCTGATCAGCGTATACCGCATACACCGTTGCCGCCAAGGCAAAGTTCAATCAAATACGCCGCTATCAAGCCAGAGGATGGCACAAAGGTGTATGCGAATACAACCCCTCGGGAAATATGATGGCGCCAGTAAATCTGGACAACCTCTGCAACAACGGGCACAAAGTGCTGTTGGCAGGATATTTCAATGTAGGGCGGCCTAAGTAGAAATGCGTCTACCACCCCAATACGAACGGAAGGACGCTATGGAAATATTCAATGGATAACAATGTTACAATTGACTTCCTAGATACTCCAACTGAAAGTGTATACGAATGTAACAGGCATGTCAGAGCCCCGAACGGTCTCAGAGCTCATTGTGATCACGAGCCTGTGCCCTTCACACTCCGGGGTGGGAGCAATCCCAAGAGGGTGAGGGTCATGTACAACTACTCCACCGCGAACTGGAAAGAGTACAGTAAAGTTCTAAATCACAAAACCGTGATAAATTTAATCATACTGGAAAAACAAATCGAGAGAGACTCTGAATCCGATTGAGGATATACAAACAACCAGGAACACCACTAGCAGGAAGAAAGTCGTGAGAGGACAGGACATGCTTCCATATTTCATCTCAGACTTGAAAAAACTCGATAATCGAGAGCGAAAGAAGTGGCAGGGAACCAGAAACTCCCAACACAGAAAACACATGCTATCTCTGAGAAGAAAAATCACAGAATTGATCAAACGTCATGGAGATGAAGCCTGAAAGAGGAAACTCTGAAGTCTCAATGCGGGAGATAAATCCCTGTGGAAGATGAACATGCACCTACAAAAAAGGCGAATGGACATCTCTGCCGTGGGGAATGGTCGAACGCAGGCTATGACGGAATAGGGGAAGGCCGAAAAGTTCGGAGAATATTTCTAGAGCACCTTCCGGGCCGGTGCAGATGAAACCGAAGAACACCGAAGAGTCACCAGGGAAGTCTCGGAGTTTAGAAAAGCTCCAAATGTCAACTTGGACAGGCGCACCTACTCGAAGTTGATTAGCAACTTCGAGGAGGTGACAGATGCGATAAAGAGACTTCCCAGGAACATAGCTCCAGGTATGGACAAAATAGACGCAGTTATCCTCAGGAACCTTAACCCTTTAAATGTAATTATAAAGTGGCAGCACTACCCGCAATGCTTGAAGCACGCAAAGATTGTCCCTAAACTAAAAGCTGGAAAGTCTCAAGAAAGAATAGAGAGCTACCGCCCCATCTCATTGCTTAGTGCGGTCGCCAAGTTGGTGGACAGGATCGTTCTGAAGAGAGTTGAGAATCTTGAGGGAAAGCTTCGACTCAACCCGGATGAGCAGTTCGATTTCCGGAATGGTCACTCTACAACCTCTCAGGTGGCAATAATTGTTCACGGGGTGAGGGGGGTTTCCACCGGACCTCAACGAAGTGATGGTCTTGTTGGATGTACAGAAGGTCTTCGACACTGTCTGGATAGAGGTCTTTGTCGCGAAGATGCTGAGAATAAGCATGCCTAGGCATATGATCAGACTTCTAGACTCCTACCTGCTTGGTAGGGCTATCAGGGTCAAAATTAATTGTACCAGCTTGGCAATGAGGCCGGTTGAAGCGGGTGTGCCGCATGGATCCTGCCTTTCACCACTTTTGTACTCATTACATAGGCATGACTTTCCAATGTCGGAACACACGAGCACGGCGGTATACGCCGATGATACGGCAATTTTCGTCAACGCGGGCGAGAGTAATATCGCTGCTGCCCGGGTGGCATCATCACACCTGGATGGGCGGGTCGTGCCATATCTGGCGGGCAACAAAATAGTGATTTATCTGGGAAAACCAGAGCTCATAAACTTCACAAAAGGCCCGTTGTATAGGTTCCAGTTAACTCCGGATGGACTAACTAATGGTTCAGAATGTGAATGTCTTCATTAAATGATATTGTTTCCATTCTAACCATTAGTAATTATATCAGTAATTTAAACTGATCATATAAAACGGACCCTAAGAGAGAAAACGTAGTGACGTGGAGATTTTGGGGGGGGTTCATGGCTCTGGTAACCCGGATCGAGGAGGCAGAGTCTGTACGGTAGCTAGATGTACATTTGATGGACAGGAGATTGACGCTCGTTAAACACGTCAGCTTGGCAATTCAACTGCTGCTGGTGAAGTAAAACAGGCATATCCGTTAATAGCGGGACATTTCAAGCTTTCGAGGAAAAACAAAGCGTTGATCTACAAACAGATCATCAGGCCATCGATGACCTACGCCTGTCCAATATTCTGCAGCCTCCCCGCGTACCACATGGTGCGGCTGGAGACATTGTAAAATAAAGTACTCTGTATCGTCAGATTATGTTAAAAATATCGTAGATATATTCTATAGACAACACATCCTTGTAATCCCCCTGACCAGTGACATCACCAGGATCCGAAGCTACCATAATGCTCCAATAAAGCATCAGGGGCTTATATACCAGGCACTGGACCCGTTCCATGAGCGTCTAGAAGATGAAGATGACTAGGAAATAAGGTGTAATTTCCAAACCGGGACTTGAGGAAATTATTCCATCCATGTAATAACACGTAACACCCCTGTATAACTTGGAGGAGGTAGGGAAACAGCCAAGCTGAGACCAAACTACATAACAACGTATGGTCTGTCTCCGGATAGATGTGGGACGACCATGCCCGCCCCTTGGAAACAGGAGAGCAGGACTAAAGTCTCTCACCCTGACGGACTGCGATTCTAAGATTCTTTCACATCTTCAGTGTCAGCCTTTCATTCATGTGTAATGTTATTTTGTTCATATTTCACTGTAGTTTATGGATGACTTGCTGTTTATAACAACCTAAGTACATGTTTCTATTTTGATATCAAGATTGATATCTAGACTATTCCTTTACAACGATGTATTACTCTAGAGCATAATTTGTATTATTAACAGTAACTTATGAAACATCGGATAAAAAAAATCCTTATAACGTTGCAGACTTCATGGCGGCCACTCTATAAAACAAACGGGCGTTTCGTTTTCTTGGCAGACGTATCGGAGCCGTATCCGTATCGACACCACTCTGTATGCGTCTCAACAATGTGAAGGTTTCAGGTGAGATTTGAGGTCGTCTGACTGGAGGCGATCAAAAGTAGGTCCGAGAAAGTGCATTTATCAATACACGTACAATTAGAAATTTATGATTTTCAGAAACAATCGGACTTGCCTTTTTTAATTCCTCTTCGATCGTGAAAAAAATTCAATGGTCAATCCGAAGTTCATATCATTGATTATTCCACATTTCTTGTGAGAGGGGACTCTGAATGAATAAACGACCTCAGGCATACCTAGGTAAGAAAAAGATGATGACAAGACGGGCTACGGTAGAATACTTTTCCAGTGCTTATTGAAGATCGTCAAGAAATTATAACTGTTTCATCGATTTTAGAATAGTTTTAAAATGACTATTTCACTCATCTTAAAATTCTCATATAATCGGACCAATGGCAAACCAAAGACAACTCGTGTTATCGCGATAACACCAGCTGTCTTTCAATTCTGATTGGAGAATCAGCTTCGGTATTTTCCACGACGTAACCATGGCAACACAAAGTTTGGCAATTCTATCAATATTAATTGTACCTGATTGTGTCAAAATGAGTCGCAAATTCAAATGAAATTATGAAGAAACATTATAATATTGTCGATTTCAATCATTTGTTTATGACTGTTATACATTGTTCGTATTTATATTAATGAAGAAACTTTATTCGTGAAATAGTCTAATAAAATTCAACTCGTGATTGAATTTATCTCACCAATTCTCCTGCGGACTCGTGGTGTTTTTACGAAGCAATTCAGTTTCGTTCAGAAATAAATCGACAGACTTATCGCGAAAATTCAATCACTCCTGACAATTCAACTCAGACACTAACAATGAGACGAAATGAGACAAATTGTTAATACATGTGTGCCTACTAATACAGTTGCGACGCAATCATCAATCTGGCAACAATTTTCTACGTCTTGTGATGCAAAAAGATATAAATTTGAGCAAGATACTTCCATCGAGAAATTGAATACAATATCGCAAGATTTGACATTTAATATGCAAAAAAGTAACGGAGAAGACTACAAAAAAGCGGTAGTTAAAACAATTTGGAACGCAACACCGCTAAAATGCTCCCAAATAAATATTATAACGAATTCAATATTGTATTCAACCCTTTTACCGACACTCCACCTTCGGTGTCGCGTCTTCAATAGTTGAGAGTTAAAATGATCAATAACAATTCTTTTCAAAAAATGGAATTTCATAGTTACACTACGGAACCGTGTGATTTCAGTGTAACAAATCTCACATGGTGTTTCTTTGAGCACCGCCAAACTAGAAAATTTGTGCTTTCAGGCAAATACTTATTTATGTGTGGAATAAAAAGAAAATTATAAGGGCCTCAATCACCGAAGGTAATCGATGTCCTCGGGGGACAGCAATTAGGCCCAAAAAGAATAAAATATATATTTGGATATTTGGAGTAACTGACATGGAGGAATATTATGCCAGAAGATATCAATTAAAATATCTTTCGGGTATATTATCAAGAAATGGTGAGGTAATTCTAATGTTTTTCGGCAGATTTGGTAGTCAATGTGTTCATTTGATGTAGTCAGAAATATATAATAATCATAATTATAATAATACTCCCTCAGGGCCGATGGCTGCAAGGAGAACCTGCTGATCGACGAATGTATCAGGACTCTGTGCAGTAGACGTAACTTTTCAATGGCCTGGATCGAATATCGCAAGGCATTTTATACAAAGTCGCTTGAGCTCATGTTGCTTAGGCTCTGATGTCTTGCGGTACATGATCAAATAGTGAGATGCATTGAACAGCTGATAATCATAAGATTTGGTCAAGTCAGAGTCCGAACAGAACAGGTTATCTTCAGGAGGGATGTGTTTCAGAGAGACTCCCTCAGCCCTCTTCTCTTCTGCATCTCCCTATCGCCATTGTCCGTTGCACTACGGAAAATCCGCGGATACAACTACGGTACCCCCAGCAACCGGAGGGGTAAGGTCACCCATCTGTTCTACATGGATGACCTCAAACTATATGCCTCCGGAGAAAAGGATCTTCATCAGTCCTTAAGAATGGTGTAACACTACCCGCATGCTTTCGAAATGGAGTTTGGGGTCGACAAATGTGCCACGGTTCATCTCAAGAGAGGACGATGCGAGAAATACGGAGAGGACGTTCAGCTCGTAGACTGAAGCATCCTACATCATCTGGATGCCGGAGAGACGAATACTTACCTAGGGGTGGAACAACGCCACACCCAAGAGGTTACCACTGTTAAAAACTCTTTCCGCGGCAAGTTAGGCCATCAGAACAGAGTTGCTACAACTAATATGCTTGAAGTTCCGATTCTACTTTGCTCCTTTGGAGTGATGAAACTCGCAAAATGATGCATCTTCAACGGAGCTTGCATCCTAAATCGTCCGTACGGTTATACTTTCCCAGACAACGGAGAGGCCGTGCTCTTTTGAGCTTGGAGTATTTGCATAACAGAATGGTACTAAATAGAGCCTGTAAAGTCATCAGGAGTTCGGGTCCCCTTCTTTGCATACTTAAATTAATCAGATTTTTAACGGAACTGAAACCTAGTTAATAGTGTGCGGCATCAAATCGATCGTAATGAACTGCTCTTTTTTTCTCTCGAGTTCAGTAACACCATATCAAAAACTGAATCAACCTTTGAGTAATGTTTTGGCCAAAATCAGTAATATATTTTTCCAAAGGTGTGAGGGCTGAAATTAGTGATTTGAACGTATCCATAGCCCTCTAGATCAAAGAATAAGTTTCAAAATAGAAAATTTTATACAAAAAGTGAAAAGTAGTTGTATTCTGAATGTCATATAGGGACAATAGAATTGAAAATATACCAGGTGTCCCGTTTAAAAATCAGAAGTTTATATCACTTCCGGTGAAACGAGGCCTTAGAGAATAAATGGCTTATCTATGAGTAAATTATAATGTCAGCAATATCATGCGCATGCCAGGTGTTATGCACCCTTAACAAGGCTAGGAGTCGATTTTTTAATGTTTAATTCAGGATATCAGCTAGCTGGGTACAACTTAGTCGTCGGGTCCAATACCGGAAGAAAATAAATTATTCTCTAAATATTGAGACTTCGTTTATCTGTTCTTTTTGTCAAGTTGGACAACACGCTATCTGCAGAAATTCTCGATATCATGTCGTTCGAAAGCAGCGTATCCATCATTCCAACAAGTACAGTCCGTTTTTCTGACGATGTTCGTCAGGAGTTGAAAATCTCCCTTCTTTGATGGTCGAGGAGGACTATATTAGGCTCAATGAGTAGTTCCAGCAGATTCGGCACTTCTCATTTTCCACAACAGACTCAATATCCCCCCGAACATAAGACAACACCGGTCTATTCCGTGGATATAGGCTGAGAACGCAAAAGTTTGACAAGCTGATAGCAAATGCATTATGATCTCAGAAGCCCCACGACAAGCTCGCCATCTAGTATCTGGGACCTCTATATTTATCACGTGACTACGCATACGAAACGATTTGAAATAGCACCCCAGCAGCTAAACACTCTATGACCAAAAGCGTCCTACTTTGATGGTCGAGGAGAGGACTACCTCAGACTTATTGGCTTATATTTGCCTGAGGGTAGAGAATGAGTAGTTCCTATAGATTCGGCACTTCTTATTCTCCACAACGGACTCAATATCCTCTGGAGCATAAGACACCGGTGTTTCGTATATACCGAACAAGTGTCATAGATCGGATTATTATTATAATTTTAAATGGCCCATCCGGTATGTTAAGTATTCCAGATAACTCAAATCGAGAAAACAATCCTGAGGCAAGACTAATGCAAATATTTTCTTTTCAAAGTTAATTCCAAACAACTTAATGACGCCAACTGAATCATAATCATACAACAATGAGTAAAAGTGAAAACAATCTATTGTCAAAATCATTTCTATCATCAATTATCAGTAATCAAGTCCAATAATTGTGTTATTACGCCGGCATTATTAGAAGAGCATATTTGTTTTGCTCGCTTTCGCAAATAAAGCACTAGAAAGTGAATATTTTACGCATTTGTACAGGTGAACAGATACCTAGCAATGTTAAACTTGTTATTAGCTGGTGAACGCACTCGAATGAGTACAACGTGCACTCAGATCGCCAAATCCTCATCTATGATAATAATAGTATTAGGGAACAAATCTGTAATGGATGGTATTCATACTTACATAAGGCAAAGTTACATGTAGGATGATTGTGGAAACTAGTAAATTATGAGTGATGGGTTTGGACCAAATTACTAGAAAGTTATTACTCGGCTTGCAGTATCGGTACACACCCATATGCAAGTGACATGCTTTAAATGGAAAACAGTTCGCGTGATTGATGATGATCGTAAAATTGTGGTCGAAATGATTGCCGTCTCAAGCATTAATTGATTCGGAATAGCGCAACTGCACTGCGAGGCATTATGGTGTCGTTTTTAAGAGTAAACTCACGACTACTATCTTCTGAGGTTGCAAATTGTTTGGAGTGGCACATACGTGTTATAAGTTATTAAATAGAGACTCGTAGAAATGAAGTCTATTTCAAAATATTGACAAATCTCAATTAACAATATACATCAACAACAACCCCCCCACACTACTTGATACCTATTAAATGAATAGTTATGAATATACAGAATGGTATCACTATAACTAACCACTATAAACTCTCCATCACATGTAACATTATCTAACCTTGTAATTGAAAATTTACACATTTTTGCGAAATGATTGAATTTTTGACAATTAAGACATTTTTCACCCATAGCTGGACAATTGTGATTTTGAAATCTAATAACATATCCACACCGTTGACAATTATGAGCTTGAAGATTTGTCGCCTCGTCCCGTCTATATCATTCGAATTCCGGCAATGGTGGAGGACTGACGGCGTTATCGTGTCTCAAGTCAAGTACATGTGTGTGAATGTTAAAGTGTAGTTTGTGTTGTGATGTCTGCCGTCTTTAGTACGTGCAATCACCCAATTTTTTTAAGTGTTTGTGACGTGTGCCGTACACCACAGTTTTTTAACCGTGATTAAACGTGCAATCAACAAAAAAATATTTTTCTACATTTTTTTTGGGTGGAGGCATTGCCTTGAGCAAGATTTCCCCTCCACCCCCTGACGAAGTCCCCACTACTCACGCCAGTAACCAGGCTGGGGTAGGGCAGATCCCTACGTAGTGGGGAGAGTGCTGGACAAGTGCGCCAATAGGAAGCAAGGTCCAATAAATACAGAGAGAGGGAGAGTCCCGTCTATATCCATTGTGCTCCATGGTCCTGTAGTTTGGTCGATTTCTTGTCTGGTTGTATCTTGACATCGGTCTTGACGTTCCTTGGTGCTCATACTGACTTTTCCCCTCGAATGAAGATTCACATCTAATTGCTTCTATTTCTGAACGAGGTGTATTGTCATGTTGTTTCAAAGCATTATCTTCATACGGTTCCTCAAGTTTGTCCATATGTTTATCGACAAGGTCTGCAGCTCTACATATACTTGTAGCTTTATCTAACGTGAGATTATCCTCTTGTAACAACCTTGTTTTTAATTTGACTTATAACCGCATATCGCAAATCAACCCATATTTCAATTGACCAAAATCGCAGGATGTTGCCATCTTCTTCAAATCCGTTAAAAATGTATCAAAACTTTCATATTTTCCTTGAACTCTCAGATTAAATTAAATTTTTCTTCGGTACAAAATAGATTTCTAGAGCATTAATTTAGTTGTTTTTGACATCTCTATCTTCCTTTGAAATATTCAACGTGTCTAGTATTTCAATTGCTTCGTTACCTATACAGTGTAGGAATACTGCTGCTTGAACATTTTTATTCTTCTCCGTTCTCCCAATTTCTTACTAAATCACCTTCCATTGACATTTCTTTCGGCAGCTTTGAAAATTCCATTTTGGATATTCAGAGTGGGGTAAATAATTAATAAAAATATCATATTTCCGTTCAGCTTTTACGGCTGCGCCATGTTATAAGTAATTAAATAGAGACTCGTACAAATCGTACAAGTCTTTTTCAAAATATTGACAAACCTCAATTACCAATATATATCAACAACAACCCCCCCACACTACTTGATACCTATTAAATGAATAATTATGAATATACAGAATGGTATCACTACAACTAACCACTAAAACAATACGTATGCGATAATCTCGCTGAAACTCCTGGAAGGTCGATTGTTCTAACGATTCCGGGTGACCTGATTGTGCGATTTGGTTATTGATCGAAGTGGTGATCCGAAATAAATTTTTTCCTCAAAATCAAGGTTATAACTGCGCCTCACAAGCTCATGCAAGAAAAGATCACTATTGAAAAGTAAATGAAAACACGACACCATAAACAACATTGAAGTTCAATGAAAATGTTGGGTCCCATATTAGACGTAACTCTGTATGTTTAAAACGTAATAATTGAGATGTTCAGGTTGATGGCGAATCCGTCCTGAACGTCTCAATGACCGACGTTGCACTGATGGTAGTTGTTGCACTGGAGGTACTTCTGCAATCTGCAGTTGTTATTGGAGTTGAATGACGTTCAGGTAGCTCTGGCTTAGGTTCTGGCTCAGGATATGGAATCGTCAGAAGATTTTGTAACACCGAAAGAACTGCTTGATGACTAATTTTCAGTAGTAATATCCCGACAATATGCTGAATTTTCAAAAAATACTTTCACCTTGCTGTCACGAAAACTATGTTGCTTGGAAACACCACGAGAGCTGGCTCGAGTGGTGTTTTGTACAGCAACACAGTTTGAGCGCAGAACACAGTTTGAAAGTATTTTGAAAATTTTGCATTTTGAAGGGATATTCGATCAGACAATTTCACGAATACATTAAATTATTGGGTACTAAATGCGTTTTGCAGGAACGGTTCATCATGTGTCATTAATGTTAGTTGAAGAATTGAACCGTCAAACTGATGTTTCTATATTTATAGTGATTGTCGTAACTATGGAAATGTATACACAAGCTAGAAGCGAAACACCATTTTGAATATACCACGGCCTGGAGGAAGTGTTTTCAAAAAGTCCTGTTCTCATTGGTTCGAAATGAGAAAAGTATGGCATGTTTGGTTTATATAATATGAGGGAAATTGTCAGGACAATTCGAACCAATGAGAACAGGACTTTTTGAAAACACTTTCTCCAGCCCGTGGTATTTTCAAAACGGTGTTTCGCTTCTAGCTTTTGTATACATTTCTATAGTTACGACAATCACGGTAAATATAAAAAAGTCAGTTTGACGGTTCAACTCTTCAACTGGCATTAATGACACATGATTTACCGTTCCTGCAAAACGCATTTAGTCCATAATAATTTAATGTATTGTCTGATCGAATATCCCTTCAAAATGCAGAATTTTCAAAATACTTTCACCTTGCCAGTCGCTCAAACTGTGTTGCTGTACAAAACACCACTCGAGCAAGCCTTGTGGTGTTTCTGAGCAACACAGTTTTCGTGCCAGCAAGGTGAAAATATTTTTTGAAAATTCAGCATTTTGTCGGATTACTACTACTGAAAATACTAGTAGTTCAAGCCCGGGAGCAGCATAGCTGAGCGAATGTTCAATAAACGAGTGTCCAGAGGAGTTTATCAACGCCTTACATACCTTACTTTTCCTACGAACGCATCAGAATAAAAATATTGATTTTAAATTTGATTCCCTGTGTCATCATGACAGTCTTAATTGATAAAACTATACCTAGTCTGTCAGGCACGTTTTACTCACTCAAATCAAACAGTAATCAAATAGTTGACATGGTATTTTTTTTTCTTTTAATTTTGATTAAACGCAAATAAAGGATATGTGATGAATCAATCATTCAGCGCGGTATAGGTTAGGTTCAAAATGAGCGGGTCTGCTCGGCCGTCCACTGCGACCCGTAAGGGTCCACTGTGGCTCATACCAATCATATTCACCAAATAAACCCAACTTCTTGAAGAAGCCGATTAACCAAACATCGAGATTTGGTCCGAGATGGGACAGTAGTTTGACACCAGCTTAGACGTTAATCGATACCAGCCAAGTGCTTTCAAAGCCGCTTGACTGTCCGAGAAAATTTTGCTTGATATTTGTGCGAGGTTGGTTTCTTCCAGTCTCTCTACACATAGATCGATGGCGTGAATTCCTGCCTGGGATACTGTCGCATATAATCCTAGATAGGTTGATATTTCTGTTCTTGGTTCACGACTGTATATATATACCTGCACCAGAACCTGAGGGTATTTTTGAAACATCTGTGAACAAGCAGTAATCTGCTCTCAGTAGTTCTTCTCCTTGGAGGACCCACTCGTCTCTCTTCGGAATTAGAACGGTATAAGGCAGGTCAAATTTCACTGTTGAAGGTATTATACTAGAATGCTGTGACTTTCAGTGTCAATCAGCAGTCTGCTGCGTTCTGGATGAGTTTGTTGTATGCAATTAGCAATATGCTTGATTCTGTAGATTGTCCATCCAGCCTCTCTCCCCAGGAAGATGTGTTGAGGAGTTAGGTCTAGTAGGAATTCCATAGCTGCTGATGGTGTGTTGCTGATGGCACCAGTGATCGCCAGACAAGCCTGTCTCTGTAAACTTGAGAGCTTCACCTGGGCCGTTCTCTGTGAAGTTTTCGGCTACCAGGTAATGACACCGTATGTGATCATTGGTCTAACAACCATCACATATATTCAGTGGATTTGTTTGTGACCTAGGCCTCAACATTTTCCACTAATCCCCCTACAATTCCATGAGGACATTCTGGCTTTGTGGAGAATTGTCCAAATGAACGTTCCATGTGAGTTGTTATCAAGATATTTCACTTCTGCTGCAAATAGAATAATCCTGCCTATAAAGAAAGTGAAGTTAGGTCTTCCACATTTCCTTTCCTGGTAAAGGGTATTAATACCGTATTGCTGGGATTGACTGACATCTATTCTTTCTGGCACCAACTGTGAACGTCGTCCAACGTTCTTTGGAGGATATTAAAGGCTACCTTTCAAGACGTGGTCCTTGTCAGAATGACAAAGTCGTCTGCATGAAAGGGAGAAAGTACTTCACCTTGTGGTTATCCCCTGGGGACTCTGAACCTAATGCGCAGTATATATTGCTTCGCTAAAGTTAGTTATAGGGGTAGAAAATATTTTTAATGTACCTCAAATTGAATGTATTTCATTATCAATCAAAGAGAAAAAGATCAGACAATATTTATTGATACAAATATAACTGATGTTGAAAGAGTATCAGTTTTGATAGCTTCCTCCTTTTATACATTTCCGGAATTCCCCATCTACACTTTCTATGTGTATTTTAGCAAAACTATTGGTATCGTACTTGGTGCATAAAAATATATAATACTAAAAATATCTTCCTTCTTCAACTGGGATGAGAATAAATTCGTAATTGTATCACCTTACCGCGGCACTCTCAATTTGTTTCAGTCTGCGGAAAGAAGATTACCATGGATTTAATAACCAACACTAGTTATATAATTTCTTCGACTAGTTTATTGCTTCAGTTTATTACATCGGTTCACGCCAGATTCAAAATGCGTTTGACTCTTCTCAACCACAATGCGGGAACAAATGATTTTGGTACGCTATGATGACTGTGAAATTGTTTGTTTTATGACTCTGATTCAAATTAGTCTGAAGCATAATGGGCTCTCGTCTTTAGATATTATGTCAGTATCCAGAAGCAGAACGTGTGTTGAGTAGTTTTCTCATACATAGTGGAACTTTGTAAATGTACAATCGGCTTTATCTCAGAGAAACAATGTATGAAGAATTGCGTGAAACAATTTCTGCGATACCAAATTGAAACCTTTTCTTTCCTTATCAATCATCATGTCAGGCTTTTATTAAAAGTTTCTGTAACTGAACTTCATAAAACAACCAACAAAGCAGTGACATCACTAGTGATGGCCAGACGATATTTTGGAAAAGAAATGGGGGCTGAAACCACATATGCTGCACTGCTTGTACAGCACGGTGGTCATACTTTCCATTACATATCCCTCTCTGATGCGGTGGCCCAAAACATAACAAAGAGGGGCCATAACAAGACTAGGCAAGGTGCGAATACTTGCCTGTATTGGAATCATAGTGGCAATTAAATCAACAGCAACTAAAGCCATGGAGACACTTCTGGAGTTGCTTTCTCTACATTTATTGGTGCAGAGGGAGGCAAGGCTTGGTGCTCCAGACTGCAGAATACTCACAACAACTTGAACGTTGAAACAGGGGGGCATTTGAGCATCGTTAAAATTGTGACCGGGGACGCGCTGGGATTGAGAACGGATCACATTCCGGAACGGTACTGCTTCAATAACCAATACAGGGTGCTGGTGCCAAACAGAACTGAGTGGGACGGCTCGCAAGTGAAGGACCATTTACAGGGTAAAATCTGGTGTAAGATGGATCCAAGACATTTCAACATCCTGTCAGACAGTCAAGCGGCACTCAAGGCCTTGTGCAGCAAGGAAGTGACGTCAAAACTGGTATGGGACTGAGAGTACTGGCAGACCGGAATCACGTCGAACTCATATGGGTTCCAAGACACCAGGGAGTTGTAGGCAATGAGAAATCAGACGAACTCACAAGAAAAGGTTCGGAAAATTCCTAAAACCAAGAGCGGATGGTGCAGCCGAAGTGTACAGGAAGAGTAAGAGTAAGAGACTGGATTGGGGCAAACCACAAAAACTACTGAGAAAGTATCCCAGGAAACAAACATGAAAGAGGATACATCAAAGGACCGTGCCACAAAAAAACTACAGATCTGTGAGCGATGAATAGGAGCCAGCTAATTATTGTCACGGGGCTGTATAATGGAGACCTGACCTGCAGACTGTGTGGTAAGGATCTAGAAATAGTGACACAGCCATCTGGTAGCTCAGAATTATACATTTCTCACCCAGCAAAGGATTTGTACAAAATTGTTCAACGCACCAAACAAAAGTACTGGAGTGGGAAATGTGATCACATTACAGAGGTCAACGGGCCCAAGTGTCGCCGGAGTCAGATTGGCCTCAATGGAGATTCCGTTTTTTTGAGTATGCCTGATACGAATAAGGAGACAGGAGACTCTCACAGTAGACCTTGAGATGTAAGGCTCATAACCTCCCCGATACGGGTGTTCTTCACCAATTTTGAGTAACCTGCTACATCTAAGCACGTGGTGTGCTTTGCAGTAATATTAAAATTATAAGAGGGCCGTAAATAAAATATGGTTGATATCGGAAAGACTGATGCTGGTCGGGGGAGAAATTGATGCGAAATAATGTCAGGTTGGTTAATGAGTTGTTTTGATTCTTCTCTGATAGATATGATCAATTTTTTCTTCGGTGATAAGTATGAATTTTTTTATCGCATATTCAAATTTATTCAGTATTTTATTTTTTTGCATTTTAGTGGCAGTTATATAATTTTGGACCGAAAAAGTATGTAAGGACTCTTCTTAAACAATGGCACATTCATGGACACATTTTCAGAAGACATGGTATTTTTATGGTTGGATGGTTCATATTCATGTTTATGAAAAAATCCAGATCTGGCAGGAGTAGGTATGAAGGCTCCTTACATCAAGTAGGTTAGATTTTTTGAAGAGTTTTTCAGTGGAGAATAATTTTTTTTCAATATTATCTTTAAAATTGTATTATGTACAGTTTTTATATACCCTACGTTGTTATTGTACATTCCTCCTATGCTGTAATACGATACCAGATTCTGCTAATAAGTAACACAAAGTTAAAATTTTTTTGTCTATTATATGTTTTGAATAATAAAATTCATGAGTTGCCTTAATAATTTTCTTATGTAGAGGGTATGTTCATCCAATCTATCGAATGTGTTTGTCTTGAATGACCTATAATTATTTCATCTTGCTTTTTTTTCAATCCTGGGACATGTACATGGATCCTGATTACAGTAAAACTATAGTATTTTAAGTGTTTTATTATTTGGTTGATCATTACTTTGTAGTGGGATAGTTGTTTTATCTTGATGTAAAAACCTCTGACCAAGTATCTTTACTAAAAACTATAGCAGTGTCCTCAGCATGTGAGTAAAGGTGACCTTGCAAGTTTTGAAAGTATGTGATGCTGTTGATGTACACCAGAAACAGTATCGGTCCTAATACTGAAAAAAACAGCGTCCTGCGATGTAACTCCAATCCTCAAAGTTCATCTACTCGCAATCATGTATTTTGTCTATATTATTAATGTATGTATCGTGTATTTATGTATTTATATGTTTCATGTTCAAACTAACTATTCCCCTGTCATTTTAAAATAATCATTCCAAGGAACAAACATGTATTATTATTGTTCTGATTATAACAAACCCAATCGATGCGGTAATTTCAAACAAATTTCATGGCCCACTAGATCAAATAGAGGAGATAACATAAGTGATTTGTTTTGTTCAACGAATGAAACACCTAATATTGACAAACCAACATTCCATATCCTACCAAGTGATCAGATCTGATACCTGAAAAACATGAATATTTCTCTAAGTGATACATTTATGTCTCTATGGCAGATTTCAACGCACATTTGATGTAGTGAGTGCTCACTGAAGGGGTCCTATTGGCAATGCATCCGTAACTTATAGAATGCACTCATTTTTCACGATATGTAGTTTTCTGATTTACAATCTTGAGATGCAATGGAAAACTTTGCAAATGACTGCTGTACAAAGATTAAATGAAATCCAAAAAAGAGCATGTCTCAACATGAAAATAACACGAATCAGAGCGTTGGAAGCCCTTCAACATAAACATTAGGAGGAGCAATGCACAAAGACGGCCGTGCAGACCAATTTTTGCAGATAGTTTGTGAACTCAAGCTCTAACAGGAAACTGGTATAATTAGTGCCTATATAAAGGTTGAAAAAAGGTATTGAGGAGTGGTGGAGAAATAGTTCGATCTACAAAAGAAGCTACATACAGTGTAGCTAATTTTCGTGTTGAATTGTGTGGAAATGATAGATACACCGAAAACCTACAAAATTACTTGGAGGATATCATTTCCTAATCAGAGTGACCATTTCACAACTAATTCACTTCGTATTTTCATAAGAAGTAAGAGAAATTTGAATTTTCCAACTCACGCAAAACTATTAGTGATCTGGGTAGTTTATAGTTTGACTGATACGCGTAACAAGATCAAGATTATCACTAAATACTATCTTTGAAAACGAATAAATTTTCCTCGTCCTTTCCTAATATGTCACGAGCTCATTCCCAAGCTTTAGAGGCGTATAGCAATGAAGAATAATTTTTCAATACTGTGAAATACCATCGTGGTAATTTTGAAACTATTGCCCATGAACAGACCATACGTTTTCGAACAGAATCAACATATCGTACTAGATGCCTTCCAAAAAATTATTATTACTCAGTAGATGATTCAATTATTTTGCTGTAGCTGTAGTATACCGGGTGGCTACGGAAGTATTGCCTACGGAATATCTCAGTTATTGTATGAAGTAGGTTTGTGAAATTTGGAGCGTCGATATAATGACATAAGAGCTAGAATTTGAGCATATTGACATGTCGAAGTTAACTTCCGGTCTGACCGGAAGTAACATCAACTTTCTTATTTTAAATGGAAACCCTATTTATTTTTCTTTTCGCTTTATTCAGCATTCAATTCCCTTTCTAATGACATATCACAAGTTGGTATCTAACCAGAAGCTAGATCAGAAAAAAATTATTATTGAAATTCACCGAGTAGGCCGTGGAAGCAAAATGAAAGCCAAAAATTGAAAAGTTGGCTATGGAAACCATACGTCACTTGATAACAGTTGCTACTACTGTGATATTTTATTTTCATTTATCGGCGTTATAAAAAGCCTCCAAAAAAAATATTGGAAAAATTGGGAAAAAAACAATACTCTGTAGGTCCATAACTTAAATAGGAACATACAACTTTTTCTTGCCTGTACTATTCAGCATAACCATTCCTTTCTAATGATATAATAGAAAGTAATTTTTTGAAATGAAATACCAAAAAATCCAATTATTATTATTCAAATAACAAAAAAACAGGTTTATCGAAAAAATAAAATTCAAATTGATAGGATTAAAGATAAAATAAATTCAAAACAAATGTTCGAAATGCATTACCTCAGCGTCAATACATTGATTGAATCTCGTGATATTTTCATGTAAAACGTTTCTCAACATTTGGGGCGTGATATCTTGGAAAGCTCTACGAATTTTTACTTCTAGCTCATGTAGAGTTGTAGGCTGTGTGGACTACACCCTATTTTTAAGATTCCCCCATAGAAAAAAGTCGCACGGAGTAAGATCAGGTGACCTTGGTGGCCACCTGACTGGACCATGGGTTGTTATAAGTCTCTCTTGAAAGCGATTTTGAAGATAATTTCTCGCTATTCTTGAATTATGCGGGGGGGCGCCATCTTGCTGGAAGTACTTTCTCTCAGTTATTTCCGCTGGTAGGTTGTTAATGAATTCCGAAATTTCATTCGTTAAAAAATTAAAGTATCTCTCTCCGGTTAGTTGGCCTTGAAAAAGAATGGGGCCAACAATATGAGTTCCAACTATTCCTGCCCAAACATTCACACCAAATCTCTCCTGAAAGCAACCTTGTCGAAACCGGTGCTCGTTTTCTATCACCCAGTACCTGAAACAAAAGACCGTTCACACTTTTAGCACTTTACACTTCGACTATCGACAATAATCCAAATAAAGTACAATACCTACCTTGTATTATTCCTGTTAAATAATCCATTGTTGGTAAATCTTGACTCGTCCGTAAACAAGATATAATAGTTAAATAGGTGATTCTCAGCATTTTGTCGAAGAAACCAATTACAATATTCCAGGCGCCTTTCACCGTCATTTTCATACAAATGTTGATGCAACTGATACTTGAAGGATTTAAATCGATGTTTTTTCAAAATTTTCCTAGCAGAGTCCTTACTTATAGCTAATTCGGCGCCAATCTGCCTTGAGGAAATTGTGCTATCATATTGTACTAAAGCTAATACATTAATTTCAGTTTCCTCATTAATAACAAATGCTTCTTGGTCTTCGTGAACATCAGGCTCAGTTCTTAATTTTTCTTCAAGCCACTGGAAATACCTTCTTGACGGTTGCTGCCTCCCTGGATATCGCTCTAAATACAAAGAATTTTTTAAACATTCACCATAAATGAGAAGCATGTCAATTTGTTCGGTTCGTGAATAACGGGGCATTTTTTGAATATTCCACTAACTGATTTCGATTTCCAAACCCTTTTAAAATGGCAGAATCAAAAACACTACTTCGAACGTCAAAATAATATGGATAGCAGCGTTCGTGAGAGCTCTCGTTTCTTTTTTGTTTCATTCCAAAATACATCTCAATCAGCCTACTTGTTAATATTTTGGTTCGAATGATTATTACAATGGAATGATTATTCTGAATAGCACAAACATCGTCCATAGGTAGATATTAGAATATCTATGGACGATGGCACAGACCAAGTACGTTTATGTTCCTATTTAACCTAGAACCTACAGGATATAATTTATCATTCCACATTATTTTTAATGATATTTTTGCGTATGGCGATAATAGAGCAAGAGCAACTGTTATCAAGTGACGTATGGTTTCCATAGCCAACTTTTCATGTTTTGGCTTTCATTTTGCTTCCACGGCCTACTCGGTGTATTTCAATAATAATTATTTTCTGATCTAGTTTCCGGTTAGATACCAACTTGTGATATGTCATTAGAAAGGGAATTGAATGCTGAATAAAGCGAAAAAAAAAATAGGGTTTCCATTTAAAATAAGAAAGTTGATGTTACTTCCGGTCAGACCGAAAGTTAACTTCGACATGTCAATATGCTCAAATTCTAGCTCTTATGTCATTATATCGACGCTCCAAATTTCACAAACCTACTTCATACAATAACTGAGATATTCCGTAGGCAATACTTCCGTAGCCACCCGGTATGTTGTATTTTGCCGATCAATTACACCACTGAGCGTTCTTTAACGTTCCATTTAATTACTTTACGTAAGATATATTGCAAGAATAAAGTAATTTATTTTCTGATCAACATCGAAACAAAAAACAATTTGAAATTTATGTGTGTCGATTTGATATTAATTATTATTTGTTATATAACTCTTCTAAATGTCCATCATTTCCTGGAAATAGTAATATGACAAGTACAAGCAGAAAACCATTCCATTGATCAGAAAACAGAAGGAATATAATGCCTTCCATATGGAATAGTAAACTACTTACTGTTCAATACGTTTTTGCTAAAATCTCAAGAAAAATTATACAAATGTAGAAGAAAAAATAATTTTCACTTATAATTGCACAAGAGGTTCGTATTTTACCGTTTCTGTAGTGGAAGTCGAAGTTTTTTCGTCTTTTTCCAAACGAACTGAGTGAATAATGCTCGAATGATACTCTTTGTCAACTTGAAACTATGGTTTCATTGCCGATGAAGTGCTGTGTCCTTTTATTTTTATCAGAGCTTGTTCTTCAATTCCGCTTTTACCTAATTCGCTAACTGCTGCCGCTCGATTTGAATGATTTGTAATTTTGACATCTATATTACCAATGCGTTGTGCTCAGCATTTAGCACATTTGAAAATTCCATTGATTCCAATCGGCACATTCTTATTCAACCCTCAGAATTTTTTTTTCTTCCAAAAGGGATTTGGTGTCCAATGTTACAAAAGTGTCTCGTTTTTCCATTAATTTCTCAAATAAACTTATCGGCAACTATGTTTCTCTAAAATATTAGGCGTAATCCATTTGCTGTCACATAAATTATTGTTACCGCTTTGTCTCGTTTTCGAAAATAGAGGATTATACTAGATATTTCACGTCCAGTTTCTTTTCCATAATTTTTATTTCAGATACGAAATAAGTGGTTTCGCAATAAGCTGCTTCTCCTTCGCGCCAAGCTAATTCAACAGCCAAAATGTGATATAATTCTTTTTGAAGTCCTTCCTGTTCGTTTTCGTCATATAATCTGGCGATTGCAGATACTTCAGATTCAATAAGAGCTGATGTACTGAATTTTCTTTTTCCGCGTTGTGCTTGTAAGATTTTACGTTCAGCATTACGTGCAGCTCGCAATGAATAAAACTGAACGTCGGCGAAAGGGTTGAATACAATATTGAATTCGTTATAACATTTACTGTAGAATTTAAGCAGAGGTTTTTAAAATTGTTTCAACTACCGCTTCTTTTTATTCTTCTCTTTTTCGTATATTAAATGCCCAATTTTGCAATATTACATTCAATTTCTCGATGGAAGTATTTAGCTCAAATTTATAACTTTTGCATCGCCAAACGAAGAAAATTGTGGCCAGATTGATCATTGCGTCGCAACTGTATTAGAAGACACACAGGTATCATAGCTATTCATGTATCAAGTGCGTTATATAGATCCTAACGCCCGGAGGGTAACATTCACCCGAGTGCCTTTGGCCGTTCCAAAAAAGAAAATGTTAACGTTCCGAACGAAACCGAATGCACATTGAGGAAGGAGTTCATCATCGGTCAATTCACAGAACTTCAAACTTGGTACTAATTTTTCAGCAACATTTGAGAATTGGAATTTCTATTTGAGAGGAAATAATAAGTACCTTTTTTATGTACAGTTATAATTAAAACTTTTCTGAGTAATTAATTTATTGAACTACTGAGAAAAACATTTAGCGGGCGTTATTTTTTTTTATTTATTTATTTGTTGATCATCCAAACAGACGAACCTTAGTGGTTCATCCTTTAATAGGATGATACAGAGTAACAATTAACATAACAGGATATCAATAGCTATAAACGATATACAAAGATTTTACAATGCTCATTTAACAGTTTGGTACAGGAAAGATAAGTGCTTGAAAAGTTAAACTCAGAGAAAATTAAATTTTCAATCTTCAGCAGAAGCATAAAAATCGAGCACGAATTGCCGCAGTTTCTTTCTAAAATTTATTATATTGAGATAAAAGATGTCTAAATTCAAGTGACAAATCGTGTTGTAAGCGTTCATGCATCGAATCATTGGTGAATTACCATAATAGTATACGAGGGTGGATAGAAAGTAAGGCGATTACGAGTAGATCTTGGGTTGCAGTTCAAATGAAGGTGTTCAGTGCAATCAGGTGAGTCGATATAATTATTCAATATTTTGTAAGTAAACAGTATATCAAAGAACTCCCTCCTAATAAACATTGATTCCAATTTATAGAAGTATAAATTTGATTCATATGTGTAATGATGTCGATATTGAAAGAATCTGTAGTAGAGCGCTTTTACCTTTCTTTTGTACCTGTTCAATTTTTGCGACGTATTTCTCATAAAAATGATTCCAAATACTCGTACAGTATTCCAATATCGGCCTCACTATTGTTTTGTATACACTTAAAATAGATTCAAGATAACGACGTTCCTTCGTATTTCTAAGAACAAACCCTAACAAGCGAAGGGATTTTCTAACGGTTGTATCCAAGTATGAGTCAAATGTTAACTTTTTATCCAGGATGATCCCAAGGTCACGGACTTCATCACAGGTTGGTATTATTTCGTTGTTTAAGTATAGATCATTCGATGGGTGATTGTTGTTTCTTGTGAAAACAATATGGTGACATTTTTTTATATTTATGAATAATCTATTAATATTACAATAATGATAAAGACTATTTAGATCTTCTTGAAATTCAGCATAATGCAATGGAGTTTTGATAGGCATATAGAGTTTCAGATCGTCAGCGTAAATAGCTATTTTGGCAAATCTGAGAACGTTTTCAACATCACTGACTAAAACGCTAAACATAATTGGTCCTAAATGGGAACCCTGGGGGACCCCCGAAGTGATAGGAGTTTTACTAGAGTTGAAATTGTTGACTGCGACAGACTGGTGCCTGTCTTTTATGTAGGAAGTCAGGACATTCAGCAGGTTGCCATGCACAATTCTCAAGTTTGTTTATCAGGGTCGGATGATGCTCTTTGTCGAATGCTTTCGAGAAATCGGTGTACACGGCACATGCCGAATGACCGCTTTTCATAATGTTATATACATTTTGTACAAACGGTGCCAAGTTAGTAAAAACGCCTCTTTTTTTGTGAAAGCCGTGTTGATGTAGAGTAATAACATCTTTGATCATGAAAAATATTTCTTTTGTTAAGATAGATTCAAATATTTTTCCAAAAATATTTAATATTGATATAGGCCTATAATTCTCAGCGTTTGTTTTATCACCCGATTTGAAGATGGGTATAACTTTTGCAGTTTTCCACCGTGATGGAAATGCGCCAGAACATAAAGATTTGTTGTACAGTAAATGTAGGGGTTTTAACAGATGATTTCGCACTGTCTTAATGAAATGTGGTGGCAGGCCGTCCGGACCTGGCCCTTTTTTACAATCGAGTTCGTTCAAAGCTTCCATTATCTGTTTTTCGGTAATAGTGGTGATATTGAAGGCATGATTTGTTCGCTCCTTTGCTAACAAGCAAGGAGTCTGGTCACTTTCAAAAACTCCACTAAAATAATTCGAAAACATTTCGCAAATCGATTCCGTCCCCTCATAAGGCACACCCGGAGTAATTCATTTGCATAGGAATAGAGTTCGTATTTTTTTTATTTGTTATATATGACCAGATATATTTGGAGTCACTTTTTATTTTGCTTTCACATTTTTCTACATACTTTTTGTAATCTTTGTCAATATTTTTTTTCAGAGTTCTACGAAAATATGAAAAACTATCATAATCTGCAGGGTTTCCAAGAGTTTTCCACCTATTGTCTTTTGCCTTATGTTTGATAAGAAGCAAAGTTTCTTTCGAGAACCATGGAGGATATTTTTTGTTATTGAGAAGTTTCTTTGGTACGAATTTATCGATGGCCTGTTGCAAAATATCATAGAAGATTTCGACACAATCATCAACATTTTTGTTATTAAAAGCATTTACCCAGTCAAATCCGGTGAGAAAATCTTTGATTTGAGCAAAGTCCGAGTATTCATACAGAACCTTGATTCGAGAGATTTTATGGAGTTTTTTTGTTCAACATATTTTAGAGTTTAGAGCCCTGTGGTGAGGATCTTCGTTGACGAAGGGAATCATCGCGGGGCAAGTATTTACGTTCGTGTAATTCGACAAAATTAGATCTAAAATCTTTCCATTTTGATTTTTTGTACCATTAAACTGCTTCATATCTGCTGAAGAGAGAAAGTTGATGAAAAATTCGCTTTTTTTGTCAGTGGAGCCGGATGGGTCAAGGTCAAAGAAATTTTGGTCGTTATTTGAATTCCAACTCAAACTAGGGATGTTATAGTCTCCAATTATAGCAAATATATGTTGTGGACTGTTATTTATAATATTCTCTATTTGGTCTAGGTACAACTTTAACTCTTCATCGTTTGTAGTCGGAGGAACGTAAACGCAACATACGTATAATTTCTTACCCCCACCCAGCGCCACTGAAGTCCATATATCTTCGATTTTGCCATTATTACTCCATTTTGGCATATTATTACACATCAAGTCATTATTTACACCTATCATAACCCCTCCACCGTGACATTTACCACTAGACACTAAATCACGATTATGATTCGTAATGCCCTCCATAACGCCCCAGGCGTTACGGGTATGTTAATAGCAACCGTTGCCAAAGTATTATAAAGCAGTAATGGACAAATGAAAAATAAACAATTTAACTAATTTCGGCGTTAGAAGACTCACCGAATGGACCCATTGTTTGTGCTTGGAAATTCAATAAATCGTTGACAAACATGTCAAACTATTTATTTTGGCAACCAAAACCGCGATAATTGATAAAAAAATGAAAAACCACTAGTGCATTCGTCGCTATAAATAAAAGTTGCAGCTCACTTTTGCCGCTGTCAAAGTGAGAATTGCACTGTGGCATATGCGATTTTATATACTTGAGTTGAATTGTCCCCGATAAATCACTATGACAAAAAAGTTCTTTTATCTCAATACGGATGAATTCGAACTGAGTTTGGAACGTATACCTACCTGAGAGTTTAAAATAAATTAAACAAATAACTTCGATGAGGTCGAAATCACTTTTTCTCCATACTATCCGACAGAGTGAGAAATTCGAGGCAAATATTTGTCAGAAAACAACTGGGAAAATAAATAACCTTGAAAATATGTAAGAAATATATTCACTTCTGTAACAAGGGTAAATAATATTAGCCAAGCTATAAAAAGAAAGGAAGGAGATAGATTCTCGAAATTTAATAGGGTAATGTTGTTTGGAAATCACACCCATGGGATTTTTACGAAGCCCTCTTTCTTCTTTCACGAAGTAGGTGAAGTGATTCGTTATAATTTGCAAACTTTTGTTCAGAAACAAATATTTTTGTACGTACCTCTCGGTGGTGCCTGTAAAGCTTTTACTTGCAAGAATTTACAAATTTTCATCTAATTAATAATTTCGGCAACGATACCTATCAACGAATTTCAAAATAAGAATAACGTCATCCTTGAAGTACTAAATTGGTAATTACCATTCAAAGAACGGTTGAAGAGACCAGCGAAACTGATTAACTCCTAACAAGAGGCCAGAAAAAAAATGCACTGAACCGAATGGAAATTTGCTATTTCGGTATTGAACGTTCACTAATTTTACGTATATTGATTCAATTGTTTGTAATCGATACTTTCTTCTCCTGTGGAATTAATCACTGAATGAATCTTTATTTGGCTTCGCGGTGAAAAAACTAACCACAACACTTTCTGTGGTTTTGACTCCGTCAAAGGACAACAAATCTCACTTTTCAAAACTGAATGGAAAACTGACAATATTTGACGGGTATACTGTATTGCTTTCATTCAAGCCAATTTTTGCTATTCGTTATCAAAAGCAAGTGCGAGGTTATTTTTATCATTATTGCTATTGATTGGCGAGACTAGCCATCGGTCGAAATGCACAGAACCTTTCTATTTATCCCCCACTGTAAGGTCTAGCTCGATAGAGATTTCTCACGAGGTTGTACTGTCCTCATAACCTGCTCAGAAATTTTGTCAGCCAAAATCCTCAATATATATATTTTTTTACTGTAACTTCTAAACCGTGCATCTTAGCAAGGAAGTTACAGAATATCAAATTAAAGAGCATTACATTCTGCGTCCATTGAGAAATAGTTAATTCGGTCAAGTACATCTCTCGAAATTGGCAATCCCCTGATATCCGGCAATTGTTTGAGGAACCAATAAAGATACCTATGATAAATAAACTCTTCAGACATCCAAACCAAAAGTGGCTTTCTATCGCGTTTCCTAATGATGAAAATAGTAATAATGACAAAGGGAGAACTTGGGCTTTTGAGCTTGTATAGTGTCTGTATAACAGAATGGTACTGGATGGAGCCTGTAAAGTAATCAGGACTTCAGATCCCCTTCTCTGCTTATTATGCGATCTTGAAAGAGTAGGGATCGGGGCTTTTTTTTTTCAAGGCAGCTATCCGTGCAGCCGATGAACTCTGTCTCGTATTCGACACTTAACAGACGAACCCAAACTCTGTCACCCAGTTGGAACCATTTCAGCAAAATGCCCAGGGTCAAAGCTGCGGAGAGTGAGAGTCTCCTACATGAGAATGGGCCTATGCATGGGGTCTTCTTTAAGAACATTGAAGACATTGGCTTATCCAGAAACCTGACCTTCGCATTCCTCAGGAAAAGTGGGCTGGAGTCGGAAACCGAGGGGTTCATAATGATCTGACAGGATGGTGTCTTCAACACAGTCGTGTGATGGGTATAGAGGTCCCTGACACTAGATGCAGAGCGTGTCGTGGGGCAGCTGAGACCATAATGCATTTGCTATCAGATTGTCCAGCTTATGCGGTCTCAGCCTATATGCACAGGCATAAGGCGGTGCTACGAGTATTGTACTACCATCTACGACACTCGTACGGTATAGACAAGACACCGATGTTGCCCTATACTCCGGGGAATATCTAGTCCGTTGTGGAGAATGAGAAGTGCTGAATCTATTGGAACTACTCATTTCCACCCTCAAACAAATAGAACCCAATAAGCGTTATGTATGCCTTCTTGACCATCAAAGTAGGATGATTTTCGTCAGAGTTTTCGGCTCCTGGTGAAACGAACATTGTCCGGAAAGAGGAGGAAAAATGGACAAAATATCGAGACTTATCTTTGAACTCCGCAGGTTTTTTTTCCAAACCATTTTGTTAAAATGGTGATAATAGGGGTCCTTGGTGGAATGATGGACACACTGCTCTCGCCGGCTTGCCGTAATATGGCAGAAATCTTAGCCGGACGTCATCCTTGGTTCACTCCGCCTGCTCCGGGTACATGATTCTCGGACCCAGAAGTCACTCACCCCACGGCGTGGATAATGGTTATTGGGGCAAATGATCCAACGCTCCCTTCGGAAGTATCCGAGACACGGCCTGACTGGGAAATTCCAAACGGATAGGAAAAAAAATACTCCTTCATAAGTGTACCCAAAGCCAATATCATTATTATTTGCCGTGGATTCATTAATAAAATAGCACTCTCGAAATTGACCGTAGAAGATCTCAGCAAAGTGAGAATTTTGCAAAAGAGGTACTACATAGCATCCTAGACATGGAAAGATTACGCAGAAAAGACTAAATTCTATGGCCCATTTTATAGGAACCCCTAAACGGTTCTACACTTTTTTAGGATGCAAAAATAATTTGATTTTTCTATTTATATTACAACTCCAACTACCTACTGATATCAAAATAAGGCCGAGTTGTGACTTCACAATTATTTTAATCTGTATAATTGCATTTTTTTCAATTATGTTTTGCAAAATATTGAATTTGCAGACAGGTTTCAAAAGTGTACATTGTGTCATATTCTCGTAGGTATTTTTAATTATTATTTGATTACTATAAAGATTGAGTTCTCTTAAATTTTTGATTTGATTATTTCTAAATGACATTATAATCACATAAGTAACGATCGTGTAAGAATTATGTCTGTCGAATGACAATTAATAAGTTAGCTACCTATTCAAATATATCGGCGAGTATAAAGCGTATGTCTGCGATTTGAAATTTTTGGAGTAAAATAAGACGAGCTAATCGACTTGGAATAGACAGACATACAGACCTTCATGAGAACGATTGTTCCAGACAGATATAAGAATTTTAACAATTTTTAACAATACATTTCATTGCAGTCATGTAAAACACGTACCTTTAACAAACTGCCACTAATAAATTTTGTTTGTATACATTTTAAATGTCGAAATTCTACCTAATAATACCACCAGAAGACTGCAAGAGTATCAAAATAGATAACTAAGTTCCTCATTTTCAAGTTGTCAATTAAATGCTTGGTATGTTTACTTACATCATGTTGATTGATATGTCAACACGTTGAAACTTTTCAGTCACTGGAAGCAATTAAGTCCTTTCAATCACGATCTTGAGTCTTTCAGTCAATGGAATTTGGCTTTCAGTCATTGCATTCCCAATCTTAATCATTTCAGTCATTGAGATTTGAGTTTGAGTCTTTTCAGTTATAATCTTGAGCCTTTCAGTCAATCAGATTTGGCTCTCAGTTATTTTATTCCGACTTTTGAGTCATTAAGATTTGGATTTGAGTCTTTTCAGTCACGATCTTGAGTCTTTCAGTCAATCGGATTTGGCTTTCAGTCATTCAAATCCCAATTTTAAATATTTTGGGTCTTGTATAAATTTAAGCTAGATGTTTTCCCCTCGTAAATGACGGTAAAAGAATAAATCAAATAAACACATTTGCTTCAATATGTATTAATATTCGGTAATTGAAAGTCGATAACATCCAGAAATGGACGTACTCAGTATGTTGAATTCTCAAACCTGAATTGAACCTAAAATGGACGTACTCAGGACGTCGCGTGCTATAGGGGTTGATGTGCAGAATTCGACCCATTCATTCAGTTAATTTGATAGTAGTTGTACGATTATCAATAAAGTAGAACATTTTGATATAGTTCAGCAAGCAAAATAAACTGGAGACGATAAAAGAATCATCAGTTAAAGAAGAAGAATATATGAGGTTAGGTATTCGTTTTGATATGTTTATGAGAGAGTTTACTGAATAGTTTAATTGTTTGGATGTTTTGTGGATTGTGTTGAGGTAAAACTTTTGTGTTTGGGCGGTTCTATTAAATCTTTTAACGAAGAATCAGAGATAGGTATATACAGTTTTATATGAATAATTGTTTTATTGAATTTTGTTATTGAATTATTGAAATTATCCTGTATAGAAACTTGTGTTATTTTTACATATATTGTATATTTACAAAGTATTTCACGTTATTTGCCGAACAGCTAGTATAATCTCTATCCTCTGGATTCATTTTGGACGTACAATGGATATACTTTGGACGTCCAAGAAATATCCACAGTGGCTGCTCTTTGGGTATATTCTGGACGTCCATTGTACCAAATATCGACGTACAATGAACGCCCAAAAGACGCACAATGTACATCCATTGCACTTTTTCTGTACTTAGGTAATTGTACGTCCATATTGGTGTCCTGGACGTCTATTGAATTTACATTGGACAAAATATGGATATCCACTAGATGTCTTGAACTTCCATATTCAACGTCCATTGGTCATCCATTGTACGTACATGTGCTGTGTGGGAAGAATGGTTGGGATCGGCGCTAACCATGTACTTTTTTGAGTTTTCCGGTCAGTTTGAGAAGAGATGAAACCCACCAATAAAGTATGACGAATCAACCTGTATGCACATTACAAAACCTCGGCTCGTAAATTTCCTTATCTCTAACTATTTGGATTGTTCTCGAGAGTAAAACCAATGTTTCAATTATAATAACAATATACCAACCAGATTAGCCAACGTAAACAAAGAACAAATTGCGAAACAGAAATTATTCAAAACAATGAATGAGATGAACTAACAAACGCCTTTGAAAAACTCACCTACACTAATAATAATCCATCTAAACAATCGCGAAGATTAACAAATGTTCACACAAAATTATAACGATTATTTTCACTTTTATTCTAGAATTACAAAACCATCCGATGAGAAGCCTCACGACTTCTAATGTCCAAACGTCAGTAAGTTTTATCAATAGTGATTCCCCGGATTCACACCTGAAAGAGCACTACAATCGCCGCACAAAAAATACTCTGATACATTTTTAACAAAGTTGGCCGTATAACAAACGCTATCGCTGCTCGCCAGGTGAGTCGATTCGCGATTAATGGTCGTGAAACTAGAAAAAGGCATTGCCATCAAAGCCGTCCTCTGGGCATGTGGATGTTTTCCCCTTCTTCGGTTCTTCGTAGAATGTGCTGTCTCGAGTTTCAACTCACTCTTTAATTTCTCAAGTTACCTGGTTGAATCTCTGCGCGTTCACCTGTTTCTTCGGATGCGAGAGAGGATTTCTTCTCGGTTTTTATTTCGCTTTTACCGGCTGATAAATTGAAAGATTATTGAACAAAGGAATGTTGGTGCGAATTCTCGTTATGGAGCAGCCAACTTGGATTAGAATTCGCGTTTGCTGATTTACTCTATTCGTGACACATCGTTTCTCCTTGACTGGTTCACAATTCGGATGTTTATGTATGTTTTTCGGTTATCTTCAATTGTCTGGTGATGAAATATTTATTTAAACCAATATTATCGGTTAATTTTTTCAGAAATACAGTTTCCTAGTGGGGTAGAGGACCTAAATTTCAGGCGACGTTTTGACAATATATTTTTAAAAACTGAAAACTGTGGCCTTTTAGAGCCTTCGTACTTTCGGGCACAAGTAAGAAATATTGTTATTGTAAATTTTTCAGAAAATATTACTTTTATACGCTCTACAAACTAGGAAAGCATTATCCCACAGCTTTAATGATATCGCTCCGAAGGTTCATCCAAGGTACGACCCCCAATTTTTCTAGTTTCGAAGATACAGGTTTCAAATTTGGTACGTCGATATATTACTCAAATACGCATATTTTGATTCTGTTTCCGAAAATTCACCACTTCTGGTTTAACCTGAAGTGACCCCAAACTTTTTTTTTCAAATGACACCCTGAACAATTTTTTCATTATCCGTAAGAACACGCAATTTGTGATTCTTCAAAATTGAAAATCGGTAGAAAAATGGCGGAGATACAGTTGATTGTTCAATTGAACAAAGTTAGCCATGGAAATCAAAATCAGATCATCACAACTGACGAACGGCGTCAACATTTAGGAGAGGAAGGTTAGAGGTAAGATACAGCTGAAAATTGGGCTTCTCATGTAATTGCAGCAACCATATTTTCTAACAAATATCAAAAATTTCCTCAAAACGGAGTAGTACCCATAAAGAAATGCTCACAACTGACGTTTCTCAAATGACAACATACTCTTTTCATATTGTCGTATTGAAAAGTTATGAATTATCCAAATAATCGTGTTATTAGTTTCGGGAAATTCTGAAAGGAATCAAAGATACGGAATGTTTCATTATGAGTGTTCTCAAAATTTAATATTCTTAAACAGAGGCGGCTTAACCTACGAAAGCTAACCAAAAAATCTAATAGACTACAAGCCCCGGCCAATTTTGGAGGGGGTCATTTGACCCAGCATGAATTATATTCAGAATTATAGTGCAATACGAAACAACTCCTTTCCGCACTGTGCCGTCAGTTGTGAGCGGTGCTGATGAGTACGCATGTCAAAAAAACTTTCCATCCAGAGGACGGATTTTTCGACAAAAGATTCTTGGACGGCATTTCTCAAGATGATAGATAACTGAAAAATAATCAAATAGGACCTAATGCCGTACAAAAAGAACAGTACTGAAATCCAGGATGTTTTTTTATTTTTCGCAAATTTTTCTTATGAATCCAGGTGATTTATTACTGTACGGCATTTGTACAATTGAATTTTTATAACTACATAGATTCATTTTTTAGCAACGCCGTACATATTTGCCGGTACAGGGGTGGGGAGCCCCGCACTTAACCCCCCACCCCTAACTAGTATAGTTTGGGCCATTTGATACAACATCGAACTCAATTATCTGAATACTATTCAATGGAACGATGTCATTTTTTGTTAAGCCGTACATTTTTCATGGAACATAGGGCTAACCGGGAAAATTTATTTCCCTCTGAAAAGGGGAATTTTACGGTAATTTGTTTTCTTACGGCGTATATATATTTTACTAGTAAGTATAGCAATAAACAAGAAAAACTCTATGCCGTACAAAAAAAACTAGTTCCATTCGATTGGAATTGGTATACAGTGAGATTCAAAAAGTTTGCACTTGGAGAAAACTTGTTTATTATCCATTTTTCAGAAAATTTTATTCCTCATAAAATTTGGTGCATTGCTAAAAACTGTCACGAAAGTTATCAGAATTTTAAATTTCTAAATGGTATACAGGGTAGAACAAAAAATAGGAAATTTGATCAAGTATAAACTACCCTTATTTTTGACATTATTAAAAAAGTTTATCTAGAAAAGTTGTTTAGAATCAGAACCAACATTCAAATACAGAATCATAGCCACCTAAGCGGGAAAAATGAAAACAATCACATGTTTTATGATTAAAGTGATGTTTCATCAGCCCAATCTTCGAGTCAGGAGTTACGCAATTATACAAAATTATAGACCGATCACAATTCCACGTACCTGAGCCCCTTCTTATTCATTTATCATGCCTTTGTCAAAACATATTTTTGAATTGAGTATAATCTGTGAGGACATTCTTATTCAGATTGAGAATGAAAAATATGGTGTTTCAAAAAAGCGACGAAGTAAAATACTTGAGTATAAAGATTGTAAGGTACAGTAGAATAATTTACATTGAACTGAGAATAAAAGCTCGAATTTTCAAGTTATACGGTGTCAGAGTAGGTATTGTATGTTTCATCTGATATGACCGGCATTGTAATTCTCAATTATTATTTTATTTTGCCAATAAAGTTTTCTGAATGCCGTACGATATTTAAATATTTCGTAAAAACATAATGCAAAATCTTATCAGCTGTTAGAGATCCTTAATTGAAAATGTACGGCATCAATTTCTTTTTGTTTAGGGAAGCTTGACAAATTAAAAGAGCAATGATATTCTAAAAATTACTTCTCTAATAAATCACACTGCCATTTTTTTTATCAATATTTTTATTTAGTTCCATCAATTATTATAACCTGCTATTACATAAAACAAAAACATTTAGCCTAAAAACCGGTTGCCGTACGGCATTTATAACCTCTCTTTGAACAATATTAGATTCAACCCCCCTAATAGAGGTAATTTTTCATTCTATTTTTTTACTTATTTTTTGCACCAAAATTTTTAGACGACACAATTTCTGAAAATCATTTTATATGTTGAATAATAATATAGAACCGATGCCGTACATTTTCCAATGATCTTGAAACATACAGGTCTAAGTATGAATTTACGTGCGGGGCTCCCCACCCCTGTACCGACAAATATGTACGTCGTTGTTAAAAAATGAATCTATGTAGTTATAAAAATTCAATTGTACAAATGCCGTACAGTAATAAATCACCTGGATTCATAAGAAAAATTTGCGAAAAATAAAAAAAATTCCTGGATTTCAGTACCGTTCTTTTTGTACGGCATTAGGTCCTATTTGATTATTTTTCAGTTATCTATTATCTTGAGAAATGCCGTCCAAGAATCTTTTGTTGAAAGTTTTTTTGACATGCGTACTCATCAGCACCGCTCACAACTGACGGCACAGTGCGGAAAGGAGTTGTTTCGTATTGCACTATAATTCTGAAAATAATTCATGCTCATGGCCAACTTTGTTCAGTTGAGCAATCAACTGTATCTCCGCCATTTTTCAACCGATTTGCAATTTTGAAGAACTGTGTTATCACAAATTGCGTATTCTTCCGGAAAATGAAAAAAATGTACAGGGTGTCATTCGAAAAAAAAGTTTAGGGCAACTTTCATTTAAACCGGAAGTGGTGATTTTTCGTACCTCACCTCGTGGTCACCCGGTATGGTATGGCATAGTAAAAACAATATTGAACTAAATGATCTCGTGATTTTAATTGAATAAACATAAAATGTACGAAAAGTTATAAATCCGTATCTTAAAATCGTTGAATACCGGGTGTAACAGGATCTTGGTACACCCCCCGTATATCCGTTAGTTTTGAAGGTAATAGATTGAATTGATAGAATATCCCATAAACATAATAAGCGGCACTTTTTGGCCAACGAATTATTTTTTTTCACTTCCAGTTTCACCGGAAGTGATACCAACTTTCTAAGCCATAAATAACGTGTCTGTCTGTCTGTGGTGTGCTGTTAGTTATTGAAGTCCAATCCAAGACTTCCTTTGAGTGATTCAAGGTGATATATAATTGAAGGTAAGTTTCATTTCTTCAAGCTTCAGTTTATTGTTCTGCTATAGCTAAAATTCCTAAAAACCCTGGTGTACTGACCGACTTACTCGTTTTTAGATTTCCTTGGCGACGAAACAAACGATATTGATGTTTCAGTAATCGATTCCAGATGACGTCCTTACAGGATTTTAGTTTCTAAAGGTGAATAGACATGTAATGAATGTGTTTTCATTTGTTTTCTTGACATCATGTTGGCAAATGTCTCATATTATTTTCGATTCCACAGTTCTTAGATTGATTTGCTTGCTACACCAAGTTTTTTATATATTTTGTTATGTTCCATCACCCTTGAAAGTCTCAAGAATCTAATGTCACTTATGTCAGCTTCCCTATTTTTTCAGATGCCAATCATTAAACTGCAATCTTCAGATGGTATAGTGTTCGATGTGGATGTGGAGGTAGCTGAATGCTCGGATACAATCAAAACCATGTTGGAAGACTTAGGAACGGACCACCAAAAGTTTACATTAATATAGAAACACAAACATATCATGTTTCCTCTTGGGATGCAGATTTTTTTAAAGTCGATCAAGGAACTCTATACGAGCTTATCGTCGCTACAAACTATCTGGATATCAAGAGACTTCTGAATGTTGCATGTAAAGTTGTAGCCAACAAAATTAAAGGCAAAAGTAACAAACAAATTCGAAAAAAGTTCAACATTAAGAATGACTTTACTCCTGAGGAAGAAGAGAGGATTCGTCAAGAAAACGAATGGTGTGATGAAAAGTAACACAGATTCATCCATAAATGAATAAATATTTGCTGGCAAGCACTTTTTTTCTCGATATTTCCATTTATTCAAGGCTTTTGTATGATGTAAAACTTGTCAAATAGTTCGACTCAAAATTGTAATACGGTTGCATTATTTATTCAAATTGTTTATTTTGTTAACCTGTCTATTACATTCAATAGCTCACAATTCCATCAGAAGCACGTTGTATTTAGGTAATGGACTGTTACCAAGCTACATGCTTTCGAACACTATTATAAAATTATTTCAGTATCATTGCTCTTGGCACGGCCATTTCAGTACTCCGAGCCATGGTGAGAAAATTGGCAACACCGCACGGTAATCAATTTGACGACCGACTCATTTATTCGTCAATGTCAAATTCTCGGGTTATGGAGTTTGCCCCGTAGTCCTTCATTTCCTTGATAATTGAAAATATGTTTTTGAGTAGTTGTGAACCTTCCAGTTGTTCTGACAGAGAAAAGTTTTATTTTATTGAAATTCAATGCAAGCACTATTTCCTAAACCATTCGTAGCTTGCCAGTTGCTAGAGTGTCCCATTCTCTTTCTTGTCATGTACGTGTTTACATCTCAAGATAACAATCTCAATGAAAATCATGTTCTCTTCAAGCCCTCTTGATATAGATGAGAACTTACGAATATATGTGAAATATTTTATCAACGTATTCCTCCTTTCAAAATTTTGCAGTTATTCTGACACTTTCTGTATATTATTGATAGGTATGAAAGGTTGGGATTTTTTAAATTAATGTTTATCTTTATAAATAAAATGAGCAAAAGTTTTGGTAAAATTTTAATTCAATTGCTGAGGAAGAAATTAGTCTGTTTTTAATATCTAATGAGGAAGAATACCTGATCAAATAAGACTAAAGCCATTAACAGGGCCGGGTACACGGCGGGGCATGAGCCCAGGGCCCACACACACACATTGAGGGCCTCTACAAACCTTCAATAAAACAAAATTGAAACAGCTACTTCTTATTTTTGTGAAAATAATGAGTGATAAAATCTACTTTGTTCTGGGATATGTTATTGAATATATTCTTAGTTTTACCTGAATGCTCAATGATCTAAATAAGATTTCTACGAAACGGTTCTACAAGGCAGTTTCTATGCAAATCAAGTCAAATTCAACGAGCAGCTATATATAATTATATAAAGAAAAAATCTATTGAGTATAACCCTCAAATCGTAAAGCATCCGTAGGCACGTGATTCGGACTGTTGATCATCGTCAGTAGGGTGTGCAAAGATGTTAGCTTCACCATATTTATTATTATTATTCTTGAACTGAAAAAAACTGCACAAAGTTTCTATTCAAACCACTCACGGAAATACGAATAAACACACCATATTCCAAATAGAACGAGCGACAAACCTACATCAAACCTCTTTTATTCCAACATTTCTTCCTTATTTTCTGTCATTCTTGTTTTTCGTTGCTTTTAACAAATAAATTCTATTTTTATTCATTAGTGACACAATTTTATCACACAACAATAAGGCGACTGTGAATATGAAGGCCGATTCAGATACATGCGTGCTCCCCCTGCGTTACTCACGCACGTTGACATGCACAGGTGTGAACGCCGACAGGCACGCATTTCTTATGCATGGTTCAAGATTTACGCCGACTTGCGGCCGGTTCAATTTTCAATTTTGAAAACAGCGTGTCCATGATTCCATGAAGGACCCCTTCAATGAGTAACACTATTATTATTACTATCATCAGACTTTTAAAGTGAGATTGTGCAGATATATATAAGTCTGCTAAAGTAATCGCAGTACAAAAAACGTCCATGAAACAAAGAAATGTTGCGGGGGCTTTCCTTAAGTCGAATGGCATTCGCAAATTGTCATTAATAATACTCCGATATTTGCAAGTACCTTCTCAAAATAGAAGAAAGCCTATTTGAGAATGAACAATTGGACTGCTGATGCTGACAAGTTACTGATAAATTATTCAAAGTAATCGCAGCACAAAAAACGTCTATGAGGTAATGAAATGTTGCAGGGGCATTCCTTAAGCCGAATGATATTCGTAAATTTTCATCCATAATACTCTGTTTGCAAGTGCTTCTTTAAAACTATAAATTTAGAATGGACGATTATAATCAGAGGACTGTTAATGCTGACAAGTTACTGATAACATTATATATTCAAAGTAATCACATCACAAAAACGTCCATGAGAGAATAAAATGTTACAGGGGCATTCCTTAATCCGAATGGCATTCGAAAATCCTCATCCATAATGCTCTGAAATTTGTAAGTACCTTTTTAACAGAAGAAAGCCCATCACTTCAGATTAGACAATTATTATCAGAAGACTTCCTATGCTAACAAGTTACTGATAACATATTCAAAGTAATCGCAGCATAAAAAACGTCCATGAGACAATGAACTGTGGCAGGGGCATTCCTTATGCCAATGGCATTCGAAAATCCTCATCCATAATGCTCTGAAATTTGCAGGTACCTTTTTAAAACAGAAGAAAGCCTATAACTTCACAATGGACGATTATAATCAGAGGACTGCTAATGCTGGCAATTTACTGATAACATATTCAAAAGGAAAACATTGTTAGGAAATACATATATGAAACCATCTACAATATTTGAAATATATGAGGAAGTCGATGAAAAATCATAGGGTGGTCACAAATGTATCTGAATCGGCCTTAATGGTCAATAAATAATTATAATAATAAAAGTAAGTGAAATTACCGACTCAAGATAGGCATTACTAATATAAATCTATATTTCTGTATAAACTCTTTTCCCATTTGGAAATTACAGAGTGCATATCTGCTCGATCAACGATATGCGAGTAATTTTCTCCAATTTTAGGTCTCGATAGGTGTCCACGTGCTCTGTTTTAAGCAACTTCGTGGGTTGGTTCTATAGGTTTCATCATATTTAAACATTTGAAAAATGCATTTGGCCTCATTCGGCTGAATAGCTTCTGGGCTGTAAACGCAGGTGAACGCTTTCAGCATTAATAATGAAATATGGTGGATTACGTAATCCAATCTTCCGCAATAAAACTTATACAATAGGTAAAGTCGTCGGCAAGTATTCAACAAAAAACAACTACTGCCCCCTACGACCATTGAATTATATTTGTTTAATACTTGGCAAAGTTTTCTACAAAAACCACTTTGCAATGCATTTCAAATATCAAAGCTGAAAGTATTTTTCGATTTAATTGGGGGAACACCTCCGTACCGGTTTCATGGTCATTGCCAATCATCAGCGAAGGCTAGTTCGACCCAATTGAATCGAAAAATCCTTTCATCCTAATTGGAAATCCCTGAGACAAATACTGAGGTATGAATTCAGCGCCATCTCTGGGTTCCAGTTTAAAATGCACTATGACTACGTGTCGACTTCAACATGAAGCCAGAAACATCATGAAAGAGGGGCGACACTACTTGACGGAAGACCATAAAACTAATAATGAAATATGGTGGATTACGTAATCCAATCTTCCGCAATAAAACCTATACAATAGGTTAAGTCGTCGGCAAGTATTCAACAAAAAACAACTACTGCCCCCTACGACCATTGAATTATATTTGTTTAATACTTGGAAAAGTTTTCTACAAGAACCACTTTGCAATGCATTTCAAATATCAAAGCTGAAATTATTTTTCGATTTAATTGGGGGAACACCTCCGTACCGGTTTCATGGTCATTGCCAATCATCAGCGAAGGCTAGTTCGACCCAATTGAATCGAAAAATCCTTTCATCCTAATTGGAAATCCCTGAGACAAATATTGAGGTATGAATTCAGCGCCATCTCTGGGTTCCAGTTTAAAATGCACTCCGACTACGTGTCGACTTCAACATGAAGCCAGAAACATCATGAAAGAGGGGCGACACTACTTGACGGAAGACCATAAAACTAATAATGAAATATGGTGGATTACGTAATCCAATCTTCCGCAATAAAACCTATACAATAGGTTAAGTCGTCGGCAAGTATTCAATGTTTAGTTATTTTGTAAATAAGTATTGAGAGTTAACGCATTCACATTGTGGCAACATTGATCGCATGACTTCACTGTCGCATGATGGTAACAGTGTCTTGTATAGACTATGGAACATATATGTTTTGTGTTCTATGACTTGGACTCATGTTTAGTTAGAGAAGTTTAGGTAAAAATACCGTGTATCTAGTGTGCTGTACTGTTGTTTGTATTTGTGTATATCTGCAGTATAAGACTAGGAGATGATCAATTTGGATATAAGATAAAGACGTTATTTGAGTGATTGAAAGTGGTATTCAATTATAAAGGTAAGTTCAATTCTTTGTGGCTAATCCACACATCAAGTTATTGTTCTGTTAAGCCTAAAAACCTTGGTGTGCCGAATGATTAGATTTTGTTTTGTATTTTTGTTGAAGCAAAACAAGTAAAATCGTGGTACGCTCTGTAATCTGTTCCAGATGGGGACCAAGTTCTAATATAGTGTAATTTGATACACCTCGTAACGATCTCAGGGCAATTTCATCAAAATCACTGATATGAAACAATTTCACTTCACCAATAATACTTATGTAATGAACACTCTGTACTTTGAACTGACGAGACAATGAGTAAAGCGAAACGACATCTATCAAAAAAATTATAAATTTGTAAGTAATTGATGAATAAAGAGAAATTCTAGAACCCTTTGCAATTCATTATAATTTTGAATTAAGATAAAATCCTTGAATGATTCTGGCTTTAGTATATATTCAGGGTGAGTCAGAATAAGACCGATAAACTCCGACTGCAGATTCCTCACCTCATTTCGAGGTGAAAAGTTCCTATCAAGGTATGTCCTAAAACGCATCCCCTCTGAGGGTGTCAAAAGTACAAAAAAAATTACATTCAATATTTTTCTCCAAAATTCCTGAAGAATAAAACATCAAACTTGGTACATTAATCAAGGTTTATCAACGTGATAATTTGAAGTTAAAATTCTTAATTTTCGTAAACCAGTGGCATATTTACGTTGGTATGTGGAAATATTTTCCTTCATATTTTCTTTGGACAAGTGAATGGAGAAGTGAGCGCTTGACATCAGTTAGGCTCATCGATACTCAACTTAAAAGTCATAACATTCCATGTACCTGAAAGTAAAGGTTTCTGAGAAAATTGAGAAAAACTGAAGATATGCCCTGAGTAGTTCACCAATTCTTTCCGTGAAAATTGAAAATGAAAACAGAACCTACGTTGGCGATACACGTAAGTATGGCGACATTTCTGATGAACAGCACAGGATATCAATTGTTTTTTCGTTATCAAGTTGGCGAGTGTCTTTTACGTTTGATCCACAGTTTTTCAGGTACGATAAGTCGGATACAAACATGGATAGTCATCGCGTCGCTTTAACTCATAGTATATGCACCCCAATGCAAAACCCACTGCAATGTTCTAGTCGCGTCGCTTGCCTTTTGTCCCGTCGTTACACAATGCTGGTGCCTTCAGTTTTGACCCATCTCCTTCAAAACTATCAAAAGTCTAATATATGCTTACTAATTTTTTCCAGATGCCGAACATTAAACTGCAGTCTTCAGATGGTGTAACGTTCGAGATGGACGTGGAGATAGCCAAATGTTCGATTACAATCAAAACCATGTTGGAAGATTTAGGGATGGAAGATGAAGATGAAGTTGTGCCGTTGCCCAACGTTAACTCTGATACGTTAGAAAGAATAATTCAATGGGCCACTTATCACAAAGACGATCCTCCATTACTAGAAGATGACGCAAATTAAGAAAAACGATCAGATGACATCTCCTCTTGGGATGCAGATTTCTTGGAAGTCGATCAAGGAACTCTATACCAGCTCATTGTGGCTGCAAACTATCTGGATATCAAGGGACTTCTGGATGTTGCATGTAAAACGGTAGCCAACATGATTAAAGTCAAAACTCCGGAAGAAATCCGAGAGACATTCAATATAAAGAATGACTTTACTGCTTCTGAAGAAGAGCGAGTACGTCAAGAAAATGAATGGTGTAATGATTAGTAAAAAATATATTCTTCAATGTTTGAATGAATATTTGCTTGCAAGCAATTGTCCGGATAATTTCCTTTTTTTAAGACTTATTTGTCATGTAAAACTTGTCTAGTATTTCGACTCAAAAATTGTAATAAAATCACTTAAATTTTGTTAAGTTTTATGCTGGTGAGGTAGGCATGTATATGTCATATCATATTCATAATAGCACAATTTCTTAACAACTTCCCAGCTTGTTGTTTTTGGGTAACAGAACCTTTCGCCTTCGTGCTTTACAAAACTGTGGTATGCTTATTACCTAAGATCAAGATTTTGTGCTACAAGCGCATTAGAAAATCTTACGTAGCAATCTTGAGCAAACTTTTGTAACCGGATTTTTTTTCCTGCAAGCCTGAGTGTTCCGCCCTATTCCCGCACGCAAGATGCATAGAAACCCTGGTGTGATCACTTATACCTGTGATACCGACATACAAAAGTGTTGATGCACGGCCTACTTGATTCATGTTATTTTTATTGCATTGGTACCGTATCACTTCTTTAGCACAGATGGCGGCAAAATTACAGATTAAATCAAATCAAGGCACCGTGGAATGTTGGAAACTCGGCTATTTTCGACTTCTGCGCCATCCATCGACGAATGAAGCCAACGGTATCAATGCAATTACAGTATCATCAACTTTGGTAGAAACAAAATCGAATCTGTGATCACACCAGGGTTTCTATGCATCTTGCCCGCACGCAATTTAATTTGAGAGGTGTCATTTTCCCGCACGATAATGTCACTACAAGTGAGTTATTTCCGCATTAGTGCGGGAAAAAACAGAAGAAGAAGAGCGATCAATAAATTATTGTACTACTCTTTTCGAAAAAATCTTGATCCTAACTGCCTACCCGACCTTCGCTTTGCGTCGTTCGGTAAACGGCAGTCGCATGCGGGAAAATTACTCTTTCCGTACTTGTTAGGAATGAATAATAACTATCCCCAAATTTGTCCGAGAAGAACTTACTTGCGAAACATGCAACTTGCATGCGGATATCACGCACGCTTGTAGAAAATAGTTATTTTCTTACGACCCATTAGGGATGTGACGCATATCGCACTGTACAGTCCCACGGGAGAGTGATTTTATATCCACACGCGTGCGGAAAGATACTTTCCGCTCATGTGCCTACAGCTTATTAAGAGATATTTCATATTTGTAATGATTATGATATAGACCTCTTAGTATAATATTAAAGAAAATATTTTACATTTCAAAATAATTATTCAAAATAGATTAAGTTACTTGAAATGGTATACTGAGTCAGCCTCTTAGATTTTTCTTTCTCAATGTATCACTAACATCGATATTAGTTGGTAAAATTATCACGTGGTCATATGAAAAATAGGTACAGGCGTGCTACAATATTTCTCACTCGTTTAAAAAATGTTACTTCCAGCACTCGTAATGTAAAATACTATATCTGCACTAGAGCGGGAAGATGTTCTTTCCAAAATAATTGTATTGTATAGTTATCATTGCTCTTGGCATAGTGAAGCTGATAATAATTCAAAAAAAGAAAAATATCATATCGTAATAAGATAACAATGTAAGTATGATTCAATGCCGTACCCTGGATTTCATTCTGGGGAAGCTTTGAAACAAGTTTTTCGGGAAACAGAAAAACTATTTTTGAATCAAATAATTTATTACTTTTTTATCCCTTACAACACGAGGTCTAATCGTGTATACTTTTTCAATTCAAACTGATTTATCACTATTACAGTTGAGATATTGATGAGTCAATCTCTAATAATTGGTATAATCATGTGAGATGAATGTTCTCTAAACTATATACATATCGTCACCGGATACATTTCGATGTTCACCTCCAAGAACTTCAATAGCATGCAATGATATATTCGATCAGACACAGGCTTTTTTTTTCAATAAATTTTCCAAACATCAAACTCAATATTTTATTGAAACTAGAATGTCTGAGGCTCACTATCCACGAAGGCGTAGCATCGCCTGTCCAGTGTGGTCATCCAAGATAACTTCGATCACACCTCTCGAATGAATCTGAAGAAAATTAACTGTATCGTATCGTCTTCAGTTGGTCATGAATGTCTAATCCAAGAAAGAGAAACTACTCAAAACAACGAAAATTTCACGCGACGCGCGTTTCACCAACAAAGTTGGCATCTTATTCAGTAGCTCAAAGCGTTCTAATGTTTGCATGTAGGTACGCTTCGACATCCTACGCAGATTCAGTGAGATTAACGTTGTTTTGGGTGAGCAATTCATATTTCTTGAATTTTATTTACACCAAAAGTTCAGAATACCTATTTTGTCTTTACTTCAGGTGAAAATTGTCATTTGTCAGTTATTCTGATGATCTATGCTATACATTCCTACCTGAAAGCATATATTTTCATCTGTCATCGTAATAAAGAAATTACTTTCGAGCAGCACTGGCGGATGGCAAAAGTGATACAGTTAAGTCTCTTTCTCTCCTATTAATTCAACGATAATGACATCTTACTTATTCGATTGATTAAAGAATTCTATGGTACACGGAATCCCACCCTTGAGAGTAAACTTTCCATTCCATTGCTTTTCTTCATCCTGAGAGCGGAAATAGGAATATTTTGCTCCGTCCACTTCACGATTTCCGCATGACCAAATTCCTTTTTATTGCTCGGAGTGACCAACCACCAGTGGTGGTGGTGGTCTACACGCTTTTGTTTTCAGAAAATCCTGATTTTAGACTCCATAAAACGTCAGATAAGTTATTTCTCGTTATTTTACTGATCACTTCCGCAGGGAATTATAGAGCACCAAAATAAAAACCTGCCGTTACGAACGCTATCGATACTGTCGTTTTCGCTTCATAGTAATCCTTGTGTTTATGTGGTTGTGCTTTCTGGATTCTGTGGCTTGTATGCTCATTCCGATGTCATTTGTCATCTATCAAAATGTTCATTTGTCATTGATCATTTTTCTTTTTGTAGGACTAGCTACTGTAGTAATAAAAGAACAGTGGAAATCGATTTGGAGTTAAAATAAGACAATTATAATATCTGAGTGATTGAAGGTGATATTTAATCGAAAGTAAGCTAAATGTCTTGAGCAATCTTACGCATTACCAATTGTTCTGTTGCCTTTGAAAGTTTCAACCTTCAAGAGTATAATGTCAGCTTGTATTTTTTTTTAAGATGCCGATCATCAAACTGCAGTCTTCAGATGGCGAAACGTTCGAGGTGGATGTGGAGATAGCAAAATGCTCGGTTACAATCAAAACCATGTTGGAAGACTTAGGAATGGACGATGAAGAAGAAGAGGTTGTGCCATTACCCAATGTTAACTCTGCTATTTTGCGAAAGGTGATTCAATGGGCCACCTATCACAAGGACGATCCACCACCACCAGAAGATGACGAAAACAAAGAAAAACGAACTGATGACATTTCCTCTTGGGATGCAGATTTTTTGAAGGTTGATCAAGGAACTCTATTCGAGCTCATTTTGGCAGCCAACTATCTGGATATCAAGGGACTTCTGGATGTTACCTGCAAAACTGTAGCCAATATGATTAAAGGCAAAGCTCCGGAAGAAATTCGAAAAACATTCAACATAAAGAACGACTTTACTGCTTCGGAAGAAGAGCAGGTACGTAAAGAAAATGAATGGTGCGAAGAAAAGTAAGATGGATTCGGCAATATTTGTACGAATCATTGCTGGCAAGCTCTTTTTTTATCGATATTTTCATTTGTTTAAGACTTGTATCATGTAACTTGTCAACTATTTCGACTCGAAAATTGTAATATAGTTGCATTAATCACTCAAATTATTTATTTTATTGAATTTTATGTTAGTGAAATGACCACATGTATCTATCGTATTAGCCATTACTGTTATGGATAATGATTTATGCAGTATATCTGTAAAATTCATTCGAATTATTTGTACCAGTTCACAATTCAGTTTGGGAGAAAAATTAGGCTCTAGAAATGAAATTACTGAAGTCGTTCATTAAGAATTGTTTCGAAATGCTATTTATAAATTAACTTTAGAGGTGTATTTAGCCTTGACATGATTTCATGTAATTCGTAAGCAGGATGATGTTTGCAAGTTGTATTTCGATCAATTGAAACCTCCATCAAGAAGAAAAATTATTAGTAATTTCTTTTGAATGATTCTTGGTCACAATGAACCTTGGTGCAACTGATTTTTTATTCATTGATATGTATTTTTCCTTTGTATTACCTTTTGCTGTTATTGAAATATACTTTTCTTTCTTATTACCGAATTTTAATACCTTGTTATGAAAGAACAATAGGGCAGTGGTTCTTAGTCTTAGTGGACAGCCTGGTACAGGCCTACTCCCATATAAAACCAACCAATGAATGGAAAAATGTTACACATCTGAAAGTACAACTTCTAGAGAGTTGTACTTACTGAGAATAGACAAAAAGCAGTTCTGGGTCATTATCTTTAGTTTTTTGCAGATACTTAAAAATGAACAAACTACTATATTTCTTTGTGGTATTCAGTGTAATGTATTTCATGATACTGAATCCCAAACGTAGCATAAAAATTGTAAGGTCCTAAACAACATGAATAAAGATGAGTAATTTTGAACAGACTTGTACAAAAAGTATTTCACTGATAATCACAACATTCATTTGAACTTGGTAAAACAATCTTGGAGGGCAGTTTTTATGCATAATTTTTTTGTGCCATACAAGCTACAAAAAGTTATTGGGCTAAAGATAAGGATTAAGGCTATAGTTAGAAAGTGTGAGTAGGAACAGATTTGATTCTATAAACCTTAACATATAGTTCTCAAATAGCAATCAACTACAATTAGGTAGGGACTTGGAGTCTTGGAGATGAGGATTCCTCATAAAAGGGGTATTTTCCTCGGCCTCTCCAAAGCATTTCAACGCAATCATAATAAGAGTGACACTAATTAAAATCTATTGTATGTTCAAAACCTTCTATAAATTTTAATACCAATCTATATTTCTTCATTCATTGAAAATTGATTTAAATTATTGCATCTCATTTCATTTGACTCTTTTCGATACTCTCGAGCACGGAACACACTGTTTTGGAGTTTTCTCTGTGCTGTCGAGTATCGAATCGACTCAATGTCTTTCCTTCTTTGCCTTTTCACAGAATAAGTAGGATTACAGAAGTGATACTCTCCAGCGGCACCTTTGATTTGGTGATACCAAATCAAATGACTTAATTCCTTGTCTCCGTTCAGGAATATTTAGCCAGCTCGTTTGGGAAGGCTTCAACTTTCTCGTCCCATATAAATTCAATTTATTGGTTCTCCAAATTTTCCTATGAAAAACATTAGTTCATAATAACTGACTAAATCACAGCATACGCTTAATATATACTTATGTATGTGTTCTGTGGGTTGATATTGATTGAAAAACTACCACAATAGGGGACACGCATGATTTTATTTTTTTGCTTTTGTATATCAATTTGTGCCTCAAAATAACATTTAAGGAAAATGATACATTAAATCCTATTTTTTTCGAAATTTTGAGTTTGAAATTGCCCTTCGATTTAAACACAATTTGACCTTGAGGTCGAATAGCTTCCCCCAAACACTAGCGCTACTTGTGGTTGTTAGCGGAATGATGAGTAATTTTGACAGTTTTACACAGCTTTTTGAAACCCCTCCAACGGTGAAAGTTTGAACCGTGTGAAGTAATCTTAGGAGTCAAATGGGATGAAAAAAGTAGCATTTTCAATTAAGAATTGGAAGAGAAAGGAAACACATAATTTCAAATTCTCAGTATGTCACTTAGCTTCTCGGGTGATAACGTTCATGTGCAAATAAAAATATTTCAGAACGGGGATACATGCCTGTTCCCTATTCCGCGCATTCAAATGTGTGAGAGTGAAATATGGAAGTGACGCTTCTGTAACCCTATCTATTCTGTGGCGTTATCATGTTTGTGCCGAGGAGTTCCAATCGACCGGACTTTGCACAAGGGGCCCGAATGGAAGAATCAGAACAGTTGTGGGGTGTAGTGGAAGGTTACATTGAAAAACCAAATTTAGCAAGAAAAAATTTCGCCAACGAGATTCTGTCAAACCCTCAAAATCAAAGGTTAACGCTCAGGAACAACCCAGTGCAATAACTAGAGAAAATGCATGAATTATTTACATTCATAGGCATAAACTCTCTAATGGAATCGAGATTTCTAATGGCTTTGGACACCCAAATAAAAAGAGACGAAAGTTCTTAATTTTTCCGTTCTTGTTGCCAGGGAATGCACTCTGTGATTGGTTACTATAAGGTCAGGGAGTATAAATGTCATTTTCAACTGTAGCTGTCATGTCATTGAAGCTCCCCGCCATTAGAGTAACCAATCACAGAGCGCGCCCCTGGCAACAAGGATGGAAAAATTAAGAACTTTCGTCTCTTTTTATTTGGATGTCCAAAGCCATTAGAAATCTCTACAGTATACATGCACTTTTGACCATTGCCATTTTTCACACAATCGAAGTCGTTGGAGAGAAAGAAGTTTTGAAGGTTTCATCGCAAAGTTCTCAGTTTGTGGTGAACTCGATCTATTATATCCATAATCGATCTATATCACTTTTCACAACATTAGCGAGTCGATACACTCGATACACGATATGTCGAAAACTAAGAATCTTTCAACTGCTCCCGTTATTTTGGAAATGTTTAAAGAACGAAAATAGTATTTTAAGAATAGGAGGAAAGAAATATGGTTCTTGTTATAACTTTCACCAAAGTTATTGTCTGAGGTCTCGCTAAAAAATCTTCATTATTCAATTTCCAGACGTTGGCATAACTGAACACGATTTCGAACCAAAATGGAGAAATGTGACAGAAAAGCAGCGAAGGCGTCTGCTGAAAGTAAAGCTGTCATAAATGAAGAATAAATAAATAGGGGTTGAAAGTAGAGAATCTAACGGTTTCGAGACCAGCTGAGTTATGGTTCACCAAGTTCCTATAAATGTTTTGTACTATTTAGGTGTTAAAGTGATTTTTCTGTGATTATATGTTTATGACCTCTATCATACTGTAGAAGTACCATGGCTGATATGACTGAACCAAAAGTTTTCATCAATGATCCAAATTTCATCAGCGCGTTACCAATGGAAACCACGGACCCCGAAAGTATTTTAAATCCTGAAACAGAGACTCTAACCCCTGCTCAGGAGATGATGATTGATCAACTACTATCAGAATCAAATGAAAACCTCGAAAATGAAAATCAAAAAGACATCTCAAAAGACGATATGTATGGGAATGCGAATGAGGAACAACATGTAGAGAGTCCTACCACACGGGAAAGTTTTACTTTTAAATGTGTCTTCTGTGATCGAGTACTGAGCGCAGTTGATAATCCTAAGTTACTTGAATGTTTACATAACTCTTGCTCTGGATGTATAGACAGCAAGCTGTATGAACATAATGAGGGAATGCAAGGTAAGTTATGCTATAATTATTGACAAAATAAGTTATTGGTTAAACATATTTGTTGTTGGGTAGGTGATAGTTAGTTTCCTGTATTTAGACGTTTTCTAACATTTTCTAATTATTTTTTCATTTGTTTCCTCATTCTATGGCATCTCTCTAATTCTAGAGCCCTATTTTTCAACAAAGTAGGACAGCTGGACATGTCCTACTTTTGAAAGGAAAAGTAGGGCAAGATATGTTGTGTTGGGAATGTCCATCAAGTTGCTGTGTGAATTGAACATTCAAAATTATAAAAAGTATTCAGGTTGTTTCCTTCCAATCACTAATATAAAACATTGACAGTCTTTTTCATTAAAACTCTTGAAAATAATCTTATGAAAGTTTTCCACCAATTTTTTTTCAAGGCCAACTATTAGTTGACAAAATTACACAAAATGGTACAAAATATTTTGAAAACTCACTTATTTATGAGGTCCATAGACAATATTGCTGAATTAATCTTCATTTGAAGGAAAAGTAATTAGAAATGGGCTTCCTGAAACTTATGCATACACTTCAGTAAAAAAGTTCCTACACCAAAAAAAAAACTTGATGGGGTCTCAAAAGAATTTATACTCATTGAAAAATCAGTTATGCCAATTTAATGTTAGTGTAAAATAACACAAAACTAGTCCTTTTTATATTTTCAATTTCTCAAAAATAGTGAGATTAAGGATAATTAAGTAAATACCAATCAAAAAATTTATTTTATTTATTTTCAATAAATGGACATACTTAAGCATTTCAGATTTCCAAGCACCATTTACGAGGTGTTGAAAACTAGCAACTTTTAAGTACTTCTGCACTTTTTACTGTTATCATGACAGCCATATTAGCTTAGCACTATTCAGACATTTTAAATTCCTCTTCAACCATTATTTCTCTCATCTCACTAATGTCTATTTGGTGACTACACTACAAAACATGAAAAACTTCCCAAAAACCAAAATTTGGTTAGTTGTACTTGATTACTTATTGCTTTCTTTTTGAGGGTTTCTTATTTGATGATTAGTAGAATTCGGTGGTACATGGAATCCCAGCCCAGGGCTTCTTATTCTAGTTCAGTCAATGGCATCTGTCAAAATTCACCAATGGCAAATATTGAATAAAAAGCCTCTGTGCTTGAAACTCTCAAAAAGAAAGCAGCTGTACTATAATAAATTTATGAGGTTTAGCATTCTAACTTGCCCTTCTTTTGATTCAAAACTTGAAAAATGTGTAATTGGCTATGACTGAGATCTATAGTTATCCTTGAGTTTCATAAGTTGATTGGACAATATAAATCAAAGAAACCTTTCCAAACAAATATTGCATATCAGATTTGCAAGACCACAAAAATCAATTACTGTGTACAACATGCCTTAGAAAACGACTATAGAATCAGTGCCACCACTTTAACATTAATCAAACCTATACATGACTACAGACTTATTGCTAAATTTAAAAGTCTAGAAAAAGCAAAATTTTATAGGAATACGACCACTGCTGAAGTTTTTAAATATGCTGAAGTCACTATAGTAGCAATGAGAGGTTGATGATTGATGGTGACTTAATCAATAACTTGATTGTGAATTGAAGAATATTTTAAAATAAACCAATTAAAATTGAATGTTGAGAAGGTATGATTTTTGCAAAGTCCGTTGATTAAAAAATATAAACGGTAAAATTCCCAAGCTGTGAAAACATTTTTTTTTGTAGGTTCTTACTTTTGTCTCCAGAGCAAAACATTTTTGGCGGTCTCAACTAGCTTCAAAGATATGGGCCTATTTTTGAGTATTAACTGGAATTTCACACTTTTTCTTTATTGAAAACAGCACTTTTTATGAAAAAACTCATCCTTCCTCCATGACTACATAAACAACAAATCTAGGCAAAATGGTTAGTGAATTTCATTCATGTCAAGTTGGTAACTGGAAAAAAATGTGAATGAATAATTTCCTATTCATGTTGAAGAAAATGGTTCGAAAAATTGGCCGTGCAAATATGCAAAGAGTAACGGTACCAACCTGACTGGAATAAATTCCCTAAACATTTTGCATAAATTTGTTGGTTTTGATGTTCTTAAAAGAAGTTTGATAACTTATTTGGATAAACCATGCCGTTTCAATAAAAAAATGGTGTAGAACGGGAGAATTAGAGTGTGACCATTGTGCTACTGAAATATGCCCTAAAAAATGCCAGTTATCACTATACGGGCCTATATATCCGAAATTACTGAGACCAAACATTTTATTTGGATTTTTTGTTCAGGAGACCAAATTATGTAAGTAATGTCCCCTAAAAAAATATAGCTTGAAGCTAATTAGTTCACGGAATTTTACCATATACCTAAACATCAAAACTTTAAATATTCATCTTGAAAGTCACATAATTGAAATTGATAATAATTTTGAATGCATTAAAAAATACTTACTATTGTGCCTAATGATTTATCTTTTAAACAATATTTTGAGGCGATATATGTATGAAATAAAAAAATATTAGGATGTATTTCATATTGAGTCATAGCAATTTCTTAGTTATTTACTCTAAAGTGTTTGTCAACAAATTTTTAATTCTGACATTCAGTATTACGGGCCCCTAGATTGATTAGGCAGGGGGAGGAACATCAACAAAAAAAATGGCATGAGGGGGTCATGTCGACACTCCCAACGAACAAAGACGTAACTCACTTTTCATCATATTTCAGGAGAGCCGAAATACTGAAATTTTTCGTCAGTGATTCAGTCTAATTACAACTTTTTTAAAGTAAATTCCTTCGTAACTACTTGGTCTAGAGATACGGCTTTTTTATCGTCAGCATCAGTTTTTTAAGCTGAATACGCCTACACCTATAACTGAAAATTGCTGTAATTTTAGTTACGACTTTGTTCGTTGGGGGTATCGATGTATCACATCGTGAAAAAGATGATTCAATTCTTTTTTCAACCATCTAAACATTTTTAGAATTTCTTTCCATTGAAAAAAAATTCTGTCCAGTAATTTTACATCAAACCATTCAAAATTCAGATCCGCACTTATTCTGACATTTCAAATGTATATTGTGAAAAAACGTAAAAACAAATATCTTAAAAATTTAAATGGTTGAAAAGAGAATTGAATTATTTTTTCAACGATGTATTTAAAAATTTTTTGTTGATGTGCCCCCCTCCCCCCGCGCCATCTATCGAGCAATCACAATGTGTTTTATTTCAAACAGTAGTATTGGTGAAACCGTCCAAACGTTTTTTTATGTTTGTACGTCGAACCGTTCAAAAGTAAACAGGATGGGTACTATTAAAAGCCGCACTTTATATGATGTGACAAATCCATTGACACTAATCTCGATCCCCGAAAATGAATAATAAAAAAGTTGTGAATATTGTTTGATTTGATATCACTTTTTCATAATAATTAGTGATCAGATTACCAGCAACTTGGATAGCTAGATTAGGTTGTCTCCTTCTTTAACGTTGAGAAATTAGGTCCGTTAAACAATTGAACATATAAATGAACGGGAAGTAAATATTTGCGAGCGCCCGGTCAAATAAATGTTCAAGCCAGAAGTCTGGGCGCCCGGATTCCTGGCCTAACTACTTATTTGACCGAGCATTCGCTATCTTTTATGGCATATGTTCAACAAAAAAAACAACCACCCTTGCCTAGCCGATATCACAATCTTCATTGAATAATACGTAATATTATATACATAAATATGTCTAAAGATTATAAATTGAACAGAACCACACTTTGCAAGTTCTTTCTAAAAACATATAGCGGAACTTCTACAGTTCGGCCTGTTTTGATCAGGAAGAGTCCTGCTAGTTGGCTTGGAAAACCGTAATGAAGTTGGTCTTTTGATTGAAGATATTTGTACATGCAATAAATCGAACCAAGTTCGAAAAGTGTGTGCTTCTGTTCGTATGGGAAGATCAAATAAATAAAAAGAAATAAGTCCTGGTTCCCATTTCCAACAAAATAAAGAAATATATTCAATGGCTTTATTACAATCAGCACTTGCAATATGTCCTTGAGAAACATTGCACAAATAGATGACATATGTAATTCAATGTCCGTATGGGGAAGTTGTTGTTTTCTGTCAGATATTTGCCTCATTCTTCCACTTTGTGGAAATGTGTGGAGAGAAGGGTATTTGATATATTTGCACATGTTAGCCAGGGGAGTAGTTGTTTTCTATCAGAGATTTGTGCCATATTCTACATTACAGGAGTATTGGAGAGGTTATTGGTGGTACATCGCTTCAAATAAAATAAAGTTGAAAAAAAACTTTTTTACTAAACCTGACCGTCATTTTTTACGCTGTGATTTTCAACGTCTATAAACCGCCGGAATTTTTTTTCGAATTCCTTTGCGTTCTCCATCTAGCCTTCAGGGGTGGGTAGGGGGTAAATTTTTTTGACCTTTTCGTATTGTCGTCAAACCTGAACCAACATGTAAAATTCCAACTACGTAAGTGGTTCTAGTTCAGCTGGCAAGATTTTACCTAAAAAAAACACAATAAAAGCTTTTATTTAATTGATTAATAATAAACTTGGTGGTATGAAGATATTAATAATAAAAAAAAATCGGGATGATGCTTATTAAAACTTCAGTCAGTATTTGGATTTTTTATAAAATACCAAGGGGAAAACATCTAGGTAGATACCTAAAAATGAACAAAATGATGTAAGATTACTAAAAATTTCTCAGTGTCTATTTGTGAGCCTAATTGAACTGATGAATATTATTTTTAATTTAGATAATAAGCATAGGATATGATTTTATGAGTGATTGAAGTATGAAAAATAGCATTGATGCTTTAGCTACCCCTCTATTACAGGTGGTCACCACATGCATTCAAGCAGAAGCTCTGCTATTTCATCACAAAAAGCACTTGCATAGTGCTATCCTTGAGGCACACATATCCATCTTATTTAATTTAATATCGGTCATATTTGCTAAGCAAACAGATGTTTCCCTCAAAGATATTCAACAAAAATGGTCCTAGATGGCTTTCATTTCATACTTCAGATGTGACCTGAATCCCTTGTCATTCAAATTCCTTGACTTTCACAAGATCGTATACTTTCTCCAACGAACATAGCTTGACAATCATTCATTTGGTTTTCCACAGATTTCAGTTGTTCTTAGTTTATTGCTTTGGAAAAATCTGTGAATATTATGTCAACGTGACATTCCTGCTCCAAAAGATTCGAGATATTGCAAAATCAGTATTACTTAATTTGGTTATTGTAGATTTACCTTTGCTGAACCATGCTGTTCATCTATGGGCATTCAATTTACCATTTTATTTTTGTACCATCATTTTGTTGAAAGAATACAGGGGCACCCTTCTCTCTAAGCGTTTCCACAAAGTGGAAAATAAAGGCAAACATCTGTCAGAAAACGACTACTTCCCTGGCTAATACCACGACGGACATTGAACTACAACTGACAGATATTTGTGCAACGTTCTTCAAAGAAGACCTAATTGCAAGTGCTTGTCTCGTAATTAAACAGAAAATTATCCTTCATTTGGCTAATATGACCTTATTATTTCATAGTGTTTCTTACCGAAAGTAGACCGTTTAGCCTGTTTTCGAAGTTTCTATGGCAACTGGACATAAAAATGTTTTCTGTACTGTACCGAAAAGACGTAAAAGTTGACTAATTTAGATTTAAAGATATGAAAAAGTCTATTTACCTAATCAGGTCTAAAAAGTGATTCACTTGAATTAGGAATTTTCAGACAATAAAATATTTGTTTCTTGAGCATCATCCGGCAAATTTTTTAATCGTCACAAAGAGTAATTTTTTGTACTAGTGGAACAAATAAATGTTAAGAGTCCTCGAGCCTAAACGTTGTAGCCCAGGAAAGTTATTGCAAAAAAGGGCTGTAGACCCTAAAAATTGCTCGTGTGCTGGAAATCATTTCATTTCTGATCGGGATATTAATGTTTAAAAAAAATTGTTTTTTTCGTTAACCAGCTGTCGTCAGTGACAGGGTAGGTCGGACAACATTATAATTGTCCTGTCCCTGCCAAATGAATAATAATGAACTGTTCTAACTAATATTTCCCCACGGATAACACCACTATCTACAACCAGTTATCATCATAGTTACGCTATCGATAAGAGGGTCGTAACTCCCTTGTGACATTATATATTCTATAAATCCCTCTACCTTTCACAAGTAAATATAAAATAATATATGCTAATATATGTGTATACAGGGTGTTCCTTAAAGACATGCTAATATTTGAGGGGGTTATTCTTTGACTTATTTTAAGGAAAAATGACTGAAAGCAAATTGAGAGATCAGATTTGTTCCAAAATGAATGAGAATCTCCAGAAAATATGTTTTTCTTGTCAGATGCTCTGTACTTGATTGAAATAATCAAATTAAAATTGCTTCATATCGCAGTGCCGATTAATAATTTTTGAAAACATAAATCTAGTTGTCCTGGAATAAATGACGTTTTTACAAACGTCGATGAAATCAATAACTGTTGACTTAAAGTAAGTTGTTGGTTTTAAAGACAATCACAACGCGTAATTTATTTGATTTTTAAGTGTGTTATTGAAGTTACTTTGGTTGTCCGCTGTTTTTCTGAATATCGGTAAATATGGTGAATTACACGAATGCAGAAATGGCGGCAATGCATTACGTATATGCGGCCTCGCTGATGGTAATGCAACAGAAGCCAGACGCATTCATCAGGAAATATATCCTTTTCGTGCCTCACCAGGATAGCCGTACCTTTTCAAATATTCATCGCCGACTTAGGGAAACTGGTAGTTTCAAGAAAGGTACTTCGGAAGGTGGACCTCTAAGCGTCAGAACTCTTGAAATTGAGGACGCGGTTCTGCAAGAAATCGAAGAACATCCTGAGACGAGTACGAGGAAGATTGCTAGAACTCTGAATATTTGTCATCAAATTGATTGGCGTATTTTGGTTGAATTTTTGTTATATCCATACCATATTTTACGAGTACAGGCATTACTCCCTAGAGATTTTCCACAGCGTGTGAACCCGCAGTTTGAGACACAAATTTTGTTCACAGACGAAGCAAATTTTTCTCGGAATGCTATTCAAAATTTCCATAACAATCATATGTGGGCGGGCGAAAACCTGCATACCATAACCGAAACCCATTTTCAACACCAATTTTCGGTTAATGTATGGGCAGGAATTATTGGAGATTATCTGATAGGCCCATTTTTTCTACCAGGACGCCTTGATGGTCGGTCTTATTTGCACTTTCTCGAAGAAGAACTAAATGGGTTGCTTGAAGATGTGCCAATTGTGTTAAAGAATCGAATACGGTACATGCACGATGGAGCCCCTGCTCATTTCAGTGTAATTGTCCGAAACCATTTAAATACAGTTTATCATAATCGTTGGATAGGTCGCGGAGGACCTCGGCAATGGCCAGAAAGATCCCCTGATCTCAACAGTTTAGATTTCTTTTTACGGTGGCACCTTAAAACTCTAGTGTATAAAACTCCCGTTAATACTTTAGAAGATTTAAGAGAGCGAATAGTTGCCTCGTGTGAAACTATTCGAAATACGCCGGGAATATTTGAACGTGTGCGTAGACGGGCGGAAGCATGCCTATTAAGTGAAGGTGGCCATTTCCAACAATTTTTATAATCAGTGTTAGTATTGTCAATAATTAATGAATTTGATCCGTTTATTTAAACTTACTTTTATAAAATAAAATTCTATTTTGTACAAGATGAAATCCATATTTTTTGGATTCTCATTCATGCACAATCATTTCCACCACATCAGATTTTTGAGGAATTGATCCTGAAGTAAAACGATTTTTATTTTTTCAAGCGAAAACCATGCGTCGTACAAAGAAAACCCAAGAGATTAAATTTGCTCAAAAATGAATGGGAATCTCAAAAATATTTTTTATTTCGAGGAAAAGCAGTGGCGTAGTATTTTTTCTTCAAAAATATTCAATGCAAAACCCGCGCGGACGCCACTGGCAGAGAAAACGAAAATTTGTGTACATCACAAAATCCACCTTGATGTACAGAAGACATGTACCTAATTTTATGAAGATGCGTACAATATTATCCCAGTAATTATTAAAAAACTGTTTTTTTTTTCAAAACTTCATCACCCTGTATATCAAAAGTTAGGACTTTTAGGATATACGTTTATAGAAAGTTTTTTCCTTGAAATAAGTCAAAGAATCACCCCCTCAAATATTAGCATGTCTTTAAGGAATATTTATGAAATGAAAACTGAACCATAATTTATTTATTCTTCGATACGCCGTTTTACTTTTCGGTTCGTTCACTACCATAACGGAATCCTGGTCCTCTTTATTCGATATATTCATATTCAAAAGTTCCTGACTTCTGCATCTGCCAAAATAACCCATATTCAAAACAACCTATAAAAAAAAGGAAAGGAAATAAAAACACACAAAAACTAAAATAACAAAAAAATTACCTTGTGCAATAACTGAATTTCATTAGAAGCCTTCTTTAGAAATCTAATTACATCTTTAGGAGATGAAACGGTACTCTTTTTCAACTTATAACTCTTATATACAGGGTCCTGCAGCAAGAGCGCGGTCTTCCATATCTCCATTATGGTAATAGATAGATGGATCATTTAATTAGCAAAATGACACTATTTCCTGAGCTCTACAAATTCAAAATGATGGCACTTACCAACTTTGTTTTTTTCAAATGGCAACCAGTATTTTTTATCAGTTTTTCGGTTGCTACATGAAAAATAAAAGGTACTTTATATGGATGAAAGTTAATAATAAAAGTTTCACAGAATGTGTTCAACATATCGTCCAATCTTCTTGAATACAGAGCTGAATTCTATGTTCGAAAGACCGTTCCGCTCTGCGCAAGACAGCTGGTGTAATGCTGCGAAAAGCATTCGTTATTCGAAGTCGCATATTTTCGAAAGAAGTTGGTGGCTCAACAAAAACAATATTTTTTATGTATCCCCGTAAGGAAAAATCCAGTTTCGTTAGGTCGGGTGATCTAGCAGGTCCATTCCGTCCTATCCATTTATTGGGAAATGTATCATTTAGATGATCTCTCACTTCTCTCGAATAGTGAGCAGGAGAGCGTCATCATGTTGTAACCACATTCTATGGCGAAGATCAAGAGGAATATCTTCTAACAAACCTGGTCCTGCTCCATTCAGATGTCCCTCAAAAAAATATGGACCAATAACATATTCTCCAATGATTCCTCCCCAGACATTGACCACCTATGTTGATAATTTACCTGTCTTAATAAGTGGGGATTTTCAGTCGAATAATAATGGTAATTATGTCGATTTACAAATCCATTTTTATGGAATGTCGATTCATCTGACCATAATATGTTATTGAAAAAATTGTCGTCTCCGCGAATTTTTTCCATGGCCCAATTGCAAAATCTAACTCTTTTCTCAAAATCTGTATGCAGTAGTTCTTGATGTAATTGAATATGGTATGGATGACAGCGATTCTTCTTCAGAACTCGTTGCACTGATCTTTTCCACTATTTCACCAATCTGCCGTTGACTCCTATGCGGATCTTCTTCAACAGCAAGAACTCTCAATTCATTATCCTCATTAGTGGCTGGTTTGAAGCGCTCATGTTTGGAGTAATTGATACAACCAGTTTCAACAAATCTAGTTAGGACCTTTTGGAATGATCTTTCGTCTGGATGTCTTCTATCTGGATACTGTTGAGAATACATTCTACTTGCCAATAAACAATTCTTGTCTGATTCACCTGAAATGAAAATCATATCAATCATATCAGTTTTTGAAAACAACATTTTGATTAAATTAAACCGAAACTTCTCAATACAGCAACGTTCACTAAAGATTTCAATAATTATACTGGCATTCACTAAAGATTTCAATACTTATAATACTGGCAGATAGGTAGGTAGACGAAAAAAAATTATGGAGAAGAAATAGGAAGAATTTCCATTTTTCGACAAAAATGCTTTTATAAGGAAAACTATTGATTTTAACCATAGGGAATATTTGATGAAATTTGTAGAGCACTTGTTGGCGCTTCTTATGGATCGATAATATACCGGGTGTTCTATTTGACATTAGGAAGATTTTGCACATTTTTATTTACAATGTTTGGCAAGCTATTTTTCGCACCCTGTATATCACAGATCGATTTTTGATATATCGTTTGAGAGAGTTATCAACCGACATAATTTGACCAAAAACTCATCACAATAGGACTTGGCACAACTTCATAATTTCAAATAGTATGAGTGACGAATTTTGGGAAAAAAAATCTGTCATGCTAAAAATCTCGAAAACCGTCAAAATGTTCGAAAAGAAGATCCATATAAAGTACCTTTTATTTTTCATGTATCAACCGAAAAACTGATAAAAAATACTGGTTGCCATTTAAAAAAACTAAGTTGGGACCCGCCCAGAAAAAACTGAACACCCTGGGTGAGTGCCATCATTTTCAATTTGTATAGCTCAGGAAATAGTAGGACCCTGTATACTCTTCCGTGTCAAAAAAGGCTCTAGTTCATCGAACTTGATGATATCTCGTTTCTCATGTATAGTAGACCATCGATTTTAGGAATGACCATTTAGTCCATAACGAATTTGGACTATAGGTACGTTTCTGACAACGAATAGACACAATTACTATCAAATCTACCGAATAACACAGAAAATACTTTACCAGTTCTTGAAAATAAGCCAGAAATACAGTTTCAGTGGCATCTTTTGGCATAAAAATTTTCCGTGTCAGCCACTCCAGATATATATTGTATTATTTTTATTATACGGCTTCGCTTTTCGATGGAGTTCCATCGTTTATCGTTCATTATACTTGGGGAAGAAAACACGTTTTTAACGCAAATACAGCTTGATAACAAAGTTCTGTTTATAAACAAGTAACATAGCAACAACAAAACTGCTATAATCAACGATACCTGATTCAAGGTAATAAATTGGCACATTTATTCCGTTTCAAAAATGAACAAAATTTCATTGAAATCAGTCAGAAATAAAGTTATCTATGTAACACGGGAATTAATGAACCTCAATAACCTCAGGCAATTGAGGCCCTTGATACATAAATAACTATAAATTCCTCTTGGGTGTCCTAAATATGGGTATGTGAGTTTGCGACGGTTTCTAGGTTGTGCTTGAGATTTGAGAATGTTTTCCAGTTTTTCGCGTATAACTCGACAAGTACGCATCCTTCAGACAATATCACTATTTCCTTTAAAGAGCATTGCATTCCGCAGCTAATGGACCTTGAAACGTCAATATTGATGATTTTTGAAATTCGCTCACTACAGTGCTTAGATATGAATTTTAAACCATAAAAGGTCGTAGGGCCAAAGGACCCCGCACACCTTATATGGGAAAATGGCTCTCCGCCAAATTTCTTGAATTTTTGATATGTTGTAAAATTGATCATTCCGATGAAATGTTTCAACGGGCGCAACACGATCCTATGACTAGTTTTCGAGATACAGGGTGTTGAATATGAGAAACATTCACTTTTCATCACTCTGTATCTGCCAAGTTACGATTTAGTTCGGATTTATTTTTTGTGGGATCATCATCACATCCGTGTATGATGAATTCATGAGAAATTCATTTCCAAATCTTTTCGTAGTACAGGGCGATTTCACTTGAAAACAATGCTATTTTGAGACTTTCATAATTTAGTTGTTTTATAAAGAGAAAATGCGAGAAAAGGTAGAATTATCACATAATATTATAAATTCATTTCATCTAGCATCACAGTTAATACAATTCATACAAGGTGATTCACAAATATGGAAACATAACGAATTTTGTTTTTTGGGACACCTTGTAGTAATAAACCAAACTAAAATGACAAAATTCACTTGAAGAATGTTAAATGATATGTTTCATCGTATACAGAGTCGAACGATATCAATTTAAAAAAAAATAAAAAATTAGTTATACTTTAATAAATAAAAACCTTGATTTTTTAAATCACCCTATATCTCATAAGGGAGTCCGAAAAGATAGTATTTTTTCATGGGAGAACTCGAAATACTTTCATCCATATTGTACAAAATCTTCAGCGGAATCCTATGACGGGTTTTTCATATACAAGGCGAAAAATGTATTTTCACTCCAGTTTTCGGCGGGTTTGCTGTAGTTCTTCCTCGTCCGGCCGCTTTTACTCGAAATAAAAATATTTCAATAAAATAGTGATCAGTTATTATACCGTACAATAGCGTACCGTATCCCTCGAAAAAAAGCCATAACTCGAATTATTATCTGCATCAGCATCGTCTAGTAGGCGATTCAATGGAAAAGTTATTTTTTCATGCTTAGTGTTTCTCAGAAGTTATATTATACTTATTACATCCGCAGAAGTTCGTTTTTTCGAATTTTCACTCTATAAAACAATAAAATAGTGAAAGTCTCAAAATAGCATTATTATCAAAGGAAATCGCCCTGTACTACAAAAAGATTTGGACATGAATATCTCATGAATTTGTCACATAACGAAAATACCACATAGGATAAATCAGAAAAAAATCATAATTTGTATGTAATTATTTCTATCGGCTTCTATAGATATATATTAAATCAAATTCTTGGCATATTTTTACACCAAATTAACGTTTTGTGTTTCAATTATGTTCTTGTATCTTCGAATCGTATATATGTTTGTATATAGTATATACCCCCTTTCAGAGAACGTTTCTCTTTCTTTTTCTTGTATTTGAAACATCATCTGAATCATCTTCGAATACCTACTTATTAATATATTCCTTTTATTTCGTAGTAGGCATGGAGAACAATTCAAAGAGGATAAAGTCAACAAAATTCTTATGTCAATAGTCGTTTTCTTGTTGTCATAAAGCCCGAGAACTCTTTTTGGGTTATTGGACTAATTGAAGTTTCTTTTTTACTGTTCAAGTTTATGTGATTTTCAGTGTTTGTTGAACTTTGCTGAACAATATGGCCTTCGCAAATAGAGTGAGTTGTTATGTTTGTGACCGAAATGATATTCCTAGACTCTCAATGCGTTTGAATAGAGGAGATAATATTGATGTTTTGCAAATTGCAACATATCGAAGACAAACTGCGGGAAATCCACCTACTGATATTCAGGATGATACAAAAATATGTTTCAATTGTAATAACACAGTAATGAATGACATTATTGCTATGGAAAATAACCCGAATTGCCTTCGTCTCAATGTGTTGTCCCGCGTATCAAGTCGTGCGTGCATTATTTGTAATGCTCGTCAAAATATTCAAAGACTTTCTTTAGAATGTAGAGTGGATATTTCTGTTGCTTCTGATATCTATGTCCCAGATTTCTTGAGAATTTGTGGTCACCATCTTGATCATCAAGGTTTCCTTCCAAATTACTTGCATGGAGGTTTGAATTTTGTGAATAAACCATACATAATTTCCAATCTTCAACATTTTCTTCAAAGAATGAGGACATTTGCTAATAGAAACAGGCCACTCCGTAACTGGGAGGATATCAATTGTTTCACTGAAGACGAATTTAAGTATCTGACATCAATCTCAAAAAATCATTTTCGATAATTACTAGAATTTTGTGATATTGTTGAACAAGGTGGCAAGAGAAGAAATGTCGAAAGAAAACTTTGCTGACATTTTTGATCAAAATGAAACATGGAGTTTCAGATGAGTTTTTGAAAATATTGTCCAGTTATCCTTCTCGACAAACAGCAAGCTTCATTATTTCTAATGTGAGATTATCTCTTTTACAAAGGTTCGTACCGAACAATATTGGATTTAATTCAATAACAAGAGAAAATTATATTAACAGTCATGTATCCCCTTATACGAATCAACTGTACAATCCCACACCAGATATTCCCAAAGCAATAGTTTATATAGATTGTACCTACAATAAAATAGAAAAGAGCAGTAACTTCCGGGCAATCATACTGTTTCCACAAGAATGAACACTTGGTCAAACCAGAGATCATAGTTGCCCCCGATGGATATATCTTAGCAATCAACGGGCCGTACTTCGCAGATGCTAGGAATAATGATGCAAGTGTTCTAAATCACGAATTACAAGTTGAGTTGAATGGAATGAAAACATGGTTTCAAGAAGGAGATATTGTGATAGTCGATAGAGGCTATAGAGATTCAATCAATAGTCTACAAGAACTTGGCTTGCATTACTATATGCCACCATTTCTACCGCCGAATCAAAGGCAATTAACGACAAATGAAGCCAATCAGGCACGTTTAATAACCACTACTAGATGGATTGTTGAAGCTAGAAATGGACATTTTAAGTCAATTTTCAAATTTTTTCGTCAACCCATAACAGCAATACATGCTGCGATATATATATATATACAGTAAAGACCAAAAGTCCGTCGCCCCCCCCGTAACTTCTTCATTTTCCATATTACAAAAAAATGTTAAATACATAAGTTGTAGGGTTTCATTCGATCTCTTTAATGGTTTAAGTTTCATTCATACAGAGTGTCTCAAAAAAGCACGGTGACTTAGAAGTTAATTTTTTTAAATGGGACACCCTGTATTTCATTGCATTATTACATTCTACGTTGAATTCTGAACAAGTTTGATAAATGGTTTTCTATCAAAAAAGTTAATAGTTTTGGACTTATGAACACTTATAAATAATTATTTCGACTACTTTTGCGCCAGTTCAACGAGAAAATCGTAACAAATGGATCACAATGTATTCCACTTTCCCATCCTAACTTTTTGAAAGCTATCCAATGTTGCAAACTGCACCATGTGTAACTTACCTCGTCGTACCATTTTACAATTGTTAGAGTTGTTGAATCTCACGAAAAACTAGTACAAATGAAGTTGAATCATTTTATTAACAAATAAGGTAGTCCATAAATACAGATCAAGAATCATTAAAAACTGAAGAGATATTTTAATTTATAACTAAAAACGGCAAGTTTTTATCTATTTCAAAAGATGTTCGACATGTCCACCATGCATTTCTTGACACATAAATAGTCGGGTTGTAAACTCTTCCCTAACATTAATCAAGGTTTGAGGTGTTATTTCTGAACACACTTCAATAATTCGACGGCGCAGTTCATCTAACGACCCACAAACTGTCTTTAAAACTACGGATTTCACATAGCCCCAGAGAAAGAAATCAAGCGGTGAGAGGTCCGGTGAGCGAGCTGGCCACTCTGTTGTACCTCGATGTCCAATCCACCTACCTGGATACCTTTCATCTAAGTAATTTCTCACCTCCCGAAAATAGTGTGGTGGCGCTCCATCTTGCTGAAATGTTACATCCAAGTAAAATTCATGTGGATTTTGCGCAACGATCTCATCGATACTGGGACTTATTGTGTCTTGCAGCATTTGGAGGTATCTGGGACCATTTAAATTTTCTTCCAAGAATATGGGACCTACAATGTGATTACCTAAAATACCAGCCCAAACATTAATTTTCTGGGGAAATTGAGTATGCCCCTCGCGGAATTCATGGGGATTCTCATCACTCCAATATCTACAATTCTGGGTATTCACATTTCCATTTAGTAAAAAGTGCTTTCATCACTAAAGCAGATGTGTTGCAAATAAAGTCGATTTGCAACAATTCTTTCTGCCATGGTCTCGCAAAATTCAAGTCGCCGGTCTGGATCATCTTCAACCAATTGGTGCAAAATTTTTATTTTGTAAGGATGGAATTTATTTTGTTTTAAAACCCTCTTTACTGATGTTTTAGAAACATCACATGTCTCAGCTACTTGCTTAGTTGATTGTTGTGGGTTATTTACCATTTCGGCTAGTACTTGAATTTCAACATCTTCCGTAATTATTTTCGGCCTCCCAGATCTCGGAGCATCTTTCACGGTGCCAGTTTGGTTAAATTTTGCCACCAATTTCTGCAGATATTTTCGACACATCGGACGTTCTGGAAACCGTTCATTGAAAATGCGAATAGCAGCGTGGTGATTTCGGTTAGCTTCACCAAATATGATAACGGCTTCAACTTTGTCTGCTACTGAACGAGCCATATTAATCAACAAGAGAAATAGAAAACCGTTTGAAACAAAGTTTTGAAAACCTACAAAATGTCAATGACATTTGGCAAAAACAGATAAGAGTTTTTTTTCGTTGTCATGGATAAAATAAACGCGCCTAGCGTGCATAGCCTACCTCATTAATTTATTCGTGAACTGGTGCAAAAGTAGTCGAAATGATTATTTACAAGTGTTCATAAGTCCAAAACTATTAACTTTTTTGATAGAAAACCATTTATCAAACTTGTTCAGAAACAGGGTGTCCCATTTAAAAAAATTCACTTTTAAGTCAACGTGCTTTTTTGAGACACTCTGTATGAATGAAACTTAAACCATTAAAGAGATCGAATGAAACCCTACAACTTAGTATTTAACATTTTTTTGTAATATGTAGAATAAAGAAGTTACAGGGGGGGCGACGGACTTTTGGTCCTCACTGTATATATATATAGAAGTAAATAGAGTGATTTATGTTTTGATTCCGAGAGCCACCATCATCTGTCGACAGCTGTTTCGTGGTTTCCCACTCATCAGGACAGCTTTATGGTTGCTCTGTGCTATTGTTGTAGAAATGCTCAAAATGTCAAAATCATAGTCAACCTCATTTTCACGTAAGTATAGATTCAAAACCCGACACCAGAGGGAGTATCCCTTATCTTGAATTCCCAATAGCCATGGGATACATATTATGTGTGCCATCTGGCAAGGCCGTACAAGTTGTTATGAGTTGAAATAATGTTGATTTCACTTCACTGAATTCCTTACTTTTACGTTTTGAATAAATATCAAATAAGTATCTTCTCAATCACATCAGGAGACTTCAATGGATAGGTAGAGTGGTCATTTATTAGCGTAAAATAGTGAAATATATGGACTTTTTCACAAATTGTTCGCCTTGTATATAAAAAACCTGTCATAGGAATTTGATGAAAATTTTGTACGATATGAATGAAAGTATTTCGAGTTCTCCCGTGAAAAAATATCGCTATCTTTTCGGACTCCCTTATGAGATATAGGGTGATTTAAAAAATCAAGGTTTTTATTTATTAAAGTATAACTAATTTTTCAAATTGATATCATTCGACTCTGTATACGATGGAACATATCATTTAACATTCTTCAAGTGAATTTTGTCATTTTAGGTTGGTTTATTACTACAAGGTGTCCCAAAAAACAAAATTCGTTATGTTTCCATATTTGTGAATCACCTTGTATGAATTGTATCAACTGTCATGCTAGATGAAATGAATTTATAATATTATGTGATAATTCTACCTTTTCTCGCATTTTCTCTTTATAAAACAACTAAATTATGAAAGTCTCAAAATAGCATTGTTTTCAAGTGAAATCGCCCTGTACTACGAAAAGATTTGGAAATGAATTTCTCATGAATTCATCATACACGGATGTGATGATGATCCCACAAAAGATAAATCCGAACCAAATCGTAACTTGGCAGATACAGAGTGATGAAAAGTGAATGTTTCTCATATTCAACACCCTGTATCTCGAAAACTAGTCATAGGATCGTGTTGCGCCCGTTGAAACATTTCATCGGAATGATCAATTCTACAACATATCAAAAATTCAAGAAATTTGACGGAGAGCCATTTTCCCATATAAGTTGTGCGGGGTCCTTTCCGCTGAGTAAGCCCAACGTAGGAAACTTCGTCTGAACTCAATACTATTCACTTCCTAGCATTTTTGTCAAGCAAAAGTATATGCAATCAATTCAGTTTAAACTCAGAATCAATTTGTCTAGATCTGATTAAGTAGTTAACTTATAGTACACGATCATCATTAGTCAGGTACAAGACGATAGACGATCATTGAACAACAGTACGGGGGAGCAAAGCATTTATATCTAATTATATGGGTCATTACAATAAAATTAAGAGGAAATTGTGACAGTTGTCATTTCTTTCCTGCGGGCTTGTTCTTCCGGCTCCTCGTCTCAGTAGATCCTGTAGGCAGAAGAATTTTTTTTTATTATTACTGATTATCATGGATTACTGTAGTACAGATTACTACTACAATAATTTACCGACGACCACTAGAAAATAGGCGAAAACACACGACACGCAGCCTCAGTAAATGGCTCATTACGGACGGTAGACAAATCGCACAGTTTTCGTAAACAAAACGCACAGTTTGAATGAATTAAAATGTATACGTAAAATAAGCGGAACATTTTCTAATTCCGCAAGTAGGTCATGATCGCACAATCGCTCATCAACAGCGTACTCATAGCAACTGTCAAAATGAAAATAATACAAACTTTTTGAAAGACAATTCAGTTCTAGTTATTAATTATAAGATATATACTGTTCCAAAAATAATACCTACATTTTCAATATGTCAAGTGATAGTGAAAACGAAAATTTAACTCCTCCCAACGTCATGGCAATGGCAAAAATGGCAACGAATGATTTACTGCCAAGTAAATCGCGTGAATCCTTTTTCCGAAAATGTTTCGATAGCATATTCTCAACACCTATCAGAAAAAATAAAACCTAGCTCTCTATGGGCCATTAACTCGATGCTTAGATCGACTCTAAACATAAAAAACAACATACGAGGATGTATTGATATCTAGTTAGCCTAGACCAGTTCCCTGCATAAACAAAATATTGCGTTACCATAGCAACGAACAATAACTTATTAGAAGTGTCAGTGTAAAGTTTGACGTCATAAAAGTAAACCAGAGTTACGCAATAAATTAAGAGAAAAAATATGTCCACCGAAATTGGGAAAATCAAAGAATTGGAGTATATCAAGTACCTGTATATGAAAGGGTTACGAGGTAAGCAGATTTACGAAGATATGCTTAATACCCTTCGTGATCAATGTCCTTCGTATGCGACCGTGAAAAATTGGACTGCAAGCTTCAAAAGGGGTATATTTTCCATTGAAGATGATGACCGATCGGGATGGCCAGTTTGTGTCAGTCCCCGAAAATATCGATGCAGTTCATGACATGATTTTAACAGACCGTCGAATTGGGCTAAAACGGATATCTGAAGCACTGAATATTTCATACGAACGCGTTCATCATATAGTTCACGTTAATTTGGACATGAGAAAGATTGCTGCAAAGTGGATCCTCAAAAGCGTGCAAGGGTAGTAGCATCGCGTTCGATCTGCACTCGATTTGAAAACGATGTAGACTTCCTAAACCGAATTGTTACTGTGGATGAGACTTGGGTACATTTCTACGATCCAGAAATAAAGCAACAATCGATGGAATGGCGACACTCCAAGACCTAAAAAGTTTCGTGTCCAAAAATCTGCTGGAAATGTTCTTGCTTCAATTTTTTGGGATTGCCATGGAGTAAATCATGATTGATTTTTTGGATAAGGGTAGAACAATAACTAGAGATTACTATTCGACATTACTGACCACTCTAGGGGAAAAAATTAAAGAGAAAAGACGCGGAAAGCTATCCAAAGGTGTTTTGTTTTTGCAGGACAACGCCCCTGCACACAAATCTCATGTTGCCATGCAAAAAATTCATGATTTAGGGTTTGAATTACTAGAGCACCCCCCTTATTCACCAGATTTGGCTCCGCCCGACTATCATCTCTTTCCTCAACTGAAAAAAAGTTTAAAAGGTCGTAAATTTTTTTCCCAACGAGGAGGATAAAAGCTGTGACGGTCTGGTTTGTAGAGCAAGAAGAAAACATTTTTTTTAAAGGTCTAGAGACGTTGCAGGTTCGCTGTAATAAATGTATCCAATTAAGAGGAGAATATGTTGAGTAATAAAATATTTTGACATTGAAATTTTGTTTGGTTCTATAGTAGGCTAAGAATTTTTCAATATGTCCTCGTAAATATAGAAGCCTATTCCAAGTTGAAGTAAAATTCCGTTAACTAATAGCCACGAGCTATCAACATATTTTTTTTGAACTTAGTAGTTTGGCCTCCTGGACCAAAAATCCAAATAAAATTTTTGGCGGTCTCAACTAATTTTGGAGATATGGGCCTATTTTTGAGTAATGAATGGCATTTTTTAGGACACATTTCTACCGCTGAAAAAATACTCAAAATTCTTCCTTCTTTGAACTAACACAATGTACACACCCTAATTAACCCGTTTTACACTATTTTTTATTAAAAACGACAATGTTTATCAAAAAATTCAACCTAATTTTAAAAACATCAAAACATAGTGAATTTATTGATGTCAAGTTGATAACTTTGCATATTTGCACAGCCAACTTTTCTATGCATTTAATTTCAACATGAAAAGGTAAATATTCACTCACTGTTTTTCCAGAAACCAACACTTGACATGAATAAAATTCATTTTGCCTAGATTTGCAGGTTATGTGATCATAAAAGAAGGATGAGTTTTTTTTCCTAAAAAGTAGCGTTTTCAATAAAGAAAGAGTGTGAAACATGTCAATTAGGGTGTGAACATTGTGTTAGTTTAAAGAAGGAAGAAAGAAGTTTGAGAGTTTTCCGCGGTAGAAATGTTTCCTAAAAAATGCCAGTCATCACTCAAAAATAGGCCCATATCTCCGAAATGAGTTGAGACCGCCAAAAATTTCATTTGGATTTTTTGTTCAGGAGGCCAAACTACGTCAGATCAAAATAGCTCGTGGCTATTAGTTAACGTAATTTTACACAAGTTGGTAGTGCTATTAAAGAGGAAATCAGATTTTGACGGCTAAAAGTATTCAAAATTTCCTCTTAACGGCTCCTGACAGTCAGTACTTGTTTATGAAGGTAAAATATGTCCACTTATACTGTTTTCCGCACTTACAGTAATTTTTATTTTTAGACTGTTCTTATAATAATTGGCGTAAGTGGTGCATGCCGAGAACAGGAACTGAGAGATATGAAAATGGACCTTTGCATTTACAAAAAATTAATTGCAAAACTCGTTTCAATCGATTGTTAATGGTCTAAAATGTCTATATATCAACGAGTGCCACTCTACTTTTTTTATTTAAAATAAATATCACATTTCAAGGTGTGCCTCTGACGTCACGTTCATCGGAAACATCCCCCACCATAATCCACGTTCCGAAATAGGGAATACCGTTCTCTCATAAAATATAGCTACTGGCTGATTATAAGCCACCGAGAAATAATTGAAACTTTGTCACTGGATCAACACATCAAAATAATTTACGTAAAAGCTATTTTTTATATCATTTGTAACTTTCAAATTTTCTGGACGAACCTGCCTTTTGATGAAAAACTATTGTTGGCAACACCGCAAATTATAATAACAGTTCTTATGAAACAGAAGTTGTCATTACCACAGAACACATACAGTTTATTTGAATTTTCACTGGTATTCAGACAACCGGGTATAGAGCACTTTTTAGACATTTTCACGGTTATAAGGAATACTGAAATTACTTAACACAAACAACAAAACTTTGAATTTGAAAACCGCAATAATCTCAGATAATATTCAAGAGTCTGTTAGTTTCCAGATTTCATCTATCTTGTATCACATAAGGTGAGCAAATGAGTTCAACAGAGAAAAACAATTGTTATTGATTTGCTCCGTGAAACAGAAGAACAAACCTATCTGGTATAAAATGACAACTGTCATAGAACACAATCCAGATGTAATTATAATTTGAGATTCCATGGTGTACAACTTATACGTTGCCAAGTTTAATTTTGATGAACGTGACGTCACGAAACCCCCTTTTTTCAAATTATAGAAAAACTGGCTGTTGGAAAAAATAAATAAAAAATCCCAAGTGATATTAGCGTATATACTTTCCAATTATAGTGTTTTCTCATAGTCCGTGGAAAGGTCTATTGTTGGGAACACAGGAAAATCCTTCATTATTAAAATTCCAAATTCAACGTCCTTTTCTGAATATTTTTATTCCATAATGAAGAAATATTACACTATACGCAAGACAATACTGTAAGAAAATGTAACTTGTTTTCAAATACTTCAATGGAAAATGCACCAAACAACCCGTTAGGATGAACAAATTAGGCAGTTTACCAAAAAATATTGCAGAATTTGATATTGTAATAGAAATCTGTTCTTGAAATAATAGAGCCCTTCTTTTACACAAATTCTCAGAAAACAATTGGGCAATTATCACAATCCAATAACAATGTGGGGGACAACTACCTGATACCAGAAAAGAGGATAATAATTGTTGACCGTCATTTCTCAGAATACGGAAACAGGTAAACTTGTAAAATACTACTTTTCAGGTTCGGAAAATTAGTTTCAGACCATAGGCTTTACAATGGGCTAGGACGAGAGGTATTTTTCTGACCTAATACTGCAATCAAATTACCTGGGTCGATCCTAATCTTTATGCCAAATTCGGTCATAAACACTCTTAACTACCCGACTGACCATTGGGGGGGGGGTTCACTGTCTATCAGGGGCGCAATCGATTTTTTTTATGGGGGGGTTTCAATCAAATGGCAATTATAAATTTTGGTGGTGTTATAACCACTGAAACCCTTTGGATGTGCACCGTTGCTGGATACATAATCACAAAAAATAACATTTGACGTATTAGGTGTGATCTACACCCGAACATAAACTTTCGACGAAACAGTTCCTAAGGTTAAATGGCATCTTCTAACGACGATAGAACCATTCAAAATGCCTTATTTTTGGAACCATTTGTGGAAATATGTCTTTTTGTATGAAATTCATGTTTAGATGTTGCTTTCTTCATATGAAATAAAACATTTTGAATGGTTCTATCGCCGTTAGAAGATGTCTTTTAACCTTTGGATTTGATTTTCGTCGAAAGTTTATTTTTGGGTGTAAATCACTTCTCATATTAAATTGTCTAATTTTTAAATTCATTCCACTAGATACAATCGCATAGATTGATCATTATTTTGAAAAAAACGTCTGAATAACTAATGAAAAATTTAAAATATTTATATATTTATAAAATCTGTGGACATGCTAGCGAATGCACGAAGTATTAGGAATCTTTGTATGTTTATTTTAGTTGTATTAAATAAATATATTGTTTATTATAAATTTTTTGTTACCAGTTTTCTGTAACTTGGTAAGGATTAGGTGAATGACGAATCTATTGTAGATAGTAACGAACATAATAGAAGTATACTAAGAATTGGAAAAAATATACTGTTCTTCAAAGAGATGGCATCACGTGAGAAACATTTTAATTATAATTTATTTTAAAATTCGACTAGAGCATTGAGTTTTCGTTTTTACCTAATATGGAAAATGTTTTACTCGGACGGTGTCACGTGGCTTTTGATACTTGTCAGGAGTTACATTTTTTTTCGAAATTAATACTTGAAATAGGTGTTTAGTGTCAAAAAAATAATGAGTTGTAGAGTTGTTTTTGTATCGATAAGATCTTTTCAAAATATTTTCCAGAAATTTTTTGTGTAAAAAATCCTGTTTGCTTAGATCCATACAGTAGTTCGATGAATTTTTCGATTAATGAGTTTGGCATCATTGTAGTTCTGACGAAAATCGATTAAAACCAATTTCTATCCTAATTGATCAACTGCACATCAATTTTGCATCAAACATGACAAAAATATGAGAGGATTTTTTTCTGAAAGAAAAACATGTCTCCAAATCCTTGAAGGCCTCAAGATGTAATAACCAGAACTCATATATTACTAATTACTAATCACCAGCCAATTAAAAAAAAAAACAACAATAATATCACAACAAACTTAATATTGAAAGATACGATGCTAGTATTCAATTATCTATGGTATATATTCAGGTGTATTATGATAATACAGTATTTATTTGGTGAATTGATGAGAAAAATCTCACAGAATCTGAAGACAAATTACCGGCTGATTTAGGCCCGCGCGCGTGGTGGGGGTATAGTGACCCCCCCAGGATCCGCGATGAGCCCGTTGAAAATCCTATGGCCCGACCTTTATTCTTCAACCTTTACATTGAAACTATTGGGTTGTTATTGGAACATCTCATTCTTCTAACAGGGACAGCCCAAAGGCCAAAAAGGCCACATTTGACCTTCCATATGTTTTTGTTACAATGTTATGACCGAACAAAAGGGCCACCAAATAATGTACCTGTTGCCCATTGTGGGGATGGCATAAAGTATTATTACTTAGGTACTGGATTAGTTATGGTTGAATAGAAGGAATTTCCGAAATGACAGTTAGTACTTGCTTGCTTAGCTGTTGGGTGCAAAATTATGGCATACGTCGCAGTTTCCAATAAAGGTGTAAAGTGTTTGGTATTCGAAAACTTTAAATATCGAGTAGCTCGGGTGTCTATAAATTGCGAAATTCGATGGCGTTGCACGAACTCTAACTGTACAGCCACAGTTTTTACCGATTCAAGCGAGAATACTGTTTTCAAAAAGTGCAACGAGCATAATCACGAACCTGTTAGTGAAAATCTACTGAATCGACAACAAGTAACTCAGGCAGCAAAAAGAATGGCGGAAGATAACATATTGGAGAAGCCATCGAAATTAATCAGAATTGTAGAAAATGAAGTCGGCTCAAATTCAACTTTTACCGAACACGACGCTGTGTGTGTGTGAGAAAAAATATTAATTACGCAAAAAGAAAGATGTTGCAAACGTTACCAGAGTGTATAGAAGTGTCTGGTGTTATGGAACAGCTTGATTCAGTTACTGGCGAAGGTGAGAACTTTTTGGGGATCAATGATGAATAATCAAGTTTTGTTATTTTTTTATTGCAATACAAATTCTGATCCCATGGAACGGAATTAAGACCCTAGAATACGGGACTGGGTAGGTAAATAACTTTCAGTCAGCTCAACCAAATATCAATCTTTGATAAAGATGTAGTCGGGAGACTTACATCAGCTCAGATGTGTTTCGAAGGATTAATCCTTCATCATCATGGATAAGGATGTATATAAAGTTAGCAAGGCCACTTGCCGGAAAATCGATGAAACCAATTTCAGTTATTGTCGAGAATTTGTCGTGAACGAAAAAAAATTGTAGCGCCTATAGTTTTTTTATATGGGGTGGCTGTACTAACTTCATATTAAGTTAGCACTGCCACTAATATAACTTGACAAGTAAACATCAAAGTTTATAACTGTGGTAACCAACAATTGTCGAAGTCTATTGGAAGTGAAAAAATGCCAAAAATCTCTTCTTTACAGCTTGTATATGAATTTTTTATTGAAATTCTTGATATACCGGGAAATTTTTAGTGAATGGCAACACCGCATGCCTATAAGGATAATTTGAGCTTTTTTCGTTAAACTATTGTGCTCCTACTTTTTTCCTTTTCTCGGGGTGTACTCACGTAATTTGCTTGGTCTGTCTTCTCTGTGCCTGAAAATCAACTCGTCAATTGTCGAAAGAATAAATCATATTTGTCGTGGAACTTTCGGGAAGCAGAAAATTACCTATAATTGGTAAAATCTCGGTATTACCTACGTACTGTATGATGATTAAATATAATTTTTTCGGTCGGAAATACATAGAACATTTGTATATGTATATGAGAACATATTTGTCGTTAGAATTTTCATTCTTGAAAAGCCCGAAAATTACTTTTAAACGCTAAATAAGAGAAATTCCCTTTTCTTGTTAATATACACACATAATTTGGTTGGATTATTTTTTCTGTGACTGAAAATCAACTCATCAATTATTGTCGAATGATCGAATCTAATTTATCGTGGAAACTTGAAATTTCCTGAAGCGGAAAAACTACCTATAATTGCTAAAATTCTATTATTTCCAGTCTCTCGGTAATACCTGATGATTGAATATATATTTTCGGTCGGAAATTTATGGAAAAATTGTCGAACGACGAATACATATTGTATATACATGTTTTCCACGAGGCAGGTGGCATCTGTGTCTGGGATCAATCGATCCATGAACTCATTAAGGATGATTATGACCGCCGTTTGCAGTTTTGCGAAATAATGAATGAGCGAGCAGGGCACGATCCACAGTTCCTTTTTAATGTCTGTTTTTCCGATGAATGTAGTTTTTCCTTGAAAGGGACGGTAAACTGCCGCTATTGGTCCGATTCAAACCCAAGAGTTTTTAAAGAGGTGCATACACAGCAACCGGAGAATTTAAATGTATGAGATGGCATTTGCGGTGACCGACTGGTGGGTCCTTATTTTCTTCCAAGCAATTTGACTAGCAAATTATATTTGCAATTACTGGGAGACGCTATTGACCCTACCTTGACTGATATCTTTGAAAATAACCCATAGTTTGACGAAGTTCACTTGTATTTTCAACAGGACAGTGCTCTTCCGCATTATGCGACGATTGTTCGTCAGTATTTAGACGCAGCATTGAATGGCCTTCACGATCGCCAGATTCAATGCCACTCGATTTATTTTTGTGGTGACATCTGAGAAGTAAAATCTATGAAACACAACCAGCGTGGTTGGAAGATTTGCGTCAAAAAAATCGTTGACGAGTGCCGTCGATAGTGCGCGAACGTTTCGAATAAAATCTTTATTATAGTATGGAAGCGGACGGTCATCAGTTAGAACATTAAATCAATCAAGTAGTAAGTAAACAATTAAAATAATTCGAATTTTTACAAGTAATGTTTTCGAAGTATTTGGATAAAATTTAAAGTATAAGGTAAAGAGAATTGTAAGAGCTGACATCTTCGACCCCGAATGCCATTTAAAAATGTTGGGGTAATTCTTCCCCTCGTTTGGGGTTGAAAGTAGTGGAGTTGAAAACACCGGAAAAGATTGTAAAAAATCGAAAGGTCTGAGCGTTTTTTTAAATGTTGGCGAGGTTCCTGAAAATGGCTGTTTGGTTTTCAGTTAGCCACCCTGTATATATAAATGCACATTTAATATTTAAGTAATGTTAGTTTTAAGTGTTATTGTGTCATTATTCTAATATTTGTATTTTATTGAGATTACCCGTTTATACTGAATAAACAAAAATAAATTAATTAAATTTACCCCACACAAATAAGCCGGCTCTGTCTACGTCTTAGAGTAGACAGCGGTGTGCTCGTGGGCGTAGCCCATTTCGGCCCGAAAATGTGAAATACCAGGTAAGATGAATTTTAATGAGCTTGGGTAAATGCCCATTTCGGCCCACAACGATAGGTAAACTAATTTGAAGGATATTTGGATTGGGATAATTATTTATACATTGTTAGGGGCGCTTATTGTTAGATTATTTAGTTCCACAGTAACTTCTAAACTGTAATAATCTAGTAAAAAAGGCGGAAAAATGGGTGAATCGGCTAAGTTAAGTGAAATCACAAGCGGACGCGGTAAAACACAATTGGTGTTGAATCAGTTCAAATTCAAAGAACAAAACCGAAAATTAAGTTCGGGAGAAACAAAGTGGAGATGCATCAAAGATAGGTGCAATGCCTACTTAAAGACTATGGGCAATTCTTCTGATCGAGTTTTGACAACATCGAATCTAAACCATTCACACGAGGCAGAGTTGGAAAATGTCTTGCAACGGCAAATATTAAGTTCTACAGCGAAGAGGAAAGCTGAATCGGACATATGTGAGAAACCCGCAAAAATAATAAGAAAAGCTTTGTCGAAGCAACCAGAACAGGATGCTCTCACCCGGAAGGACTTGAAATGTGTTAGGAAGAACATCTACTATGCTCGGAGGAAATCGCTGCCAGCATTACCCAAGTCAGTTACAGAAGTCCACGCAGTGTTAGCTGCAATGGAGTTAAAAACTAATGAAGGTGAAGATTTTGTGTTAATTAATGACGAAACCTTAAATTTAATAATATTTTCCTGTCATTCTAATTTAAATTTTTTGTGTAAAGCAGAGATTTTGTATATGGATGGGACCTTCTCTTATTGCACAAAATTTTTTAAACAACTTTTCACTATACACGGCTATTTTAATGGACACTATATTCCGTTAGTTTTCTGTTTGTTAAAAGATAAACGTGAAGAAACGTATCGGTTGTGCCTGTCTAAGATATATGATTTATGTGACAATTATAATTTAGTTTCTTTCAACACAAGACGTAGTAATAGACTTTGAAGTTTCAATTCATAACGGTTTAACTCAAATTTGGACAAATATCAAAATTACTGGCTGTAGGTTTCACTTGACCCATGCATGGTACCGTCAAATACAGAAACTAGGTTTGACACTATCTTATAAAGATGATAAGTCGGATGTTGGCAAATGGCTGCACTATTGTTTTGGACTTCTCTTTTTAGAACCCAATGAAGTAGATAATTTCTATTTTTTTGAGTTATATGAAATTAAGCCTCGAAATACAAATTTCGAAAAATTTTCAGATTATCTTTTTGAAAATTATTTAACCAACGAATCAAAATTGAAATGATATATGTTGTTATTTCTCTGTGTATAGTTACAGATCTTGTGAACGCATTAGATTTAAAATTCTGATTAGGTACCTAACTACTGGTCCACTGTTAAACCCTCCGAACCTAAATGGGTACATTTAAAATAGGTACATTTTGTGTTTGGGGCCGAAATGGGCTCTTTTTATGCACGGTACCTGCCATCTCGGGCCGAAATGGGCTACGCCCGTGCTCGTAGTGGGAACAGAAAATTCTTATCTAGTGTATGGTGGCTTGGTCTTCAACTAAGACCACCAAAGGAAGATTAGATTCATTCACTTGTTCAAGCTCTTGTAAGGTTATCTCCTGTTTCAGTACAATCTTTAATATTTGCATTGCTACATATGAATCACGTAATCTGAGAACTATTTGACATTAAAGAAAACTTACAGAAATAAACAAGTTGGAGGATGTTTCTTTTTCATCTTTTTTATATTTTTATTTTTTATTATTACTCTTATAGTTATTTATTTTACTTTATATAGGTATCTTATAAAAAACTTTGTCCAGATGCCAATCTTCCAAAAAAGATATTTATTGATTGATTCTATAGGGCATTTTTATACAAAGAACTGATATAGGATATCAATAAGAATTATGCAAAATCTTCCACTTGCACTTGAATCGTTAGTGATAATCTTTAACAATGCCTTCCACAACGGACATTCTTCTTGCTTCCAGAAAACCTCTGTTGTCATTCCCATACCAAAAGGGGGAAATGTAAACGATCATACGCGTGATGCTTGTATAATATTTACAGTAAGTTGAATTCCGGTAATGTTGCTGCTGCGGTCTTTTGTGATCCGTCAAATGCGTTTGACTGCAACCATCAGAGTTTGTAAGAAAAACTCACCATTATGGCTTCAGAGGAACCACATACAAATGGTTTGAATCATACCTTTCCGGAAGGAACCAGATGATGACAACAACAGAACTGTCGAGCAGAAAGGCAGCAGAGGATGTCAGGAGTGCCTCAAGGATCGGTCCTATGACCCATATTATTTTTACTGTATATCGACGACCTAACAAATTTAAATATCTCTAGAAAATTCAATCTTTCAAATATTTTTGAAGTGTTAGTGAGCGTCTATTTGTTTGTCAGAACGCTATGGACAATAATTAACACCTATAATCGTTATGACAACATACATTTTAGTAATAATTTTAATGTTTTGTGTATGTTGTGTATTAATTTTGAACTATTTATATTTAAATTGTTATTATCTACACTAGATTTGAGACAACATGTATCTATCAAAGCTTTGTCAACAAGAATATCATTCTTTGGGCAATAAAGTATAATTTGAATTGGCTTGACTTAAAATCATTATATCTAATCGCATATTATTTTGAATTTCAGGACAAGTTGAATGTCCCCTTTGTGGAATCATCTGCGATCCGGTCCGTATGATAGAAAACCAGTTCTTACTTGAACTTGCCAACAATGAAGACACGACAAAGAACACAGATATGAAATGTAGTAACTGCACTGATGACGCAATTGCTACAAGCTACTGTACGGATTGCTCGGAGTTCATCTGTGATAATTGCGTGCAGGCACATCAAAGGTAAGCTTGTGAAGTGCTCGAAGAACTTGAAGAATTCAAATCAATAACAATAAATTATTTCGATTTACACTTACCTATCCAAAGATCGTCATTAACAAAAATTCTCAAACGTATGAAAACAAAAATATACAGTGTTACCCCCTTAAGACCGGAACACCCTGATAAAATCTACATTTTCCGGCCGATTGAATTTTCCTTTTTTTCAGCGTCCAAAGTCTACGTTTGGACCAGATTTGCAATAGTATTTCAGGGTATACCTAGTATGATGTTCTAAATTGCTAAATTTCATTAGCGATTTTTTGAGTGAAATATCGACTTTACCACTGGATTTAGCATCCTCATTTCGGTAAATCCTAAAATTTCAATCAAAAATATTCATCGGCAACAATGTTATAACAAAATTAATTTTGATAACATACTATTATTTATGAATATTTGAGATACATTCTAAAAAGCGGCAGCACTGTCAACACAAACGTAAGATATATTTGAGGTTCTGGTAGAAATTCATAATATAAATTGTTCTCTATAACATCTAGAAAGGGGTACCCATTTGTAATAAAGTAATGAAGAGCTTATCATAATCAGGTAATTGGAATAATTTTTGAAAAAAGATACTGTCTGAGTTTTTGTGTTTTGGTATTATCTCCTTATACAGTCTATCTGACTTCTGCAAAGTCATTTCGTTTCCTTCTTCGTTCGCTAGTGTCAAAATGTTATTATCGAATTGAAACTTTGAAAATGTATCTCAAGAAAGGTAGGCTGTGATGACTTTATTATTTCTATTTGAGTAAAACAGAAGTGAGCCATGACAATGAATCATCCAAAATAGTCCCTCAGTAAAGTTCTGACAAATGTTGAGCACAAACCGGAATGAGCCACTGCTGAGAACTGGTTCAGAACCGGTTATAGAAGGAACCAAAACAAACTATAATTCGAATGTGAGAAAGGTATTGATTAATATTCAATTACAATAGGACGATATTACGTTATGGCTTTACAATTGTCTGCAAGAAAAAATTCAAAATGTGCTGTCTTTCTGGACTTTCTGGGTACAATGATAAAAGTGAAAGAGAGGTATGCAAAATATTCAATGATCGACATCCAGATCGCCCCTCTATTAGTAATATTATAGTGCATAGAATCAATAAAAGTTTCAATGAATCAGGAGCTGTATCGAAGAATATTTTGAGAAATAATGTGAGAAAAAGAACTGGACACGAACAGGTTATATTGGATTCCTTTAGGAATAATCCCAATGCCAGTTTGAGAGTGACAAGCCTAGATTTGAATTCACCAAAGGAAATCATGGAGATGCCTGAGAAAATACAAAATGAAACTATTCAAACCCAAGTTTTTGCATACCCTGGAAGACTGAAATAAAGATAACCAACTAGAATTTTTTTTGTGGGCACAAGGAGAATACCTGATAGACACACGTTTTTTAGTGGGTATTTTATTCAGCGATGAAACCACTTTCACGACCAACGGTGTTGTTTCATCTCAAAACACTAGATTTTCGGCAACCGAAAACCCTAATTGGGTTATAAACTTCAAAAGACAATATTCGGAAAAAGTTAATGATCATGATCTTCCTGTTGTTGAGCGAATAAACTTACGTTTTCAATTAGATGGATGCTCTGTGCATAATGCTGGAATTATTAAACAATGGTTGAACGAACAGTTTCCTCATCACTGGATTGGTCAAGGAAGTGAATTGATGGCCACCCAGGTCCCCTGATTTGACCCTACTTGACTTCTTCTTGTGGGGTCTTCTTGTACAAAAGTTTGGAAATCCCGCCCAAGAACTAGATGGGAGTTGTGTGTGACAGAGACAAGCTTGTAGAGAAATAACATCCGAAGGATACTGTAACAAATATTCAAACGAAATATGAAAAATGTATAGAATAAAATGGTGGTTTGGTGGAAGCAACAAAAATTTGAAATGTATCGATTAGGGCTAGATGATAATGGACCAAGATTACTCATTGTTGTATTATCAAAGTCATTTGTTTTCCATCGTAAAATTTGGAATTAAAATCAAAATAATGTTTTCATTTCTTTCGAAAATTCTTGGTAGACACAATAATGGATATCATGAGGACCCGGTTTCTCAACGTTATGAATATTACAGTTTTCCAAAAATACCATTCTACAATATGTTATAATTTGAAATCAATTTTTGTAATGAATTCGAATTTTTACTAGAAACCCCAACGATCTCCTTCATTTGTGTTGTCAACACAGTGTTGCCGATTCTCAGAATTTGTCGGAAATATTCATAATGTTATTTTATCACAATTAATATTGTTATAACTTTGTTGCCAAGGAATATTTTCGAATTAAATTTTAGGATTTTCCTAAATGAAGGATGCTCAATCCAATGGTGAAGTCTAAATTCCACTAAAAAAATTGCTAATGATATTTAGCAATTTTGAACATAAAAATAATCATTGTATGCCCTGAAATTTGGAATTATACTTTGCAAATTTGGTGCAACCGTAGACTTTCTGATACTCTTCCTGCCGAAAAAAGATAAAATTCAAATGATCGAAAAATGTAGATTTTATAAGGGTGCTCGGGTCTTAAGTGGGTCACACACACTTTATAATCCAGTAGAGCTTAACAATGTCTGTGATAACAAATAATTCATGGGAGCTTTGAAGCATACTACTGTGATCGTTTGTAACGTTTACAACATTTTACTTATTTCAATTTGCTCATTTGATCTGACTTGCATATTTTTTTCGAATACCTTTCAAGGCTTATATCAAATTGTAATTTTGATTTGTGTTAAATTGTGTGCTCTGTATTGTCATTGGATGACTGTGATTAAGTCAATTATCTTTGTTCAGGAAACTAACTTGCCCCTTTTTAGGCTAAAAATAACGAAAGACCACACAATAAAACCGAAAGAAGATGGTTTGGTGGAACTACATTCAGTCACGAACGGAGGGCCATCTAGCCTGTTCTGTTCGAATCATCCGCATGAGAAGCTATCACTCTTTTGCGAAACGTGTGACAAATTAACCTGCCGGGACTGCCAGTTGATCGAGCATAGGGAGCACAAGTACAAATTCACTAATGAAATAGCATCTGAAGCCAAGAAATACATTGCCGAGATGCTAAAGGATGTTGGGTAAGTTCCAATATAATATTATTTATTCATTTGTTGAAATTGCGGTCACTTTATGCTCTTAATCATGATATCAGCTACAAAGTAACTTTTAAATGAAAAAAATCTGAAAGTTTCTTGTGAAAACACTGCTTCTATTTTTTTAAATTAATTTGCATGATATTTTTAGGTATAAAAGGGCTTTACTTAACAGTGCAATGAAAGTAATCGATGACAGACAAAACTTAATCACAGATAAAAAGCAGGCCCTTGTGAAAGAAATAACACAGTTAGTTGTTAAGTAAGTATAAATATATGTTTTATACAATTAGTTCCACGGTTATCTTGAATAGATAATATGTTTTATGTGTATATTTCAGGTTGACAAATACTATCAACGTTCGCGGTAAGCAACTTGTGGCTAAACTCACAGAAGTTTGCGATTCCAAACAAAAGACCCTCCAGGAGAAGAAGCTGGCTTTAGATCAGCTCTCTAAAATGACCGACCATTGCATTCAATTCACGCAGCATGCCCTGTCCAACGGGAGCGACATGGCGTTGTTGTACAGCAAGAAACAAGTAACTGAACATTTGAAAAGGATAAAATGTAAAAGAGCCGACATTCCGAATCCTGAGATACCAGTCAGGATACACCTGGCTCTGGATAAAGTTCCCGACTTGATAAAAGGTAGGAGTTCAATAGTCTCAATTATTACATTTATGATAAATTACTCTTTTGATTTCATTCACTCAAGGTCTGTCTTCAGGTAAATAGAACTTTATATTATTAGTCAAATCTCTTTGTGTAAGAAGTTCCCATTTTATTTGTTTCTGTTCATTTACTTGTTGAAGAAATAACTTCTGGAATGAACATGTTCTGGTATAAGAAAGTTAGAAGGTACAATCAGCCAGCCCTATGCTGTATTACTTCCGTTAAAAATAACGTCACCGTTATTCACTCGCCATTTCCGTTATTTTGATATTACCAACTTTGCATCAAAATTACGGAAATGGCGAATAACGGCGACGTTATTTTTAACGAAAGTGATACAGCATAGGGCTGAATAATTATCAAATGAAGTAAACAATTTCAAATTAACTTATCTAATGATGAAATTAATTCATGAAGTTTTTTTTTAATTTTTGGACAATGAAATTGTATTTTTTTAATTTCTCATTTTTTCTGGTGATGTTTCTATGGAGCTGAAAACTGGATTCGATTTCCCTTTGTTCGAATTAATATTATCCAAGTGGAAGTGGTTCAAAATCCGAGTATTATGATTCTGTAATTTGGAATTTTGCTGAATTAGGGTACAACTTTTTTGAATACTCTTGAATAACCTGAATGCAAATTCAATAAGTTGGTTCAGTGTTATATTATTCCTGCTTCTGTACAATTCCGAGGATGGTGTATCCCAAGGTTTTCCAAATATTACTTCAATTGATTCATTTATTAATCTATTAATAATTCGTTTTTGTTTTTGACTGCATGATGACCATACCATTATCATATATCTTATTCGAGAGATATGTGTCATATATCAATAATTGAATGTTTTTTCTTAGATATAGTATTTTTCTTATTGTTTCTATCAGAGGAATAATAATTCATTTCTGTCCGGGATATTATAAGCTCATCGTCATAGTTACGCTATCAATAAAGAGAGTCATAACTCCCTTGGGACATTATAGATTATATAATGATTCCCGCTACCTTTCACAAGTGAAAATAAAATAAGAAATGCTAATATAATTATATATGTGTATATATTTATGAAATGAAAACTGAACCATATTTTATTTATTCATGTCATTTCAAATAATAAATTTACAATTTCGAAATGTGCCCTGAAAATTACTTCCGCCACTGGAAACAATTTATTCTTTTATATGGCTGGAGCTTCTGTTCACTATTGTCAAGGTACCTGCATTTCCTAATGGCAAAGTAGGTTTGGAAATCCTAAATACATTGCGATTTTGCTGGGGATTTTCCCAAACTTGTTTTTTCCTGTGGCTGAGATGGACATTTATTTTGTTGGAAGCTCATAAAAAATCGTTCAATAACTTCAGGACTCAAAGACATATAAAGTCTTAATGAAGGTAAAATGAGGAACTCTTTTTCATCAAAAATTTGTGAATTTCTTGGATACATCAGTCTTAGTTTCCGGTACTACCAAAACGGAATCCCGGTCCTCTATAATCGATATCTTCATTTTCAAAAGTTCCTACTTCTGCATACTCCAAAATAACCCATAATCAAAACAACCTATAACGAAAAATAAAAAGGAAATGAATATACACAAAAAGAAAAAATACCCTATGCAATAAATGAATTTTATTACGAGCGTTCTTTAGAAATCTGATGATATCTTTAGGAGATAAAACGGCAGACTTATTCGGCTTATAACTCTTCCGTTCCGAAAAAGCCTCTAGTTTATTGAACATGGTGATATCTCGTTTCTCATGAATAGTCACAATAGATTTTAGCATTGACCATTTAGTCCATAAGGAATCCGGACTAAACGTTTCTGACAGCAACGAATAAACACAATTACTACCAAAACTACCTAAAAACATAGAAAATACCTTACCAGTTTTTGAAAATATGTCAGAAATACAGTTTCAGTGGCATCTTTTGGCATATCATTTTTCCGTGTCAGCCACTCCAGATCACTTTTCGATGAAGTTATTTTGCTTTTGCAGCATTTTTTCAAAATATCCTCCGTTATTTTCGGGATAGAATGTTTTTAACGCTTGATAACAAAGTTCTGTTTATGAACAAGTAACAAGGCAACAACCTAGCAACAACAAAACTCCTATTATCAATGGTACCTGATTGAAATATAGCGGAAGGTAATTACTACATTTATTCCGTTTCAAAAATGAACAAAATTTTATTGAAATTGATCAGAAATAAAAATATCTATGTACCACGGAAATTAATGAGACTTAATAACCTCAGGCAATTGCTGTCTTTCGGGTCAGAGGCAAACTTTAATTAAGGCCCTTATAATTTGTGAGTGTTTTTCAATTGAACTACATTTTTACCATCAATACATTACTATATTTTCTCGTTTTTGTCGCCAGTGATGTCTACCATTGGCCAAATCGTGGTTGACGGAAGAGTTTACCCGTCCCAGTCCTCTTCGCCTGCAGCTTCCCTCCCCCCTCCAAGCTCCTCCAGTCCCGGACAATGTCGGCCCCCTCAACAGCAGTCGCCCATGAGCCCCCATCGTCAATTGGCCTCCCCATCGGGGTTTCAACAATCGAGAATAGCTGGCCCTCCGCCCTATTCTCAATATCAGGGCAACAGTCAGTACCAGCAGACGATAAACACTGTCCAGAGTATGGGACAGAACGTCGGCCAACAGAATATGGGACAAGGTATGAACCACAGCTTGAACCATGGCTCCAACATGAACTCGAACCACGGTTCCAGCATGAACACGAACATTCAAGGAATGGGACAGAGTATGAATCAAAATATGACTCACAATTTAGGACAGAATATGGGACAGGGCATGGGACAAAATATGGGTGAGTTTTCAGTTGATTGTTTCGGACATTTTAAAAAAGAGTAAAGATGAATAATTCCAAAACTACAAAATTTCAAATGTAAATTTGTAAAGCGTCAATATGCCGGTGGAGAACAAATTTCCGATTTATCATTACAAATAGTGTCTTATTTCTTACTTTGCAGGTCAAAACCGTATGCAATCCATGGGCCCTCCCAATATCAGCGGTCTTCCTCAAGCTTTGCCAATGTCCTTGGCACAGCAACTCAGTATGAGCAACAGAATGCAGAGGCCAGTATTACAGAGAGCTCTTATGCCCAGAATTCCAATGGGTATGAACCAACAGCAACAACAGGTAGCTACAACTTTATAAGAGCTTTTGGATCTTACCTCAAATCCAGCCCTAAAAAAATCACCTCAACGGAAATACCCAATTGCAAGTCATGCTAAAGTTTCCATCTCTAAGTTTTAGTGTCTTGCTTTTCATTCAAGTTTTCTGAAGTTAACTTTTTCCTGCAATTGGGGACGATCTGTCAAATTATTCATCAATTTATGAGTGGCCTCAAAGGTTTATCATAAAAGTGTGGGTTTGCTAACGAAATATACAAATTGGCCCCGCGTTGGGCGCCAATTCGTATAGGGTTCGTGCACCTACTATTTTCTCAATCTGGTATCAGGTATCGTCTTCCACGCATCCTCAAGGAATGTTACACGACCGAAGTAACTTGCGCCATCTCCTCCAACCCAACAACACGAACAACAGTGCCGGCTCCAACAGCCACGTTTATATCCAGACCGGACCTGGTCAGTATCAAGCTATACAACCGCATTTGGCCCAACAATTTCAGGGCAGGTTCCCGGGACAGCAGCAGATAAGGTTCACGCAGAACAACCAGGTTAGGATGCTCGTTCCGACTCAGCAGAACCGTATGCCCGTACAACAACAGCAACAACAACAACAGCAGCAGCAACAACAGCAGCAACAACAACAGCAGCAACATCAGCAGCAGCAGCAACGACCGCCACAGTTTTCCGGAGCCAATGTCGGCATTGGCGTGTCGGGAGGTGGTGTCAAATGGCATATTCCGCAACAGAGTAGTTCAGGTGAGGTGGAGAGATATGCATGTCTGTGGTTATTTACAGAAAGCTCTTAGTAGACTTTTCTCAAAAACTTTAGTGTGTTGAATTCTCAGATTTAGTAGCAAGATATATTCACAGATGGTGAATTCACTTGAGTCACTTTAGGAGATCCGCGGGTTCTGGGACGCAATGTCCCACATTCGTCTTCCGTTTGGTGACGTGAAAGTCCATCCTTCGAAAACCCCAAATATTTTTGAAATCGGCAGGGCCCACTCCAGTATGAAGGGAAAATGTCTATCGACTCTTTCGACGATTTCTCTGTCTGGCGTTAGGATAATCATCTGACAAAACGGCAGACGATTTGGTTGAGGCGCACTACTTGAAACATATTTTTTAAAATTTTGGACTCCAAAATCGAATATCGCAAAAATTCGACGTTTCCTGTAGGCCTAATTTTGTGTTTCTCCACTTTGTTATGGTCTTTACATCGAGAAAATCCGAGTAGAAGACTTTCTCTGGTCTCAGGGTTGACCAAAAAAATTGAAAATTTCGCGGGAGCGGTTAAGTCGAAAAACCTAAAACCGCACTTGGGTTCAATCTTAAGTTTCCAAATTTTGCTTGGATCTTTCTCAGGGGTCAGTAAACCAAATGGAAGATTTTTTCGCCAACTTTTCACCCCCTCCCACCCTATATATATATTTCAACCCCTATGTAGGGGCTGTTCGCCCCCGCTAACTCAAATAGTCTATTTTAGCGATGAAGAGACTCCAAATTAATTCTTGGGCGTTAGGCTCGTTAACGGTTTATAAATGAAAAGTTATAATTATCAATTACTGATTAATTATCAAAAGTATAATTATCTCCTGTTGAAAAACTATGACTTTTTCCTTTCAAATTGTTACAAGATTTTAAAAAAATCCTCAGCTGCTTGCTGTTGAGTGCCGACCAAAAAACGTAAGTTATTTGCATAACAAATGAACCGGCCGTTCGCTGAATATAATTCCTCTATTTGTTTCGATGTTTTATTATACTGATCATTCTGTTGAACGGAAGGATCCCGAAAAATTTACTCGGCTGGAATTGAGTATATAAGGCGGCATTTCACTCGGGAAGTTTTTTTTTGGATGATTTAGCTAGTTGAAGTCTTACCTTTTAACGTGCGAATCCTAGCACTTTCCAGGGCAATCAGAAAAATGAACTGCAGTCTCTGGGCTTTGAACTCACACGACTGGCAGCCAGAATGATTAAAAAGCGGTGATTCTAACCACTTGGCTACCTGGTCTTCCATCAATAAACTTATAATGTTTTATTCTTGTTATAACTTTCTTGAGTAATTCAAATAATTTGTAAGCTATATGAACCAAGAACAAAAAATCACGGGGAATATTTACACTTGATAATCAATCAATAACCTGTAACCAAAAAAAGTGTTGTGAATAATTAATCTGTTGTGAGATAATTAATAATACCGAAATATGTTTTGGAACCAATACTACCGAAATATGTTTTGGCACCAAAATCATGTTTGATAATTTGTTGGTAAAAATTGTTAATAACATTATTTATGCATTTTTTCGTAAGAATTGTTTCGAACTCGTATCTACTTTAAACCATTAACGATCCTAACGCCAAAGAATTCATCTCCCTAAGTTTATTTATGTGCTCTCCCTCGCTCAGATAGATTTTAGCCGGCGAGGGCGAACAGTCATTATATAGGGGTTGAAATATATTCCTATTATCATTAACTACTATTTGAGGTAATCTTATTGAAGTTTATACACTGAATTATGAGAAAAATTTTCAAACGAAAAATGTTATCGGAAATAAACAGATAAAATAGAGAAAATTTTAAGGGAAAATTAGGTTTTCTGGCCCCATAAGATGCTCAGTGGAAAATATGGAAGTTTAAGATTGAACCCAACTACAGTTTTCGATTTTTCAACTTAGCCGCTCCCGCGAGTTTTTCAATTTGTTTACTTGGTCGACCTTGAGGCCGGACCCTATCAAAAACGTCTTCCACTCGAATTTTCCAGATGTTACGACCATAACAAAGTAAAAGAATACCAAATTATGCATATAGGAGACGTCAAATTCTTACGATAATCGATTTTGGAGGCCAAAATTTTCAAAAGATAATTTTGAGTAGTGGCCTCAACCAAGTCGTCTTTTGCTTTGTCAGATGATAACTAGTCACTGTCTAAACAAAATTAATCCAACGGCAGACATAGAAATCGTCAAAAAAGTCACGGGACATTTTCCCTTCGTACTGGAGTGAGCCTTGTCCCATTTTGGGGTTTTTGAAGTATGTACATTTATCCCACCAAACGGAAGACGTATAGCTTCTCTTCGCGGTTTTGGACCCGCGGCTCTCTAACTACTTCCGAGTATACTGGAAGTGGCCATAAACTTCGTTATTTATAATATATTGTATCCACAAGAAAATTTAAATTAAATAAAATTATGTTAATGTTTTCCTGCAGCAAATAATCATGGTAACAATCGTAACATGACCCTTCCGACGATCAACGACAACTTCAAAATCACGCTGCGTCAGCAAACGCCAAACGACCCGAACAAAAACCTCCCTGCCACCGTAACTTCGACCATTCCCAAAACCCCAAGCCCCAACCACATCCAAGGCAAGTCCGACACGGAACGCAATCTCGACAAATTCTGCGAAGACTCCGTCAAAGATCTCATGGCCACCATCGCGAAGTTGGACTCGAACGGAGTGCAAGTGTTGGCAGAGGGTAGGCAAAAAGGGGGGTCGCCTCACGTGGACAGCTCAACGGGCGATTCGGGTCCCGGACCGAAAATCAAGTCGGAGCTGTCCGAGACCAGCAAAGACGATCCTAACGAAGACTGGTGTGCCGTTTGTATGGATGGAGGAGAATTGGTATGCTGCGATAAATGTCCCAAGGTGTTCCATCAGTATTGTCACATACCTAATTTGAGCGTTGAGTAAGTAGTTTTTAATTGATAGGTAGTTGGTTATTTTCACAATGTGAGATACGTACGAGCAGGTAAAAGGGCTACAAAAAAATGATCAGCCTTATTCTGACTGTACAACTCGGAATTAATCTAATTCCGATATGACAAGTCGAAATTAGCCTAATTCTGATTTCATAATTCGGAATTAGTATAATTTCGACTTCATACTTCAGAAATGGTATAATTTCGACCATTCAACTCGGAATTAGTTTAATTCCGACTCACAACTCGGAATTATTATAATCATAATTCCGACTTCACAACTTGGAATTATTTTAATTATAATTCCAACTTCACAACTCGTTATTAGTATAATTTCGACTTTACCCTCGGAATTAGTATGATTCCGACTTCAAAACTCGATTTTATTATAATTACGACTTCACAACTCGTTATTAGTATAATTTCGACGTTACACTCGGAATTAGTATAATTCCGACTTCAAAACTCGATTTTATTATAATTACGACTTCACAACTCGGAATTAGTATAATTTCGACTTTACAACTCGGAATTAGTATAATTTCGGCTTCACAGCTGGGAATTAGTATAATTTCGACTTCACAACTCGATATTATTATAATTCCGACTTCACTTCTCGAAATTAATATAATTCCGACTTCATAACTCGGAGTTAGTATAAGTTCCACTCCACAACTCGGAATTAATATAATTTCGACCTTACAACTCGAAATCAGTAGAATTTCGACTTCACAACTCGGAATTAGTATAATTTCGACTTCACTACTCGGAATTAGTATGATTTCGACTTTACAACTCGATGTTACTATAATTCCGACTTCACTACTCGGGAATAATATAATTCCGACTTCACAACTCGGAATTAGTATAATTTCGACTTCACAACTCGGAATTATGATTTCGACTTTACAACTTGGAATTAGTATAAGTTTGACTTCACGACTGGGAATTAAAATAATTTTGACTTCACAATTTGGAATTAAAATAATTTCGACTTTACAACTCGGAATTAAAATAGTAAAATTTCGACTTTACAACTCGGAATTAGTAAGTTTGACTTCACAACTCGATATTATTATAATACCGACTTCACAACTCGGGAATAAAAAAAAATTAATAAGTACACACAAAAAGGAAAATAACAAAAAAATTACCTACCTTATGCAATAAGGCAATATGACATCTTTAGGAGATAAAACGGCAGACTTATTCGGCTTGTAACTCTTCCGTTTCGAAAAAGCCTCTAGTTTATTGAACATGGTGAAATCTCTTTTCTCATGTATAGTCACCATCGATTTTAGCATTGACCATTTATTAAGGAATTCGAACTGTACGTTTCTGACTGCAACGTATAAACACAATTACTACCAAATCTACCGAAAAACATAGAAAATACCTTACCAGTTCTTAAAAATATGCCAGAAATACAGTTTCAGTGGCATCTTTTGGCATAACATTTTTCCGTGTCAGCCACTCCAGATATATCTTGTATTATTTTTGGTATACAGCTTCACTTTTCGATGGAATTAATGATTATCTTGCTTTTTCATCGTTTTTCGAAATATCCTTCATTATTTTGGGGGCAGAAAACACGTTTTTAACTCAAACACACCTTGATAACCAAGTTCTGTTTATAAACAAGTAACATAGCACTAACCTAACAACAACAAAACTCCTATAATCAACGGTACCTGATTGAATTATAGAATTGGTACATTCATTCCGTTTTAAAAATTAACAAAATTTTATTGAAATCGGTCAGTAATAAAATTACCTATTTACCACGGGAATTAATGAGCCTCAGGCAAAGAGGCCCGAGGTACGCAATCTCTGCCATCGGTGATTAAGGTCCTTAGAATTCTCTTGATACATGAATAATCACTGTTTTTCCATTTTACACCCATTCTCTACGGAGTACATCGAGTTGGAATATATTGTTTTTTCTCTTGAAAATGGGGAACGTTTATCCTTAATGGTTTTATCAAGATTTCAAAGAGAATTTATTATTTTCCAAGCCTTTGGTTCATATCTTTATGAGTCTCATTCAATTTTCATCTTGAAGGTGGTAACTTTGATCCTATTATTGTTTCAGAGAGAACGATACATGGCAGTGTTTGCTCTGTATGAATTTCTCCGATATCCCAGAAAGTATTTTGTCCGAGAAGAAAAACGGTGAACTCAGCGTGAAGGAGAGAAAGATCGCGGAAAGGCTCGTACTTGAGTTGTATTGTCAGTATGATCCCAGTCTTCCGTTCAGAGAAGTCATCGGGCCCGAGGTAACATTTTCAGTTATAACGATTATAAATATATTAATTTTAAACTCGTTTCTTTCAACAGAATGAAGAATACCATTCCATCATAAAGCAGCCGATAGCGCTGGACACTATCAGACAGAAGTTAAATTGGAGCACGGAAAACCATTACCGGCAAATGGACGAGTTAGTGAGAGATGTTCGTCTGATGTTCAAAAACGCATATACCTATAACCCGGTAAGTTTTTATTTTTTTATATTGATTTCAAGTAGCATTTATTATTATTACTATTACATACCAGCTGCTCGGTTTGACAAATCGTACTTACTCTCGGAGTACTTCCAATAAACTTTTATTTCTTGTATTACTTTCCCTACTGTCAAATGTTTTGAAATTAGTGAGGTTAGATTTCATGTATGTTGAAAGTATATTTGTATGTACATACTGAGGTAAGGGTTCTATACTCCACAATACTATAATACTATGTAAGCTAGGTTTCTCTTTTCCTAGTACTCGCAATTAGGAAAATTAACTTACCCAAATTCATAGCCTACCAAAGCATCATACTATCATCGAATTCTGGTCACAGCCAAATTGATGATTTTCAATAAAATGCAATTCAATGTCTGATTAAGAAACTGATACCAATTTGAGATTGAGATAGAGAATTTTGAGGCAAATGAGATATACTAGAAAAATATACAGGGTGACGTTTGAAAAAAAGGAGTTGGAGTTACTGCTAGTCAAACAGGTGCTTAAAAAAATTGTCATTGGGGTCAAAGGAAGAACTATCATTGATTACTTCTCTCCTGTAAATTTAAAATTTTTGTTTCTTTCAATAAAAAACCTACAGGCTGTTACATGCCTCCTCTATCACGCGGTATTCAGTGTTTCCCACTTCTCAAGGAATCACGGTAACTTCCCAAATTTTTTAATGCACAAAGGTTATATATACTGCATCCTATAAAATATCCAAATTCGTCTCGCTATGCACGAAACACCCCCGTAACTTCCTTAATTTTTTACGCATCTGTCAATTTTGAAATATTACAATTATTCTACCTCAAAGATTGATAAGTATGTTTAGATATTGTATATAATTTTGTAATCAAGGAGACGTTGTCAAGTTTCAGAAAGAATGGTCAAGAAAAAACAATTTTTACATAGTCTATTTTACTTGAGAAAATATCAAAAAGAACAATTATTATAATCCACATACATCCAATGTACAACGAGTATTAAGGAAGTTTCCATAATTAATAATGAATCTGGATTTTTCAGACATATATTTTTTCTAGAAACAAAGTGAATTTTTTGGTGATTTTACCTTTAACAATCTGAAAATAGATAGTTCATTCCAATAGATCCAAAGTTTTAAAAAATCATTGTTATGATAAATAAAATTTTACTTAAATATAAAACTGAACTTGCATTCCTAATAAACAATATTTGATTGACTTCTGATAAGTATAATTACTTTGTATTACTGTTACTCTCCTTGCATTTTTAATCATTTGTAACAGTCTATTCTATACATTTACAACTTTGAAGAATAGAAATTTCATGGTAATTTTCAGTTTCATTCTATTCATATGAAAATCCAATTTACTTCCAGTGGGATGATTATGTATGTTTTGATTCAGAGCAATAAATTCATTGAAATATTCAGGTTGACCTCCCTATGATATCTTGAAGATGAATGTGCATGCCTCATTAACAACGCTATTGATTTTAATTTATTACATCTTTACATCTCAATATTAACCTCATTCCTCGGTTTTTCATTTAAATTGAGTGAGTATAATAATGAGCTGCAATGATCAAAATGTAGTTGTATAATGCAATTATAACAAGTAATTCGAGAATTCATTGAGAGCTGGCCGGTAGGTTAGCGGTCTAATGCACAGGCCGTTCGAAACTCCAGCATAGCGATAGTCGGTTCGAGCCCGATGTAGGCACAAGAGATTTTTTCTCAAATACTTTATATCGGATCGATAGGCGACCACATGCCTTGTTGAAAGGCAGTGTATTGTGAGTTGTCTAGATGCCAATCTCGTCTAGTGCTAGCTTGGAGTGCACACCGACCACCCGAGGTGGTGCTGTAGGTTTTCCGGGTTTTCCTACAGCTGAAAAGTGAATACATCACCTAAAATATCAGTAAGTCGCCCCGGAGCGCCACGATAAATAATAATAATAGCCGTCCTTTACCCGCACAGGCTACGCCTTTGGGTACACTCAATGAATGTTTTTGACGGAGTATTATTATTATTACTATTATTCTTGAAGAGAAATTTTATTTTCAAATATTATATTTTGAAGTTTAGATTATCTACAATGAATCTAAGGTATTTTAATTTCGTTGATTTGATTATATTTATATTTATTTATTATCATTACATTCGTTTTATCAACATTCAACTTCAATTAAATCTTTGCAAAACAAAAGTATTAATTGTATTTTTAAATTACCATTCCTTGAATCAACATCCCATTTATATGTTCCTAACAATCTTTTAGACGTCAATTCTTTGTACAAATTGAAAATATGTATATCATTCTGTTATAAATAACAGGAAACATTCATCTCTGCAATTTCATTCAATCAATACCATTCATAATCACCAAACTAGACAATCCAATAGTCTCGTCACACACAGAATAAATAAAACCATTGGAAAAAAATCAATTTTATATAATGGAATGTTGATATTCAATGAAATACCGAAAAATTTGAAAAATATCATAGAAAAAAATCTTTTCAAAAAACATTTGAAGAAACATTTATTACAATGATGCTTTTGACAACCCTTCCTTTTTTTTTCTGTTGCAATCATTTCTTTGAATTTTGTTATTTATTGTTTTAATTAGAGAACTAGAACCCTATTATAAACATTTATGTTCCTTGGGTCAATAAAAATTATTATTATTAATTTATTCATTTTATAAATGTATTTTTCATGTTTCTGATGGTTGTATTCAAATCAATATCACTTTCTGAAAGGCCCCAACACACTACCTTGCTATACCCCCGATTGAATTGTTATTTCCTCAGAAAGTACCTACTTTGCTTTCTGTTGCTCAAATAGCATAACTTCACACTTCATCGGATCAGAAAAACCTAATAATTCCAACTGTCCAACAAAATGCTTCTATCAATAGTTTCGAATGCTCTTTTGAAATCAATGAAATAGTTACAATGATGTTTCATATGAATGTTTTTTCCTGAAAACTGTTTGGTTCATCATGATAATTTCATTAAGTTCCAAAAACTCTGTAACTTGGCGATATACTGCCATTTCTAAAGTCTTTTCCAGCCTGAGTAATATATTAACTTGGCGCAAATTCATCGCTTCTAAAGTATTCGCAATTTTTTGTATTGGTGTTACTGTTGTTACTTTCAGTTTATCTGGAAATGACGCAGTTTGTAGGGAAACAGTAAAGAAGTTCAGAATTCTAATATAATAACATTTTTTTATTTCCCTAGAAACATACAAGTTTATGGCAGGGAAAAATAAACACGTTTTCAACCAAACTAAATTAATTACTAACTAGTTATTTCTAATTGTCATATATTTATAAAATTCATGATAATAAATATTTTTTCAAATTTACTTTGAATCTCAGTTTACCATAGGATTTCAAAGATTATGGCAATTCATTGTAATGCATGCATTATTTCTTTGAAGTATATTGATTGTTGACCCACATTTGTTCTCACATTGATAACTGATAAATGATCTGATTGCCTCCTCAAGTGATTATGATTACTGTTAATTAGGTTGAAAGCCAAATCAGAGTGTTTGAAGTTATTTTTAACTAGGTGAATAAAAGTACAAATCTTTAACTTATAAAGAGAATGGATATCTAGAATTTGTTTTGGTTTATATAAATGTATTGTAGGTTCCTTGTATTCTAGTTTGAATATACATTTGATGATTTTGTTTTGTAGTGTTTTCAATGGTTTAAGTACACATTTTGTTGCCGATCCCCATACTGAGATTAAGTACTGAAGTTTGGAAAAGACTAAAGAATAATAAATTAATTTCAAATATTTCAAGAGTAAAAAGTTTCTGATTTTGAAAAGAATTCCGATTACTGGACATATTTGCTTCCTTAATATTTCAATGTGTTTTATCAACATTTTTTTTTAATTTCTTGTAAACTATATCTATATTATGGTTGTATGATCTGCAAACATTTTGATTTTACCAACAAGTTCCAAATCAGCTAATGAATTAATATATATAAGAAAGAGTACAGGTCCAAGGATTGATCCTTGTGGCACTCCACATAAAACTGTTTTATACAATCCTTCAGTATCTTCCATGAAAACAAACTGTTTTCTGTCTGAAAGATAATTTCTGAACCATTCGTGAACACTTCCTCTCACACCTATTTGATATAAGATGTACAATAAAATGTTGTGATAAACTGTGTCAAAAGCTTTCTGAAGATCAAGCGATAGAATACCACATTTTTTACCCGAATCTATATCAAGTTGGAATTGAGTAATGACATCAAGTACTGCTGATTCTGTATTGCTAGATATTCGAAAACCATACTGCCCATTATACAGTAATTTTGATTTTTCAAGGTATCAAATAATCTACAATGCATTGCTTTTTCAATCATTTTTGAAAGTATTGATGGAATCGGAATGGGTCTATAATTATTCATTTGATCTTTTTCACCTGCTTTGAAAATTGGTGTAACTTTCGCAATTTTCATTTTATCTGGAATTATACCCGTTATGAAAGTTAAATTTATTATTTTGCTCATAATAGGTGCAAGTTCTGATTTCACTGTTTTAATAATTTTGGTGCTGATTTTGTCAAATCCTGGAGATTTTTTTATATCAAGCGAATTTATGATTTCTATTATTTCTACATGATCTGTAGGCTTCAGGAACATAGAAGTTAATTTAGAATGAACTAGAATTTCATGATTGGAAGGAAAAACAACTGACAAATTGGGACCGACATTGAGGAAGTAATTGTTGAATTCTTCACATATTTCCTTCTGATTTTTAATTTTTTTCCCATTACGTGAGATATCTTCGATATTTTTGGGATTAGTCTTTTATTTGTGATACAATATTTCATTGATTCCACTCCATACAGATTTAGGGCTAGCATTTGCAAATTGTTCTTTAAAATATTTTTGTTTTGCCTCTCGAACAGAGCTCTTGACTAATTTATTGTAATAGTTGTAAGAATCTATAAATAATTGAATCTTCGGATTATTCTTTTTTTGTAATAAAATTTATCTCTCAGTTTGACAATTTCAAAAGAATCCAATTGAACCACGGTTTCGAATTTTCAAATATTTTTTTACGTTTTTCAAGGGAACAATCTCCAAATATTTGTAAAACTTCATTATAAATTTCATTGGGATTGTCATAATTCCCCATAATTTTATTCAATAAAATCAATTTTTCTGTAAGCATTTTCTCATTGGAAACAATATTTTTAAAATAGAATTGTTTTCTTGCTTTAGATTTTATCAGAGAAATCTCAGATTCTATTAATTTATGGTCACTTAATGCACTAAATATGATTGACATTTTTTATTAGATTTGCTCAGAATATGATCAATTAATAATAATTTATTGCCAAAGTCTCGTGTGGGTCTTTCATCATTGCATATTTTGAAATTATTCGATTCACGTATTTCAGTCAACATACTGGTTTGCATATTATTTTTCAAAGTATTAATGTTAATATCACCAAAAATTAAAGCATCCAGTTTAAGTTTACTCAAATTTTGAAGTTTTTCATCAAGGAATTTAAGAAAATCATTCAAATTTTCATTAGGAGAACGATATAAACTGCAAATTGAAATATTAAGCTGCGTTAGTTTAACCATGATAAATGAATTTTTGGTATCCTTCTTCATTATTTCAAAGTTCTAATCTTTATCTATGAAAATTCCTGTTCCTCCTCCTCGCTTAGATCTTGACGAATAAACAGAGTTGTAGTTTTTGAAGTTATAATGAGGTTCCTCTTTTTCTTTCATCCATGTTTCTGATATGATCACCACATTTGCTTCTGTACTATTGATTATAACCTCTATCTTTTCCATTTTATTTTTCATCGAACTGGCATTTAAATAGAGAACTTTTAGGCTTCCAGATATTTTCGGTTTATATTCCGAGATTGTTGAATATGTATGAATTCCAATATTATTTGAATTCATTTGTTGGGTATTGATTTGATCCATGAATTACAAAAGTTCTTTTTTATAGTTACAAATATAAAATCTGCGATCAGTATCCATAGTCAATTTGGGAATTCAGTTGGTTCTGGTAATATTTATAAGTTGGGCAGTTTTTATCTGATGCAAGGTGGTTAACAGGATGGTTGGTTTTGTATTTTGTATTGGACAACACACAATTATTGCAAGTGGGCTTCTCAGCTTTTAATTCATGTGGGCCGGAACAGCAAGGACACAAAATGCTATTTCTACATTTGTTTTGAGTATGTCTGAATCCGAAACACCTCGTACATTGTGCGAGGATGTTATTTCCATAAACTCTTAAATTTTGCCATCCTATAAACAATTTTCCATTATTATTTGTCATTATTTTTTGGAATAAACTGCCATTCACTTCTGCAAACACAGTGGAAGTATCTTTGTGTTGGAAGTCTCAAAAACTGCAATGAAAAATGATCATCTTTATTAATAATTGGATTTTGGTCGATGATCATTTTTTCAATATCTTCCTTTTTCAAGTTTTTGTTCACTCTTAAATTTGGAATTTTGATTTTTGGTTTCATTAGTGTTGTTACTTCCGTGTTATACTGGCTGGTTGGTTTTTGTTGAACTTCTTGTTGGATTTTTTCGACATCTTCTTTTTTGTTGCACTTGATTATAACAGTTCCGTTACTACTTTGTTTGAAAGAATTTACACCTACACGTAGATTGCTAATGTTTATGTTTTTTTCCAAATCCAGCTGAGTTTTTGACGGTATTTGTTCGAATTTTGGTTTTATTTTTATTATTTGTTCATTAGGTAATGTCAAAAGTGTCCTTGATGTATTTTATACTCCATATTTCATAATTGTTTTTGTTTGATATGCCAAAGACAATATTCTTCAACTCTTTGATATTCAGATTTTTGAATGATGACATTGTAATTTGAATTTTTTTTTTATTTAACTTTTTCACACATTTTTTTGGAACCGTGCATACACTTATCAATTTGATTCTCAGTACATTTTTTTTTCAATCTCTGTATTAACAAAATGATTTCTTTAATATTTATACCTTTCCCAATATTTAGTTTCATTTGCATCTGTTTTTTTAAGTTTTTATAGACCATATCTCTTTACTTTGCAATATTCGCCAATTCCTGTTCATACCATGGTGCCTCATTAGTTCTTTTTATTTTAGATTCAATCGGAGCTATTTCATTTTTAATCGTTTCACAGTTATACAGATTGTTCATTAGTGAGTTGACATTCACATCATTCAAGCCAATCTACATCCAGCAATCTTGTTTTTATGATAGAAAAGTCATCATTAAGATTTCTGAACTCTATCTTATCCTTAAAGTACATATAATCATTTTCATTCTTCAAGGTAACAGATATAATAGAATGATCACTGATATCAGGAGTATCATTTAAAAAAAATCTGTAAAAATGTAGGAGAGCAAATGAATTAGTTTGCCCCAATAAGTTACTGCATTTTCCAGTCTTGAATACAGATTTTTAAAAAAATAAGTAATTTGAACTATGTCTGGAATTTACGGGGTCCTTTCCATGAGAAGTAAGACACTATATATGTATCTACTATACATGTATTTACTATACAACTGAAAAATTCTTATGGTACTTCTGCCACCTTCTTACTACCAACAGAGTACAAGAAAGAATCTCTAGATAGAATGTGCGAAATATATTTCCAAAAATATGAAATTCAGTGTGAATAGAATCAATTTATATCATTTTATGCAGCAAGGAAATTCGAATTCACAAAAGAAACAAGTAGGTATCTACAATTAAAATTATTGTTAAAAAAGTTTCTTTTTCTCTGTGTCATTTGATATTGGTTACAGATGAACAGTTGCTCAACATCTTGAGTAGTATCATAATAAAAACTATAGAAATTGTAACAAATTACTAGACTGTTAGGAGTTTATCCGTGTGAGATTTTCTGAGTAGATTGATGACTTTGGTATGATCTTTGCTGATAAATTGAGTACAAAAATCTTTTACACAGTCTGGTGTAAAAGCTTTGACTAATTGATCTTTTTATATGATGTCGTACAGCGACCAGCAGACATTTATATACAAATGGAAAATATTCTTTAGTGAAATTTCGAGAGCATTTTTTCTTTATAAAAATATTTGCACTTCTCAAAACTCAGGATGAACTATTAAAATTTTTCGTCTGAATGCAACGCATGGACAAAAGTAGAGTGCCATCATTATTAAACTTTTATTTTAACAAAGAATTAATAATTGAATGAAAAAGTCATCAATATTTTTTCCGTTCATGTTTTCTAATATCCCATCAATTATGACGAATGGTATACATGATTTTGTTACTGTATAAATATGTTGTGTATTAATTTTGGATTGTGCATTCTGAGTTTTAAAAAATTAGGACTTCTTCCAAAAGTAGAGCAGACAATTTTTCAAGAATGCAATTTTCCGCAAATTACTATCTCAAATTTTTCCATCTCTGTTTAGAAATCTGCTGGTATAATCGACAAATTTTCTCAGTTGTTTAGCCAACAGATTCTACCAAGTTTACAATAAAGAAGATTGCATGCTAGCCCTCAATTCAAGAATTTTTTTGGAACAAAGTACCTTACGTTAATCATATTTGAGTTAAGGGTACATGATTCTGTTATTCTTCAGGTGGACAGCCAGGTCTACATAGATGCTAAAACCTTGGAGAAGTTCTTCGATGAACAACTGGAGAAATTTTTACCGGAATATGCTTACATGTTCGACGAGGACGATGTTCAACCTCCCAACAAGAAATTTCGGAGGATTATAACTGACTGACAGATTGTTCACGGGGCGAATAACACTGTGTATTTTTCCCTATAACATTGAGTTTGAACAGGAAGATTTTTTCCTGCATGGGCAAACGCTTTGGCTTTGAAACTAAACATTATAATTATTTTTACCGTGAAATTCTCAATTTTCGAACGATTTGTCAGTGCCTGACAAGTTTTGGTGGTCTTGTTGAACTGTGAACAGAAATCCGGATATCGTAGCGTTAGGACGTCTGATTTTGTTTTTTATAAAAATTTCCTAGGGTATTTATTATATTGTTTTATTGGTATGTTATGTCATGTTTTAATGATGTTATTTAATGTTAGCATTCAACATTTTTAGAGTAATATATATATTCAGTATATATATATTGTTCATTATCGTGATCATGGTATTTATACGATATTCATAATCCATATATATATATAGTTATGTACTTTGTAGAATGCATATCTTCATGAAACAGATTTATGAATCAATATACATGGTGGGCAGAGTGATTTTTGTGGGTTTATATTATTTTTATAGAGGCTACTTTTAAAAATTCCAAATCATTCTTTCGTGTGTAGTGTACATAGTAATTTTATTCCCCCTTCATATAAGAACTAAGGTACTTATATGTTCAAAATACTAGATGAGCTAGTAAGGAGATCTACAATGTTTGAAAAATATTTACAATTGCTTTTTTGGCATTTCTTTGTGAAAAGATTGATTGATTGCTTTTTTGCATCGAAGCATATGGCGTTTTGGACCGTTCGTTTTTCTATTATTTAAGTATTTCCAGCTACATCTAGACTTTAGTACTACCTTGGCAGCCTTCGAGATAAGCTCCAAAGCTTTAGAGGTAACTCCCGAGCTTTAGAATTTATTTCCCAAGCTATAGAGCTTTGGAGGTACACTCTCTAGATTTGGAGGCAAACTCTCAAGCTTTAGAGGTAAACTCCTGAACCCCAGAGCTTTGGGAATACACTCTTTAGCTTCAGAGGTTCACTGTCGAGCTTTAGAGGTAACTTCCGAGCTTTAGATGAAAACTCCTGAACTCAAGAGGTAAACTTCCGATCTCTAGATGTAAACGCCAGAGTTTTATCGAGTTGCTAACAGCATCAATATGGACCAAGTTTTTGATGCCTAGTATATTATTTGTATAGATATGAAAAATAACGCAAAGAAATTCAATACCATTGAATCCAATCAATAGCAAAAGATTTAAAATATGATGTTACAGACATTTGTTGTAACACTCAAGAAACTGGATTTGATTAGATGACCAAATGATGAACATTTAGGGTTGTGTTACCCGTAATTGAAATGCATCTGTTGGGGATGAGGCATGTTTGAAACTACCAATAATGACTGGGTAGAAGATGTAATAAGAAGAATGAACGTAAAATAAAGGGAGATTCCACCCTATATTGTATCAATAGCAGGATTCTTGTTGAGAAGCGTTCAAGTTTCAAAACCGCCTCGTAGTATCTTGGAAATGTACGTCACTTATACCAGACTATTGTTGCTTTAAGTTGAATAAATTTTTTTCAGGGTATTGAATCTCCTGATTTTATACCTCTGTACTTTCTCCTAATCCCAGATTGTGTTCACTTGAAGAAGAAAGTAAATCCGGTGTTTGATATTTTTATTTATTATGGACCCTTCAGTTTCTTTCAATGATTGGTTGATTCTGTTCGGAGTTTTTTATTTTTTGTCATAAATGATATATGGACATCAGATCTGAATGTTCATTATGGGTTTTCAAAAAATAGTGGAAACTTGACCTTGAAGAAACTGAGAGAATTTATACACAACTGAACAAACATAGCTTTAGATTGAATTAGATGAACAGGATTTTCTGAAGATACATTTTTGAAAAATGATGTAATTTTCAAGTGTCGAGCAGAAAAATGACAGGAGAGTAAAAATATCACGACGATAGTAAAATTCAAACACAAAAACAGGATGTTAACTTTGATCTCTTATGAAAAAATAAAGTGTTCTGGTAGGAGACCTCCTGCCCAGACTGTAGAAATGCAGTAACCTATGAACCTTTTTCATTGTTTTAACATCATAAATTGTCCTTCATTTGTGAGAAGTAACTGAAGTCAAGCCGAATCTTTGATTTTAATGCGAATAGGTTGAAAACTTGGATTATTTTTGTTATTTCAAAATAAAAAAATTGAAAGTTATTGAATATTCATCAGAGAAAGACGATAGCAAATAAATATGCTAAAGTAGAATTTTTCAGTTCGAGATATACATAAACAAATTGTAAGTTTGTAGGCTAGTTAGTTATTAGTTTTTTGAATGTTATATGAATACCGGCATTGCCGTTAATAAAAAATTATGTGGAAATATGAATAACTTCTGATGGGTATTCCATAACTTTGTGAATATATTGCAAATGTTGGTAGGATCGCGTTCAAAATTACCGCGTTATAACTTTAATTTTTCATTCAGCTGTATATTGTTTACGCACATACTCATAAGTGACATCTCTATACGTAAAAGTAGATTATATTATATCTATATATATTTTGTTATTTGAATTTCTCGATCATTTAAAATACATTGGAACAACTCGAATTGTATTCCAGTATAATAAACAATACCAAGTATACCCGCAGTTTTTTTTACCCGTCCTTGTCAACTCATGGAAAAATATTAGTTGAAAAGATTTCAAGGATTAACTATTGTTAGTATTAGAGAAAGTATAATATTCTACTCGGGTGCAATAATAATATCTTTATTACCAATGACTTTCATAAAAATAAGAATTGGACAAACTATAATAGCTATTACAATTCGGATAATTCCGAAACGCGCCTGTGGCTCGTTTCCAAATTTTTTTTCTCAAAATTAAGCACCAACATTATACACTCGTTGGAAAATATATTACTAGTAAGCGAAAGCACCTTAAAAATGCAATGGAAGGAAACATCGTGCAATAAAGCAGTCTGAAACGTAGGAATTATGTTTCAATTAAACCATATTGATAAAGTCAGGTGATGTTCAGTTCAGGGATAACAAGCTACTTCTAATAATTTATTATGAGTTCTGAGCTACTCTCTGTGGCAAACCCTTGTTTTATAGAAATTGGAAAACAAACCACTAGTGATGTCACTTTACTTCACAGAACACCTTTAATATACAGAAATGTCAAAACAAAATATATTTATCAACGCAATGGTTGGCTTGCATAAGTTTTTGTAAGGTAAATTTAAACTGGGTTGCCAGAATTATTATTCAGGGGACCTTAATGCGTAAGTAGGATGAGTATAAGTACCTCATCTACCAAACAAGAACAATAAAATTGTGCAACTCTTAATTCTCATCGAATATTTCCAAAGGCGGATTACTTGAAATGTACTAACGGCTCAGAAATTACATTTTACAAATCATATTTTGACCCCAAAGATTAAAGGATCACAAAGTATAGATTTCCCAATCTTTGAATCACGAGGCTCAAAGTCAAATAGTTTATTTCCGATGCTGGATATTATATGCTCAAACTATCAAAATTTGGTTTACCGACTGACTCGCTTTTTAGTTTTTTGTACTGACAAAACAAATCAGTTTACGATGCTGTCAATATTTTGATATATTAATTTTTAGCTTTCAAACACTTTTAGTCTCCAACGCCAATATTTTTACTTTTTTGTAGTTGAGTTATCATTTCTTAAGTAAATTTATCTAGCACCTCGTAACATCGGTTGATAGAATACGTTGTTACGTGGAATATGAGAACGCAGTTGGTAGAATGGTGGACCCACGAAAGAATAAAAAAACGCACCTAGAACGTAACCGAATATGTTGACAAATAATAGGCCTGTTTTGGTTCTAATCTAGAATCGTCCAAAATAGTCGCTCGGTAAAGTTCTGACAAATGTTGTGTACATTAACATCCCAAACTTGAATGTGCCACTGCTGAGAACTGCTTCGGAACCGGTTATGGAAGGAACCAAAACAAATCTATTGTAAATTTGTAACTTACCCTCAAAGTGTCATGGCGTCCAATCATAAGCTCCGCTCAAAAAGATGAAAAAACCTGGGTCTGGTTTACTACTGTTGGTAAGGAATATTGTGGCTAGGGACCTACGACCTACTGTTGGCAGTGTTGGCGACACTGATTGAGTGATTGACGGGTGACGGCTTTATTGCTTTGTGAAGTTTGTGCTCTGTGCTAGCTGGAATCTAGAATTTTATTTAGCGTTCGAAGTTGAAGAGAAGTGAGGCAATAATAATATAAGTGTGGACAAATTTTTTTTTTTATTTGAATAAGAAATATTTTCCTCATTTGCACATTCTGCAGATTTTTTGGTGTTGCATTATCTGCCATCGGGCATTTGATGTTGAGCATATATGAATGTTACAAAAACGAGGTGAGTGACAAATGATACCTCACGCTACGTAGGGGAAAATGTTACCATACGTGTGAACCTGGACTTTCATTCAGGACAAAATTGACTTGGTGTCTTATTTCAATATTTTCCATTATTCAATATGTTCGATATTGCTGTTTCTGACAAATTTCGATTTATTTCAGATTTTTTTTGTAGGTGTCTGCGATTTTTGATAGAGCTAAAACACTTGGAAACGATTTTTTCCATAATAAATCACCAGGAAGTAAACGTATTTTAGTATTTCTGGAAGTTTTCGTCCAGGAGGGCGCTAGTTATTTATATGACTTTAGTAAAACACAGAGGTGAGTTGTCCCTATGCTTTTTGATTTTAGGATGATAATTTCACTCAGTGAATATTTGGAATCAGCTCCAAGGCAGTTTATGAATTGGCAAGACTTCATTTTTCTGATTTTGTTCTGGATCGTGGTCTCAATCATACTATGAATTGCTGACTGATGTTATTATCTTATGTTAGATGTATGGAGAAGTTTTAGGTAGTAAGTAATAAGTCGGAAGTTTAAAGGAAGATATGACCACTCATGAATAGTCTTAAGACTGTCATATCACAAGGAAATTATTGCCATTTGTCACTTTCTCCTGGTTGGAAGATATAATCAATATCACAACAAAAATTAGGCACATTAAACAACATAGATGGCAGCTATTGACTTAGGCACAGCAAAAATAACTTGTAAGTTTTAATCATGAAGATGAATGTTGGTCAACTTTCCTTATGACTTGAAACTTAGGAGTTGTGTTTGAATGTTCCTATTGAAAGCCAATAATTTAACTTTCTATGACATATTACTTAAAACTCCACCATAAATCCAACATTAGGTTATGGTTCAGAAATATATTTCTGTTGGTGTGGTTTTCTGGCCAAAAGTCAATTACCACTGGATCTTATGTGCATCTCAATCTTGGGTTCAATCTACACCTGGAGCCGACTGACTTTTATACTTATATTGCTTGCAGATATCTAAGGACATTCGTTTGGGGCATGAATCCCATATATTTCAGATAAAAATTTCTTTGCTAATATAATAAAGTCCGACTCAGTTCACAAATAAATTAATTGAGGAGGTTTTATCTTTTCATCAAATCTGAATATACCTTTCAACTGAATCTGACTATCTTTTTTTAATTCTTTGTTTAAACTATAACGTATTCTCACAAATCAGAGATCTTTATTTTATTTATAAGGGGTATGAATATTTTTAAACATGTTCTGTACTTTAAATTAATGATATTGCATGCTGCTTCTGTGTCTGTATCCAATGACTCATCTAAATACATAACTATGTTTGATGACAGATAGATACATTTATTTGAAGCTTTCAATTTAAACAGTTGAAAAAAGATTCCATGCAGCTGAAATTAAGTTATTTGTCCATGACTTCTTCAAATGAATTTGGCTCAATATTTCTCACAACAGATCACAGATAGATCAAATAAATTCTTCTTCTAAGTCTTCTTTAACAAATCAAGGGTAAATAGTTGTAGAATTTAACGTTTTTTTTTTAACGGTGAAATCCATATTTGACGTCGATCGAGAGATATGTTTGTAATACTTTTTTCGTAATGAAACACCTTATTCCTTCATTTGATGCATAGTTTTTGTCCAACTCCTTTAAAATATCGCTTCATGCCTATAATTACTACTTCAGAAGTTTAGAAGATAACCAAGTTTTGAATTTGACTACCACTCTGTCATTATTTTCATTCACATTAAAATGTATGTTTTGGAATATTTACAATAATTTCAATTATCTCAAAATTTGTGCCATTATCTTCGAGTCTACAACAACCTTTCAAGGAAAAGTAAATAAATTAATTCTTCGAAAATCAATTACTATCAATAAATATTGAAACCTGTAGTGAATGTCAGTATAGAAGGCACCCCTCGGATCAAGAATCTTGATCTGAGAAGCATCCAGACCCGTTAAAAAAAGCCGTTAATTATGGCGAAGAAATAGGAAGAATTACTAGTTTTCAAAAAAAAAATCGTTTTAAGAAAAACTACTGATTTTAATCATAGGGAATATTCAATAAAATTAATAGAGCCTCTGTTGGCGTTTCTTATGGATCAATAGTATACAAGGTGTTCCATTTTAATGGACCTTTACATTTACAAAAAATTTATTGCAAAACTCGTTTCAATCAATTGTTAATTAGTCTAAAATGTCTATTTATCAACGAGTGCCATTCTACTTTTTTTTATTTAAGAAAAATATCACATTTTAAAGTTTGCTTCTGACGGCACGTTCATCGGAAACATCCCCCACCATAATCCATGTTCCGAAATAGGGAATATCGTTCTACCATAAAATATAGCTACTGACTGACTTTAAGCCATCGAGAAATAATTGAAACTTTGTCCTGGCTCAACACATCAAAAAATTTTACGTAAAAGCAATTTTTTATATTATTTGTAACTTTCAAATTTTCTGAACGAACCTGCTTTTTGATGAAAAGCTATTGTTGGCAACACCACAAATTATAATAACAGTTCTTATGAAACAGAAGTTGTCATTACCACAGAACACATACAGTTTATTTGAATTTTCACTGGTGTTCAGACAACCGGGCACTTTTTAGACATTTTCACGGTTATAAGGAATACAGAAATTACTTAACACAAATAACAAAACTTTGAATTTGAAATCAGCTTTAACCTCAGAAATTAAAATATTCAAGAGTCTGTTAGTTTCCAGCAAACGATTTAATCTACTAGCATCTATCTTGTGTCACATAAGGTAAGAAAATGAGCTCAACAGAGAAAAACAATTGTTATTGATCTTCTCCGTGAAACAGACCAACAAACCTATCTGGTATCAAATGACAACTATCATAGAACACATTCCAGATATAATGATAATTTGAGATTCCATGGTGTACAACTTATGCGACGTTGCCAAGTTTAATTTTGATGAACGTGACGTCACAAAACCCCTTTTTCAAATTATAGAAAAACTGGCGTTCGGAAAAAATAAATAAAAATTCCAAGTGATAGGTAAATACTTTCTTATTACAGTGTTTTCAAATAGTCCGTTGAAAGGTCCATTAAGGAAGATTTTGCACATTTTTATTTAAAATGTGTGGCAAGCTGTTTACCGCACATAAAAAAGCTGTTCACAGTCGTAAATAAAACTAATAGTTTCAGTTGAACTGACAACAAGTTAACTATAAACTATATTTACTACTAATCAATGAAACCTTAACAACAGTAATAATAATAAAGAACAAAGAAGAACAAAATATTTCTTTGGAGGAAGTTTTCGAAATTTCCACCAGTTTCTTCTACACACAGGCGGCACTTTTTTGAAAATTGCTTTCCAAATTAGTTCAATGGGAGCGAGGGAAATTCATGTCTAGAGTTGGTCAGCAATTTAACAATGAGATCTTTTTACCTTCCTCACACAAGTAAAAGTCCAGTAAACATTTGCGTTGTTTTATGTCCGCGTCGTCCAAATCCTACTTGTAAGTGTGGGTTTCAAAGTCTACATGAGAAAACCCAAAAGTTCTGCATTTCGAAGATGACCAGCAAAACATCAAGTGTGTTACAATCTTGGAATGGTAATTTCGAACTCTATTAAAATATGCAGAAATATACAGGTGGTCTCATTAAGAAAAAAATCCATCAATATGTATTGATATATGATTTGAAAAATTAAATCACATACACCATTGAGTTCTATTTAAAAAAGTGCTTTGAAAAAAAGCACATCTTCGAAAAACATGCTGTAATTCTGAAAATATATTAGATTGCGATATACGGTTTCCATCATTAAGTTTGTCATGAAAATTGACCCCCAGACACATCCACCAGTTTTCTTCATCTATCTAGTTTGAACACAGGACTTTCCCTTACAAAGGATCCAATTCGGCCCACCCTGTACAATCAGAGTCCGGAACCGATTCCGGGTTCTGGACCAAACACGGTAGCAGAAATGAACCCGTACTTTTTTCCTGCGTATGGTGACCAGGATCATCATTACTTCATCGTTCGAGTACGCTTGTTTCTCTGAACCTCCACCTGTGAATTTTCCCTAAAATTCTTAGCGCTATGCGTGGGGGGAGAGGCAGCGTTCCCCTCCCCACATTAGCTTTCTCTGTCTGATGCCCGCCGGGTATCCTTGGCGACGATAAAAACCTCTTTGGTCGTTGTCTTCGCCTTGTCAAAACCACCCTCCATACCTAAAAACACTTCTATGGTAACCCCTTTTAACCATAATGTTCTTTTAATCCGATTCCGTCAACCTTTCCCTTTTTGTAGTCATGTTGATTTCTGTGGAAGGGGTTCACCCTTAAGGGCCTCCAACAAGAATCTAGCCACCACCTGCAGCACTCCACCTCGCCGTGGTGGCGTACGAACAAAACATTCGCTTCTTAATCCAATCATCCGTAGGTGCATGGGTTCGAATTTATTTAACCTTTTCCAGTGCGTTAAGGTCCTGCTGACGTATATGGGTTAAACTCGTTCAATGCCGCCAGTGGCCAAAACCCTTGAGGGGGATTGACATAATAGCAGAGTAAAACTTCACCAAGTTGTAATTACTGCACTAACCGCGCCTCTTGCTTCTTTTGATCTTGATCTCCTGTTTCTTCGTCGCAGTTTCCTTTTTTTTATCAATAAATTAAAATTAAAGCTTTTATATAACTTGCAATGAATGAATTACAACCACTTCCTCTTATTCCAATTTCAATACCTTCAAAAAATGTTTTTCCTCAGCCCCCCGAAGTCTACGTAGAGAACGCATAGGAATTCGGAAAAAATTCTAACAGTGTCGGACGTTGAAAATTACGACGAAAAAAATTTTTGTCGGGGGGCCCGGACGCTCTCATACTTTTGAAAAAAGTTTAAAAATTCGCAGATATGGTGGAAGGTGAAAAATATTTGACCGTCGAATTATTAGTTTCAAAGAAGTTACCTTACCTTCGAAGGCTAGTTAGAAAACGCGTAAAAATTCAAAAAAGATTCCCAGTGGTTTCGGAAATGGCAAATTTCGACGAAAAAAGTTGTTGGTCGGGGTCCTTGGACCCCCCTTCTTTTTGAAAAAGTTGCAAATAAAATATGAAATTGGAAAAATCCTTGAGAATAGTAAAAAAAATTATTTAACAAAAAAATTACCCCGGCTAGATAGAGAACGCGTAGAAATTTTGAAAATTTTTCACGTGAAATTGGAAAAATCCGTGAAAATAGTGAAAAATATTAGATAGTCGAAAAATCAAAAAAAAATTTCCTCACCATCTCCTGAGAGTTATAATCGGCGACGTTATTCTGTTAAAGTTTTTTGGTTCTTTAGGTTATGTTTTGCATAATATAGAATGATTCAGTAGTGCACTGTCAGCCTTTCATGCATAAAATTGTGCATAAATGAAGTGAACACGTTTATCAAAATTTGTAGTCAAGTATTATAAAATGTATAATGTTTTCAGCTGAGTACATATAAGCGTACAAAATCGATTGTAAAATAATAAGATCTTGCATAATATACAAGTTGGGAATCAGATTTACGATTTATGAAAACGTTTATAAAAAGAGCATATGTGAATAAAACAAATAAATATGAGTAAAAATATGGATATACATTAACATGAATTTTGGATACTGCAAATGAGATACTTATGATAGGTAGATATCAGATTAAAATATTGAAAAACAAAGTTAAACGGTAAATGAAAAAAGTTTTACAATAAAACAAAATATGAAAGTATACGTACATAGAAATATAAACACATATATACAACCAATTGAATTCTGTATGTCCCAATGTCTCACATATTGAGAACATGCTTTTTTCATCAAGATATTTTGACCGCTATTTTGAATTTATTCAAAGAAAAATCATTGTAGCAATTCGGTGAATGATTAAATACGTTTGTTTATTGCCATGTATTTTGGACAACGTTCTGTTTTCTGATGACGGTGACTCGGAACTTTCAGTACTTATAGCAGAATTCCTTGTTTAGTATCTGCTATTTTCCTGCGCTCTATGTGATACGAGCAGCCTGTACATCAACATATCCATGATTAACAATGAATGGAAAGTTAAAATTTTGAACTTTACAAAGACATTCTTACTCTCCTGCCAACTCCAGCTTTTTCTGATGTTTTGAAACTTTTAACAAACCACCATGTGCCGCAGAAAAACACTGAATTGGTACTTTTGGAGACTGGGGAATTTTTCCTTTGTCAATTGCCAAATCAAAACTCTGCATGGCTAGTTAACTCATTGTCAAAAATCAGTGAGTCACTCCGGAGCGCCACGACAAATAATGATAATAGCCGTCTTCTACCCGCACAGGCTTTGCCTTTGGGTACACTATAAGTCTTTATGAGGGAGTATTATTATTATTATGTTACCCTGTATAATTCACCATAACCGCTGAAAACGCAATATCATAGAACATTCACTCAGCTTGGATGGAAGAGATATCTCTGCCATGAGTTGTCATGTGAAGATGTTGAATCCTGCTCTTTGATAGGATTTCATGGTATTTCTGTACCTTGAAAAAACTGTCAATAAAAACAATAATTACTATTATTATTATTATTATTAAATATGATCGGTTGAATGTTTTAATCGTAATGTAACACTTTCCATTAGAAATTCCCAACGTTGTTTTTCCCAACCAATTTCCTTTTTTTAGAAATTGGTATTACATTGGATTCGACCTGGCCGGAACACAAGGTAAGCGAATATTTGCTTTATTGTCGATGTCCGTGCAGTTTAAATCTGTCGTCCGTGTCAAAACGCATTTTTGCATGGGAACCTTGAATCGTTGGTGGATTGGATAACATCCGACTTGATGGGTGGTACCTATACCACGGAACTATAACAATTTTATGGATACATTTTAATTGATATAACATTGCTTACGAACCCAGTACTCGGTAATATGGATAGAGTGAATGATAGGGCGATATGATTGTATTGTTACTGATAATAGAAGTGAATATGGAAATGTACCTAGAGAATTAGTTAGTATAGAATGTTGCAAAGCAACATGGGGGGGGAGGAATTTACAAGAATTTGTGGACAAAATATACTTTCATTCAGAAGGAAACTTTCAAATTTTTTCAGCGGAAAGGTGGTAGGTACTTACAGAAGTCTATCAGAACATATTTAAATTTCAATACTTGTTCAATGATTATAAATAATAATTAATATTATATTTATTCATCACAATCAACTGAACATAAAGTGATATGTAAGTAAAAAATGTGTTTATGATGAAAAGATGTCATCCTGAGCTGATTTTCACTTTATCCAGTTCGGACAACTGTACGATCCAGTAAATTTTGCAAAGGTACTTCTGTGATTGATTCAGTAACAACTAAATGGTCTGCGGACTAGTTTCAATTTTGGAAGACGATTTATTTACGTGAACATGTTTTTTACATATTTGGCATGTGTTATGCTGAATCCAAGCACCCATTTTTTCCCTGTAATATCCATAAATGTATAGGTACATGTATACGTATGAATCTAGGCGTATGTGAATTCAAATAAAATCCATACGATATTTTGCTACTTTTATATGAAGTCAGCGGAACAAATACGGCAATTTCTAGCTTCTATATATCAGTTTTGAAATATCCATAATTTGCAGCCTTTTTGTAGACTTTGTAGCTATTCAGTTGCGTATAAAAAAATATACGTTGTGAAGTTAGCCAAACAATTTCCACAATTTCTATCTTTTTTTGAGTTTTGAAGTTAACCAATCAACTTCCATAAATTCTATCTTTAATCAGTTTTGTACTACCTATCCATAATTTAATGAAATTAGCAAATTAACTTCCGCAATTTCAGTATTTTATCAGTTTGAAGTACCTATCCATAATATGTAGCCTGTTTGTAGCTAATTATTTGCGGATACAAAAGAAATGCCCCATTTTTTATTCGCGTTCTACCTTTTGTCAGTTTTGAAATAACTATCCATAATTTGCAGCTTTTTGAAGCTAATTAGTTGCAGAAAAAATATACGTTGTCAAGTTCGCCAAACAATTTCCGCAATTTCTACCTTTTATCAGTTTTGAAGTACCTATCCATAATTTGCAGCCATTTCATAGCTAATTAGTTGAAATAGTTAAATGTCGATCTTTTTGTTTCAAAAATATACCTTGTGAAGTATGCCAAACAATTTTAACAATTTCTACCTTTTATCAGTTTTGAAGTATTTATAATTTGTATCCTTTTTGTAGCTAATTAGTAAAAAAAAGGATTGTTAAATTTTTTTGTAAAAAAATACGTTGTGAAGTAAGCCAAACAATTTCTGCAATTTCTACCTTTTAGCAGTTTTGAAGTATTTGCAGCCTTTTTTGTAGCTAATTAGTTGCGGGATAAAAAGTGTCGATCTTTTTGTTAAAAATATATACGTTGTGAAGTTTGCTAAACAATTTTCACAATTTCTACCTTTTATTATTTTTAAAGCAATCATAATTTGCGGCCTTTTTGTAGCTAATTAGTTACCTAGAAGAAAAAAATGACGTTGTTGCCATGACGCAATTTTTTAAGGATACAATAAGCACGTCAGCTAGATTTTGATTTTTGTCGAGTATATTCATGCCAACGAAATCCCAAAAATACTGAATAAGAAGGCAATTGAAACGTTCATTGCAGCTAGTTGGGAGAATGTAAAAACGATAGTATTTCCATCGCCGAACGGAGGTTCTTCGTTGTCGATATTGTTAGGTCAGTGCGGCAACGCTGCATTTGATATTTGACAGAACAACAAAACATTTGTGTCTGTTTTCGTCTTCAGCTTATAGGGGTGTTTTTTCGTGATTAAAGGGCAAATTCTGAGTTAGTTTGGGTTTAACTACCGTTAGAAAGGTAAACCGAAATAGAAAAGAGTAAAATTAATGAATTGTGAAAAAACATGTCAATTAGAGCCTCGGCTGTTCTCAAAATCATGTGGAGATTCTTCCATCATAATTTCAGGTTTCCATTTTATATTGAGTTTTCATTATTCCTACTATTTTATTGAACCTCAATATTTCTGTAAATAACGCACGACACTGCCGGTGAGGGAAGAGGCTATTGTTATCTTCGCCTATAATAGGCCTCTCTCTCAGAAGATGCCCCATACAAACAAAGTTTAAGGCGTGAGCGACGAGTTACTCATCTAGGTTGTGTTACTTAATCAGAGAGTTAGCCAAACAATTTCTGCAATTTTTCCTGTTGAAAAAGATTCATGAGAAGTAAGCAAAACGTGTATTCAAAAAAAGAGTGGCAATTTTTGTTTCTCTCAAAAATAATTATCAACAAAAAGACAGCAAAAACAAAAAGAGCACAATTTTTTTTCTCCGCAACGAATTAGCTACAAAAAGGCTGCAAATTATGGATAGGTACTTCAAAACTGATATGAGGTAAAAATTGTCGAAGTAGTTTCGCTAACTTCATATTTAACAAAATAGCAACAGTTTTGCTTCCTCTGCAACTAAGTAGCGAGAAAGAAGCGGCAAATTATGAAATAATCAATTGTTATATTTTTTGAAGTGGTCTCGTTTAATTTATGTTGGTGCCCAGACTTCCTTCTGGAGCCAAAGAATATTCCAAAATGCGAAATGAACTAATATATCATTATTTGAAATTGAGTACACTTGACGAAGGACAGTCATTCCATCGAATGAAAATGGATTATTAATAATATTATTAATAACTCGGCAGATTTGAACTCGTTTGGCGTATTTCAGCGGACACTACTATAACATACCTAAATAAAAAAAAAACTGTCTGAAAGCCAGGATATCATGTCTTTCCCCTGTAATTTGCATCGATGCAAATGAGCAGACCCGTACCTCAAAAGCTCGGCGCAAAACTGCCTTAATTGGATCGATAATGACGGCCGTGGCCACCGCGCCTGTTTGCCATCATTGATCCACCCTACAAAATTCCGGCAGCCCACGTATTCTACGTTAGTTGTGGTGCAGTGAAGATTCTCAACATAACCCTGCTCAAAGAAGTGGTGCAGACGGGGCTCACAGCCTCCTCAATGCTCATGCTGTCGCCTTTGTTGCGAAATGTTTACAACAGTACGTACCCTTTATAAAATTATGATTCGAGGGCGATTCCGGGCGCTGAAATTCGCGTATTCACATTATCACACAAAAAAGTTGATTGTGTGTCGCTGACGAATTTTTAATTGTGCGATTTTTGTTTGTATGATATCCGCGAGTTCAATATGTATTTCTTTCATATTTTTGTTGCGATAAAACGCTTCCGTTATGATTAGATCTCGCCTGTATCGATACAATATGCTGTCTTCAAAGAACCTCTGCTAATTATCGGTATCGAGGGTTCCGTAGGTCATTTGGTATGAGTTCAAACCACCGATATAGGTTTTTGTCAAGTGTGGCGGTATCGGTGGGTGCCCATATGCTTTGTTCCAAGCCAGTGTAATGCGGGTTGCCAAGATGCCGATCCTGATGTTGAATTGCACAAATTACCTAGGGTGGTGCTGAAGATTTTCTGGGATTATCTACAGTTTAAATGGTATGCTGGTTTCAAACAACCACGCCTCACATTCAAGCGGTTATTTAGTCTTGGGTTTAAAAGGGACAACTAAATACTGTACGGAGGCGACAGGATACCAAAGTCGACTGGTACGAGAAACAGTAGGGGTCCATAAATACCCGAACAAATTCAGTAACAGAGATGAGATCTCGAAACTCGATCCAGTCTGGAATACCCTTATCCAAAACCCTAAAAAACTCGCACTAAACTACATAGAAACGCAAGCCAATAAGATCTAACGAAACCGTACCCCCTCCAGGCATACATACGGCCTATGATCTGGCGTTCATCAATCTGCATCCAACATGGAGGTGGAAACACCTCTGAAGAAGATGGCCATGCACTTGTTGGAAAGCGTTTGAAAGAAATGAATGATTCCATTACCCCTATTCAGTGCTGCCACTAAAAAATCTTCGTGTCTAAATCTATTGATATTTCCTAGGCTCTTTCTGGTATCACATGGGTTAAATTTTTTATTTCAAAGATTCCTGAATGTTCCCCGATAAAAGAAATGAAGTATTAATGTTGATGTGACAAAAATATCCTAGGGACTTCTGTAAGTTGTTCAAGTTCAATAGTTGGAAATATGTCACCTGTCATTTTACTTGTGTTGATTTATAAAAAACATTGTGAATATTTTTGAAATAATAGACAGCAATAAAATTGGACATCTTTTAGAAATAATTCTGTAACATTTTATTTCTCCAATAGCTTTTTCAACATGTATTCTGGCTTTTGCAATTTTGTTGTCAACCTTTCCTCTTCAGCAGTAGGTTAATTTTTTTTCATCAAGAATGGAGGTAGATATACTTTAACATTAATTGTAACTGGCGTCTAGAGACAGCCCGGATATTTTGGCTGGCGAGCATCTTGACAGCTGACAGTTTTGGTTCTTGTATTTTGGCGCGCAACTTACAACAATATTAGCACAACCAATATTAAAATCTTCAAATTGAAATAATTTTGAGGAAGGAACATACGTTGGGTAAGTTTGAAAACATTTCACCGAGGTAATTATTAATTTTAGGTATCTACCTCATTTTTTCACTGGGTGGAAACATGTGGAGAGAAAGATTACTTCGCCTTTGTCGATTTTATTCCTTTCATTATCGTGATAATCCCCAGCACATATTTCCGAACTTCGTTCGAAGTAAAGTTCTTGAAACAATATGGTAATTATCTCTTGCATTTTTCAACTCTCAGAAATCTGATTCGCACGAATGCTAATTATTTGGTGATACATAAATTGAACCCAGGAAAAGAAACTTTGTCCTTATTCAGAAATCTATCTCCAGTAGAGTGTTTACTATCATTGTAGACAATTGGTCGAAACTTTCATTTGATAGATAATCCTAATTATTATCTTCTATGTTTCCGTTATCACAAATTAATTACGGTTATGTGAGTAATAATAGCTATGCGAATCATTACTTTTTTCAACAGCCTCAGCTTCAGTAGCTACCTCAGAATGTACCATGGAATGCGAGTTATCTGAATTTTCACTGTGAAGTTCACTGTTTCAGAATTTCGGCAACTTCTACTGTCTCTGTACAAAAGGGTAATGGATCTGAAAACCTAACAAAAGGCTTGCTACAGAAAAAAGTGTTTCTGTTAATTTTAATGTGACATTTGACATAAAATGACAGGTTCACTACTATTAAACAACGTACAAAAGTAAAATTCCCTAATATATTTTATTTTTGTCTATATCAACATTCCTCGATTCATATATCCGGGGACATTCAGAAATATTCCAAATTCAAAATTCTATCCTTTTCCACTTTAGAGGATACCAGGAAAGGTCTGAAAAATGTCAGCCGATTTATAACCGAACATTTTGTTGTGGCAACACTAGAATCGTCCGTTCCAATGCGTATCCGCCCATAGTAGTATTTGGGTGATCTGAGTGGCCGAACTTATTTTCTTAATTTCGATTTATTTAAAATGTGTTCTCGAATTACTCAACAGTATTCTGGGATATAAAAAAAGAGTTTGACTTCTCAAACTGTCGGAAACTTTCCCGAATTCCTAAGCTTATTCTAAACTTCTGGGAGATGGAGAGGGGGTAAATTTTTTTAATTAACATTTTGCAAATAGTTCTTAAGATCCGCTGTTTTCACTATTATTACGGATTTTTTCTATTTTTAATTTCGCAAGTTTTCTTAATTTTTTTGAGAAGAAGGGGGAACTCAGATCCCAACGGAGTTATTTTCTTCGCTGTAATGTCCGAAACCGTCGGAAACTTTTCCGAATTTCCGCACTTTCTCTATCATATTTTAAATTACTATTTTGCTATTAGTTCCCAAGGTCCGATGTTTTCACTATTTTTACGGATTTTTCAGATTTTATTTTTGCGACGTTTTGCAATTTTTTTTCTAAAAGGGTAATTCCAGCTCCCAACGGACTTGTTTGTCGCCGCTGTATTTTTGTACGTCTGAAACAGTCGGAAACTTCCTAAACTTTATCTGGCCTTTCGTGGGGGGTAAAATTTTTTATTCAAATTTTGCAATCAGTTCTTAAAGTCCGATTTTTCACTATTTTTACAAATTTTTCTGATTAGATTTTTGCGAAATTTTGCAATTTTTTTGAAGAGGGGAATTGCTGCTCCCAACGGATTTATTTTTCGCTGCTGTAATTTTTCACGTCTTAAATAGTCGAAAATTTTTTCGAATTCCTGCACTTTATCTAACTTTCTGGTAGATAGAGGGGGCTAAATTTTTTTAAATGAACATTCTGCAATCAGTTTTCGAGGTCCGATGTTTTTCACTATTTTTACGGATTTTTTTAAATTATTTTTGCGAGATTTTGCAATTTTTTTGGAATAGAGAAATTCCAGCTCCCAACGAACTTGTTTTTCGCCATGTAATTTTATACACTTTATCTAGCCTTTTGGGAGATAGAGGGGGATAATATTTTTTAAATTAATACTTTGAAATCAGTTCTTAGATCCTATATTTTTCAATATTTTTACGGATTTTTCTAATTTAATTTTTACGAGATTTCGCATTTTTTTAGAAGAGAGGAATTTAATTTTCGCAAGGTTTTGCAGTATTTTTCGAGGAGGAAGAAACGAGCATCCAAGGTAGTTGTTTTTCTCCACTGTAGTCTACCACGTACGAAACCACCGGAAACTTTTTCGATTTCTGCACTATCTAGCCTTCGGGGGACAGTGGGGGCTAACATTTTTTTAATTAATATTTTTCCATCAGTTCCAAAGGTCTGATGAATTTCCCTATTTTTACGGACTTTTCTTACTTTATTTTCGTGAAATTTTTTAACTTTTTTACGGATATTTTCGATTTTTTTTTATATTTTGCTCCCTCCAAGTTGACGATAAAAGGATGTGAAGATTGAGCTTGACGGGTCGGTCTTGATGAGATCTGTGATTTATCTGAGAGCAAGGATCACAATTTGGTGGGCTTGAAATATTTTGCTTCCAAATAAAATACCTACATTTTCTGATCATCTGCAATGTCATGAAATACACTCTCGGAGAAGTCTAAAGAGAACGTTATAAAGATAATTAACGAAATAATAGTTGTTGTTTGTAATCGTGTGATAGCAGGCTACTGAATTGATAAGGAATGTTTATAATATAAATGAAAAATTCACTACGTTTATCTGAGCATGATTTATTATGTATTTATTTTCTTGATCTGCTGTCGCGTCATCAGTTGTTCCAAGCACTTTTTAGGTTTGGATAGTCTTTCATCATAATGCAATAAAAATTAGCGTTTTCAAAGATAGCACCGGTCTATGTCTGTTTAAGAGTTTTCGGTACTGCGATTTTTCATAAACTACTTCATCTGTCAGTGGCATGTCACATTTGATAATATGCGGAGTGCGAATGAAAGTTCTACAAAGCAAGTTAATGTTTATAGGAAGTCGAAACATGTAAGATATTTGAACTTATATAATAAGCTATATTTATTTGATCCCGAATATGCATGTTTTATTGCAGCCAAAGTGCAAAACTATTATTTTTGGTCTCTATTTACCAAAATGGAATAAAGTAAGAAGCGTAGAAAGGTTGATTTTCAATAATATGTTCGGTTTCTTGGAAATGCTAGGTGAAGTAGATACGTTTATATTTCAAAAGAAACCTATTATTGTCTGGACTGCATTCAAGGAAATGCATAATCGCCACTGAGTTTTTTAGGAAATGAAAATGATATTTTTGCCAGCAAATTATATAAAGGATGGTCTTTGGGTTTTTGGAGATTCGTTGGGTTTGAAAATTCGTCGACCCCGGACTTGAGTTTGAAACGTAACGGTCTGTATCGTTTGAGATGCCTCGTGCCCTTTAGGCGCCCAAAAAGGGCATATTATTGATCGTTACCTCACTACAAAAATGTCACTTCTCGTGGAGAAATCTGTCAGAGAAGCTCAGTAGTAAGTACATTACACAATTTGGAAGGCTCACCCATATGGTGAAGGAGATATCTAGGTTAAAATGAGCGAGTCTACTCGGCCCTCCACTGCGACCCGTAAGGGTCTAATGTGGCTCATACCAATTCATATATCACCAAATAAACCCAGCTTCTTGACGAAGCCGATTAGTTTATTTTATTTATTTAGTATTAAATACTGTCGCATATATTCCTAGATAGGTTGATATTTCTCTTCTACGACGGTATACACCTGCACCAGAACCTGAGGGTATTTTTGAACCATCTGTGAACCAACAGTAATCTGTTCTCAGTAGTTCCTCTTCTTGGAGGATCCTCTTCAGAATTAGAACGGTATAAGGCAGTTCAAAATTCACTGTTGGAGGCATTATATCAGAGGTCATTCCCAGAATGCTGTAACTATCGGGGGTAATACCACGAGTGCTCGCAATAGTATCGATAGTAATTATGTCGGAAATCAACAAGATCAAATTGCTTGATCAAAGCAATTTGATCGAGTTTAAGATTTCTGACAGAATTAACGATAGTATTGTGAGCAAGAGTTGTATTTATTGAGATAATTTCAACAGCCAACGAAGTTAGGAAAACGTATATTCTTGTTCATTTTAGTTCAATGAATAAAAGCTGTCAGACTGACATTTTTAATGTCATCCTTGCTAGCAAAATATATCCTTCATTGTTGTTTGCATGCGTGGTTGCCCATGACGACGTGGTATTACCGGCTCAAAAGGAAGGAACGGTGTACTATCAGTGAAGCACCGTTTTTATTGGTTCTCATATCGCAGGAGATGCGAGTTTTCATATAGCAAGTGAAATTATCAGTGTCGATCAGCAGTCTGCTACTCTCTGTATAAGTCTGTTGCATTTAATTGGCAATATGCATGAGCCTCTTTCTCCGGGAAGATGTGGAGAGGAGATAGGTCTAGTAGGATTTCCATAGTAGCTGACGGTGTGGTGCTGATTGCACCGGCACCAGTGATCGACAGATAAGCCTGTCTCTGTAAACTTCACAGCTTCACCTGAGCCGTTCGTTGTGAAGTTTTGAACCACCAGGTGATGACACCCACCGAATGATCTAACAAACATCACATATCCAGTGGATTTGTTCGAGACCTAGGCCTCAAGAACTTTCACAAATCCTCCTACAAGTCCATAAGGACATTCTGGCTTTGTGGAGAACCTTTTCCAAATGTGAGTTTTTCATCAAGGGTGACCCCTAGATATTTCACTTCTGTTGCAAATGAAATAACCGTGCCATTAAAAGAAAGTGGAATTAGGTCTTCCAGATTTATTTTCCTGGTAAAGGGTTTTATCACACTTTTGCTGGGTTTGACAGACATCTGTTTCCTCTGGCACCAACTGTGAATGTCGTCCAACGTTCTTTGGAGGATATTAGAGGCTACCCTTCCCGACGTGTCCTTTGCCAGAATGGCAAGGTCGTTTGCGTTAGCCTGAAGCTCCACCCCTCTCCTCTCGAGGACATTGAGGAGGTTCCCCTGGAGACCCTGAACCTAATGACCTCATCTTGAAGAGATAGTGGCAGACCGGTTCATGAGCTTGGCGTAGATCCAGCCTCATATGGAGAAATATCGAGAAATATGGCCACCGCAGTCTCCTTGTTGATGAGTGATTGAGTGATTTTCTCTACAAGGTAATGTAATACTAAATATGTCGATTTCTCTCCACTTTTAGGGTATTGGTTTTGACAGTTCTGCGGGTGGATGATGGAAAACCCCATTAATAATAACGGAAGTTGATTAACTTCCAAGAAATTGATGTTAGTTCAATTTCCGGTTAAAAACAGCGTTCAGTGTCTATACTTTTCAAAATTCCAGGATTTTGAAAGTATTTTCTTTTTCCACATTTCATACCAATTCCGACTTAAATTTAGAAATATCTCCAGTAAGTGCGACATGATCTGCTGTATTTAATAATCGTAAATCATACGAGATATAAAAGTTCACCTTCGTTTGAAAAAAATAAACATTCGCATATAGTTGCAATGCATCTGGAGAATCACTCGTCAGTTCGATACTTTGCCCATCGATATTGTAAACAGAATTTTTCAAACAATAAACACTTATTTTCTCTGGTCTCGTGAGAAAACATGCGTAACAGTAACACCAATCTAAACACCAAAGAGAAATTATGTATGGATCACTAAGGAACATTAAGGCAGAGAAAAGCAAAACCGGAAATAAATTATCGAATTTCCCTTTGTTTTGATTTCTATCGACAATTTCAATTCTTTGTCGTTCGATGCAATAATGACTCTTGGAAAGTCGCGAGCTTGGCCAAAGGACCTGTCGGATTTGTCTAATAGTACTTGCTAAATCTGTGATGATCATTTTCGATGAGATCTGCTAAAGTTAAGAAAAATAGACCAATTTGTCTACATTTTTTACTTGAGGGTCTTCATCCCTGAGAAAAATTATGGGTGGGGTGTATGAAGATAAAAATAATAAAAAAAATATTCTTTAAGTATTAAATGGTTGAACAGCATTTCCCCTCATTTTTGGGCATTTTTCTTCATTGCCATCCCAAAAAAACGAACGAATATTTTTGTGTGGTTTACTCGATCAAGATCAAAATATTTTTTATATTTATCTTAAAAGTTCGCTCAAAACTCAAGAAATAATAATCAGTCCTGGGATTCCCAACTTTCGATTCGATCACGAACGAACGATCAACGATTCGAACTTCAGACGACAAGAAGTAATCGTCGGGTGTTCTCGGTACTCGATGAAAATGGAGGCAACATGATCGTAGATCGTAGAAAATAAGAAGAATGAAAAAATGAAGTTGCATTAACGTCTGTAATTGAATTTAAAATCCAGAATAAGTTTTTAGCATAGCAAACGGGAAGATGAAAATTAGAAGTGAATTAAAAAAATGTGGACCAACCGGGATTCGAACTCGGGCCTCGTGGTTTGATTGGAAATTTCCTGAAAATACCTACCTAAATTACATTCTTGGACGATTCGACTATAATAATTGATTCCCAATAAAATCGTCGGGTTATTTCGGTACTCGATCACTCAACACAATAAAATCAACATGGAACGGTAAGATGATGAATTAAACCGCATTAAACATGAAATTCTGAATTGATAATTGACATAATCCCGATATTGCCAATATTTTTTATCCAATCTGGTAGTTTTTTGTGATTTTAAATTTACATTATTAGTTGAAGGAGTCCAGAGTATTGATTGAACATTTTATTCTGTGAAGGAAATTCATTTCTTGAATGTTTGTTTTTGATCTTAATTCTACCTTGTATATAGGTAGGTACCTAAGGTTTCCTTGAATCTAAACAAGAGTAACAAGAGGAGAGGTATTGCACTGAAATTGCAAATGAATATAATAAGTGCAAGTTTGTTACAACTTTCATATACCTACTCTGCAAGTTTGTTGTAAGAAATTTGAAATCACTGTGCATTCCTGTAGGATGCTACAAAGTAAATGTTCTATAGCTATATTAATTTATTCAGAAAATATAAGCAAGTTTTTTTAGGGGCAAGTTTTCATGATAGGTAGCTGTACCTCTACCAATTCCAATTAACTTTGAAAAGATAATCGTGACCGTTGTTTATTGTTTAAAAAGTCGAAATGCATTTATAGAAAGTTTGTAAATTTCCAGTTGTCTACAATTTCACTGAATTTGTTATACAAATTACCTGACCTGAAATTGATTGATATAATATATAATACTTTTTCATTGCAGTGTATAAATTATATTACTGGCATAAAATTTAATATTGCAGTAAACCGGGATAGGTACCTATACCTACCTAGGTAGGTATAATACTCTATAATAATATTAATAATTATTGTACTGCAGTTATGTACACTACTCCTATTATTATCATCATTATAAGAAGTATCTTTAAATTTTGTTAATGTATATCTTTGTTAGGAATCCATTCTCGCACAGTGTTGGTTCCAAAGGAATACGTACATTTGGTGCATACTTATTTGTATATCATTATGGGTACCTACATCCTATTCCTTAAACTCGTTAATAATAATAATATTTCCAAAAAATATTGCAACAGTCGTAATGGTACCTCGTAATAATAATAGAAAAATTGTTCAAATTGTGTCTCTCAACCGGCTGTACCTTTACGAGCACAACCCTCAGAAATCTTCGAAAGAATTCCCCATTTTTTTTTCAACAGTGTAATCTATTCGCCACTTAGCAATGCCCTTTTGCCTATGAAATTCATTATCAACCCCCAGTAAATTTTGGGTTGCTCTGAAAGCCATTCTGAATAAAAAATCCCTACTGCAGAAGTATGGATCATAGGTAAATAACGGGATGAAAACAAACACACAAGCAATAATGACCACTAAAAAAAAGAGCAACACATATATCAGACCAAGATAGATATACTGACGACAAGAAAATAGTTGTCGTCAACTAATCGTAAAATGTAGGAAATTTGCAACACATTTACGATCGTCATATAGCTTCGGAATCATCAAAATCGTCTAGACGACACCATTGAGGCCTAATCGTCACTTCGGAATCCACTTTTCGTCAACTAATCGTCAAAATGTAGGCTATTTGCAACACATGTACGATCGTCAAATTCGTAAAAACTACACGATTTATGCTCGATCGTGACTTCAGAATCCCGGCCCATGTCCAATTTTCCATCCATCCAGATTTTTTCCACCCATTTGAACGTTGGGATCCAGCCTTTTCCTTCGATTTGTTTGACATTCTCGATTAAGATTCATTTTCGTTATTAAATCTGTACCAGCTTTTTTGTTTGTTCTTGAAATTTTTTATGATTAATTTCAACATTCCTCGTCCCAGCAAACTGTAGTTTTTCCGCAATCCTCACGAAATGATAAAATATTTCCACTTGAAGATTTTATATACTTTTGTGATTACAAAAGTGTAATCATGAGATTTTGTTTGAATAATAAAGGTCGACTACCTCATTAATCGATACGTGAGAAACTGTTTAAGAACTGATAATAACGCAATTTACTGACGAATACAAATGCACCATGTTATCTACCCTCCAGCAAATGCTACCCCGTGCTCCCTAAAAAACAACACTTCATTTTCTACCAGTGACGATGCCAGATATTTGATTCTGATCTACTATTATTCATGGTTCTAGTATTTTTAATAAAAAAAAATTAATTTACCGGCAATTTTCTTTTTTAGTTAGTCCCTTTGGATATCACGTTAAAATACAACATTCCGAACACCAAATATTATAGATTTTGTCTAAAGCTAAATGAAACTATTGAGTAAAGTGCTGATCGGGCAAAGGCTGGAAAAGTATTGAAAGAATCGTTTTACAGACAATGGAACTTCCGTAGAGAATTAAAAAACCTACAAAATGGTTGATTGTGTATCAAAACATGTTGAAAGATCACTTTTCAACTGGAAATTGATTAAAAGTAATACTTTCTTTTTTGAAAGTAGTAATACTTTCTTTTTTGAAAGTATGTTGTACGCAGGGGAGCACAAGCGGGGATTTCGGGATTTACTGAAGCGCGGCAGATTAATATATAGGGGGATACCTTGTACCCGGTTAAGTACCTCCACCAAATATGAACCTCATAAATAAGGCCGCGCGTCCAGGATAAAGGATAAGATGAGAAAAAAAAATTGATCATCAGAAATTTTCGAGCGCGTCAGATTAAGGTAGCGTGAGTTAATTACATGCCAAGAAGTGAGAGTGACGTAAAGAAAGGGGAGGGCTACAAAGTTGTAAAAAAAAAGTTATCTCGACATTCTCGAGCGTGGCTAAAATTTTTTTTATTTTGAAGGAAATAATTCAAGGATAATGAAAAATATATAGGTAATCTGACGATTTCCACAAGCCGAAATAACAAAAATTTGTCGATAAAGTATGCGTGCAGCTGCGTTATGCCCTCTCCGCGTTACTATTTCTCTCTCACTTTTTCTCTATCTATTTGGCTAGGCCAAACTTATATTTTGAATATAATTTGAACCGATTCTTACCGTTAGATTTTGAAAAATCTCAAAAAAACTAGTTTTTTTAATGTTTTTTTTTTAAATAAATTTCAAACAGCTCCATCTATTGATTTCAAAAACTAGTCAGCTCTTATAAGGATATAATTTATCATTCCACATTATTTTTAATGTTATTTTTGCGTATGGCGATAATCTGTTTTGTTATTTGAAGAATAATAATTGGATTTTTTGGTATTTCATTTCAAAAAATTACTTTCTATTATATAATTAGAAAGGAATAGTTATGCTGAACATTACAGGCAAGAAAAAGTTGTATGTTCCTATTTAAGTTATGGACCTACAGAGTATTGTTTTTTTCCCAATTTTTCCAATATTTTTTTTGGCGGCTTTTTATAACGCCGACGAATGAAAATAAAATATCACAGTAGTAGCAACTGTTATCAAGTGACGTATGGTTTCCATAGCCAACTTTTCAATTTTTGGCTTTCATTTTGCTTCCACGGCCTACTCGGTGAATTTCAATAATAATTTTTTTCTGATCTAGTTTCTGGTTAGATACCAACTTGTGATATGTCATTAGAAAGGAAATTGAATGCTGAATAAAGCGAAAAGAAAAAAAAATAGGGTTTCCATTTAAAATAAGAAAGTTGATGTTACTTCCGGTCAGACCGGAAGTTAACTTCGACATGTCAATATGCTCAATTTCTAGCTCTTATATCATTATATCGACGCTCTAAATTTCACAAACCTACTTCATACAATAACTGAGATATTCCGTAGGCAATACTTCCGTAGCCACCCGGTATGTTTTATGTACTTTTGGTCTCTGCCTGGAGACAGTGCTACCAGGAGGGTTACTTAATCTGTTGGCGGATGGCGCTGCGAATTACTTCATTGTGAGTCGCAGCTCCATTCGTAGACGGATACTATAAGGCTTTTGAATATTATCATTCATATTTGTGGAACAAGATGACTACATGTCGTCTGACCTATCCTTGCACTGATGAGAGGAAAATAACCTCGAAACATGCACGTATGCAGGTGGTCATTTCCAACAAAAATGAAGGATTAATATTCAATGGCTTTATAACAAGTAACACTTGCAATTATGTGTCCTTAATGGAACGTTGCACAAATAGAAGACAGATATAATTCAATATCCGTAGGCGAAAGTAGTTGTTTTCTGTCAGGTATTTGCCTTAATATCCACTTTGTGGAATTGTGTGGAGAGACAGGCATTTTTCGGTTTTACGAAATATTTTGTTTCTTAGAATGGAACTCTCCTATATACACTCTCGAACTTTGTTCGTTTTGTGTACAAACATTTTTATCCACAATCAAGTCATAGACTACGATTATCATGTCATTCAAGCAATATATTAAAGTGACGTTTTATCCACATGTGGAATAAAGTAACTTTATTCCACTGCTACAAAGTGGCCTTAACAACCAGCGTTCCGCGTTATAACTTTATGAATGAACATACGGTGTAACGTTGTATTTTTTTTAATTGAATTGTACGAATGTGGATAAAACGTTGTATTGCATTCGTATTTTCATCTAAGTACTTCAGAAAATTGAACGTTTATACTGCATACTCGCCTTTAAAAATGTTTGCGTGACTAAACCTCTGTCTAAAATACTAAATAACTATTGTATTAATCGAAAAATGAAAACAAACTTGTACAATAAAAGGGGGCTATATTACCCCCTCTTCTTTCAATTTATTCATGAAAATATAAAATTCCATATGTTAGATGTGAGTCGACTAATGCACAATTCACACTCTTTGCCATATCTTCACCTAGTTCCCATGAAGTGGTTCTCACACCCTGAGAGTTTTCTTCAGAATTTTTCAATGTGATCTTCAAGTTTCAATCTATCATCAATATGTAAACCCAGAAATTTTGCTTCTGTCCAAGATAAAGGCCGTGAAGATCACAATTGAAAATCAGGATGTTAGTTTTTGATATATCGAAAGATATTTTATTAGCATCGCACCAATCTTTCACTTTACTTTACTAATATATCATTCTCAATCATTTGATGCAGTTTTAAATCATTTTTATGACGCCAAAGTATTTTGGTGTCCTCTGCAAATTGGGTGAACTCTCCGGAAATATTAATTGAGGTTAGGTCATTTATATGAATTGAAAAAAGTGTTGGTCCCAGGATTGATCCCTGGGGTACTCCCCATTTAATTTCTAGTTAGTGCGATAAGCTTCCTTGAAGAGATCAACTTTGAGTTCGTCCAGATAAATGTGACTCAAACCACTCGAGAACCACATTTCTGATCCCATATACCTCCAATTTTTGCAATAATATTTTGTGGTTGACACAGTCGCAGGCCTTTGTCAGGCCACAAAAGACCGCTGCAGCAACTACTCTTATATTATATCGGTCAATTATGAAGATTTTCCCTTTTTTTTAAATTGGAACTTCCTTCCCTGTCACCCCGATGACACAATATTTGGTCCAGAATTGATGTAAACTTCCATACTTTTATGGAGTAAAATAAGCCTGCTATGCGCTTAAATATTTCGTTTTTACTTAGACCCTAAAATGATGTCTGAAGATGATGTAACAATTGCTTATTTTTGTTTTTCAGAGACATTCTTAACAAGAAGCTTAGTTGGGAATTCAGGGCCGGAACCAGCGAGGTGTATGAATTCGCAGCGACGCGAGCCCACCTGTTATAGGTGAGAGAAAGAGAAATAGGGTACTTTTTATTATTTATACCTGTTGGACGCCTTTTTTTTTCACTTTTGGCGCCGGTCGGTTACTGTCTATTATCAGTTCGATCGGTCATACTTATAATGTTCAAAGTTAGGTTTTTTACTTTCACTTTCTTAATCAGCAAGTTATAGTTATTTAGTTTTGAATCCTTTTGGTATATTTTGCAACGGCGGCAGTAGCGAGTGGTACAACTTTTTATTTGTAATAAACTATTTTTATAAGTCGAGGCAGGGTTGTCACATCAGGAATTTCCGTAAAACCACCGACTTTTGATGGACAGACCTCTTGGTCCATGTATCGCCGACAATTTGACAGTGGCGGTTCTACTATACCGCGAAACCCCGCGGCGTGGGGGGGGGGGCGAATGTTACGGGTGCCCGAAGTGGTAATCATATGTTTGAAATTGTTATTCTCGTAAGATGCTTGACAATATTTCCAGCAAGGGGCCTTGGCACAATTCTCGCAGGGGGTCCATACATCCTAGACACGCCACTGCAATTTGAAGCTGCGGCGAAAAAGCTACGGCACTTATAGTAGCTTTAAGAGGACCAGTTTTGGGTATGTTGCAGACGATACCTATCGAACAGCAGAATAAAAGACCTGATTGCTGCATCTCAGTTACGGTATGGCGATCAACATCGAGAACATTTGTATCGGGCTCAAATGAAAACGCGCACTCAAAAATTGGGTGAGATTCTGCAAGAATTTGAAGCAGACGTGATACGCCTGATTCAGCTGGCTTACCCAAAAGCACCGGGAGATTTCAAGGAACAGCTAGAGGTGCAGTTATTTTATAGATGGACTGAGAGACACCGAAATCCAAAGGACTCTGCGACTAACACACTTCAAGAGGAGTAGCGATGCCTTGGTACGTTCTCTAGAAGTGGAGGCGATCTTCAACACCACGAGGCCGAAATTACGAGCGGTATCAATAGAATAACCCGAACAACGATCTGGCGCAGTTACTAGTTCATTCGAGAAGGTTCTGGATTAGATCAAATATTTGATAAGCAAAACAAGCACTCGGAAAAACAGGGCATGATCTCGATGTGGGAAATTGGGACATCTTATTAGAGACTGCAGGGTTAGAATGCCACTACGTTCGCAATCACCTGTGACGACAAGGTCTTCCAGCGAGTCCTCAAATGGGCGGCAGAAAAAAATAGAATTAGCCAGTATATCGGGGCGCATGCCGGCTAACAATGATAGAGCCCTCAGGGTCATCCCTTAAGAGGCTAAGAATAACCGAATTGCACAACAACGCAGATGCCTTGCCCAGAAGACCTTGTTCGGATACTTGTGAAGTCAGGATTGACGACAATAGACTCCGCAAGCGTGACGTCACTTCACCATCTTTGCAAAGAATATCTACTGTAGATAGTCTTTGATCTTTTTTGGGGTCCGTTAGGTTTTGGTTCCAAAAGTGAGTTCGAGTGAATGATAATCAATTTTATTTTTACATCTTTAAAAGCTCTTCAACAATAGCAATCGCCATAACCAAGCTCGTTATCAGGTTCACTGCCATAGGAAACGTTTTTGCCATAGGATCCATGCGTTTCAGATATTTTAAGATGGAAGTAAAGCAGCGCGAAAAGAACCACCTGGAAGAAAATCTCCTTTCGATCACTAACTTTTCAAGCATTGAATAATGGAATTTCCTGATTGTTTAGAATGGTCTATTGAAGAGAGCTTGGGAATCAGCCGACGGCTGAACAATGATTTCTCAATTGTTTGTGCCTAGGTCGAGAATAAGTAATGTCTTGGAGGATATTCATGGCAACAAATCAGGTGGATATTTCGGCGTGAATGAGACCTTGGATAAAATACGGCAGAGGTTTTAATGGGTCCAATGTCGTAAAGATGTAGAAAGATGGTGCCGAAGATGCCCGAAGTGTGAAGCAAGCAAAGGCCCCATGACAAGATCGAGAGAAGAGATGAAACAATACAATGTCGGTGCTCCCTCCGAACGAATCGCCATCGATTAGCAGGACCGTTTCCGATGACGAATGATGGCAACAAATTCAGCCTTGTTGCCATGGATTACTTTGGCAAATGGGTTGAAGCTTATACCCTACCTAATCAAGAAGCATCTTCAGTTGCAAGATCTGTGGTGGATAACATGTTTTCAAGGTTTGGAGTGCCAATGGAGCTACATTCCGATCAAGGAAGGAATTATTCAAGGGAGTTTATGAATTGATGGGAATTAGCAAGACCAGAACAACTACCCTCCACCCACAGTCTGATATAATGGTTGAAGGGTTCAACAGGACAATGAAAGAACATCTCTCCAAAGTAGTAGAGGAGCACCAAAAGAACCGGGATCTGTGCAAGATTTCACAAATCCCACCCCAGCCAGCATTATCTTTGGGGGAGATCTTCGTTTGTCCTGTGACTTGATGTTCGGGTCACTAAGTGCTGAAGAAAAAGAGGTACATGATTATGCAGACGAACTGCGAGGTAGCTCAACTGGGATCAACGAATTTGCAAGAAAAGGATTGAAGATAACTAGAGATAGAATGAAGGCTCGATACCATTTTTAGGCCAATACTGGTGGATTTAAAGAAGGCGATCGAGTGTGGCTGTACAACCTTCTTCGTAAGAAAGCCGTTTCTCCCAAATTAACACTATCTTAGGAAGGGCCCTATACGGTAGTGAAGAGAATAAACGACCTGGTCTATAGCAATCAACGCCAAAAAATCTACTCTGCTCGAATAGAGTATATAAGGCGACACATTTCACTTGGAAAAGTTTTTAAGAAGTGGTAATATTTAGCTAGTTGAAGTCAGTTGTGTAGTTTAAAGAGATCTGTGTTTTATTAGTTAGTGTGGGAGTTGTATTTTATAGCGAAATTGATAAAAACACAAACCGCTATCGAATCTTTTAGCCATTCTATCATCACAATAATTGTATCTTAGTCTGAAATAAATGATGTAGAAAGAAAAATCTGTAAAACTAGATTTGATGTATAGTTTATGAGTAACAAACGCCTTTGTAAATAAGGGACGAACAGACAAAACTGCAATATCTATGTTTTTGATAACAGAATAGTGCCAGTAACTATTAAAATAAAGTTGGCTTAAATACTGCCTGGCGTTATTGCAATATTTCTCTATTATCAGTGGTACAGTTTCGTTTGCAACTGTCGGAATATGTATAAAGGACACATTTATATTATTGAATATTATTTCATATTTCACCCATGGTCAATTTGAAATTCATGTATATTTATTAGGAATTTATTCTTGAAAAAATATTAACACGTCCACTTTCTCTAAATGAAATCAAAGGTCTTTCTCTTTCAGGACTACAAAATTTTCTTCTAATAGACATCGGAAACTACAACCATTCAGAGAAACGTGACTGGCTACTGAAACATCATTCCAACAAAAGAACGTACAACCATTAAGATCAACACTGAATGCCATTTAACTCAAAACAACTCTAATTATTTTATTCCTAAAGTTCATTGGCAGCGATCACCATGAGTGTCAACGTAAATAGGGGCGTTAGCGATGTCTTCTACCGCTACAAAATGCCACGGATCATGGCCAAGGTGGAAGGTAAGGGTAACGGCATCAAAACCGTCATCGTCAACATGGTGGAGGTGGCCAAGTCGCTTGGCCGGCCGCCCACCTACCCTACCAAATACTTTGGCTGTGAGTTGGGGGCCCAGACCCAGTTTGATTTCAAAAATGAACGTTTCATCGTCAACGGTTCGCACGACGCTTCCAAGCTGCAGGATCTTCTTGATGGGTTCATTCGCAAGTAAGTTCTCTTTCGTCGGATCGGTGCTTCTTTATTTCGAAGCTGATTGGTGGCAATGGATTATTTTCAGTTTTTACGTTTATAGAAACTTGAGGTAATAATAGGGAATCCCATTAGGTGATTTTGGGATTTACTCGAGCGCGGCAAATTAACACTAAGGGCCGGTTTTTCAATATACTTCAACTTCGAGCAAAATTTAACTCATGGTTAGAATGTGAGTCGATTCCTTCATCTAGCAAATGTCATATTCATTCTAACCACGAGTCAACTTTAACCGGGAGTCAAAGTACGCTAACACGACATTGATAAACTGGCCCTTAGAGAGATAGATACCTTGCACCCTATTGAGTACCTCCACCATATATAAGCCCCTAAATATATAGGATCGCGCCGATGAGATTAATAAATAAAATCGCTTTTTATAAATACACAATTCAAGAAATACGGAAAAAATATAAAATCTGCCGATTTCCACAAGCCGAAGTAGCTCAAATCGTCGATAAAGTTTAGTGAATGCAGCTGCAGTGAAGCATGAATCCCCCACTCTGGGCTTCTCTTTCACTTTCACTTTTTTCTATCTCTTACTCTCTCGACCTTTCCCCAGACTACTTTCCTTCGCCGTGACGCCTTCACAACTGCTCACACGCTATCGTGGTATTATAGAATATATGTACAACGCTCTAGCTTGTTGCTTTTGTTTTGTGAATCAATTTTGTGAGTTTCATTATCTGAAACTGGGAAAAAAATTATTCTTAAGCTTTTATTTTATTTTTTAATTTCCTGTATACAGGGCTATTCAAATTCGAGTATGTCGAACATTGTAATCTCGGTAACGGTAATAGATAGAGGGGTAGATAAATAGGAGCAGTTGCGTAATTCAGAGTTCAATTACGTGAAACAAATATATCTGATTAGCTTTAGTTCTGGAATTTAGGAGAAATCTAACATTTCTAAGTTCTTATGTCTATACCTTTTCATTTTGTAGGGATTTTTTCCAAACTTTTGGCACTTTGCCCTTGCAGCTTTTTATAGACTGTCAAAGCGAATGAAAATTATATACAAAGTATCATACAAATTGGGCCACCCTCAACTTTTTATTTTAATCTGAACTACTCAGTGTTTTGAAAATATTGTACTATTACGGGTAAAATTTAAAAATTTTTCAAATTCCATTACCTCTATAATTGAACAATATCGGAGGATAGGAAGTGAATCGATGACAAATTGACATTTTTCAGTTATAGCTGTGGTGGAATTGAAAAAATGTTAAAATTTTACTGGTAATATTTCAATACTTCGAAAACAATCTAGTTCAGATGAAAAACATTTGAAAAAATGCGCAATATGTGCAATGTGCCAAATATTTTGAAAAATTTGTACAAAATAAAAAACTAAAGGCAAAAAAAAATTTCGAAATTTACGATTTTTCCTGTATAACCACAGAAGTAAAACAAGCTAGATCAGATTTTTTGTTTCAAGCAGTTAATCTACGGAATGCGCAAGTTTGCCTCAATTTTACGAATTATCTTCCAATCTCTGTATCACCGGTTCTGTCAAATATATTATAAGTGTGCAATGCTGAAAAGATGTAAAATTTTTGGAATTTCTTAAAGTAATTACGGATCATCAACAGCTCTGGAATCGTTTTATAATGAAGTTCGGAATGAATGCTTTATTGAAATTTTCTGTCTTTATGTTTCTGTAGTATCTTCTGTATATTACGTTACTGTAATTAACCAAAATTATTGCTCGATTTTGAAATTTTAAGGTAAATATTCTAGTTTCAGCTAGACTTCTCAATTTAACGTCTCAAGTCATTATTTGATATTGTGAAATCAATAAATTTTATTCTAATTTCATTTGCGCTGATGTATCACCATTAATTAATTCAATTAATTTTAACATTATCATTAAGCTTATGAAGCTTTGTCTATAAGCTTTTATATAAATTCTGACAATAAATATATTCAATATTTCATGATATGAAATAGATTTTCTCATGAAAACTAACTGAAATTATCTTAAATGTAGTAGTGGTGTGGCATATAGCCACGAAATCTGCTCGGTAAATAGGAAATGTTTACTTCAGTGTGAATGTTGTACTAAATCGAAGGAGTTCGAGAAAAACTTGAAAAATATTATTGGTTTAATTCTTGAACAATATCAACAAGAAACGTTTTAAATAAATGAATATTTGAAACATTTGGTATGAATAAAAGTCGAGGATTTATGAAAATAACTGCAAAGACTCCTAGAAGTATGTGGGTCAAACTAGAAGGTTCATGAAAGTACGGTTCATGGAACACATTGCTCATATCCGATTTTCGAGACCAGAAAAATCGTTCTAGCAGGTAAATTTAGGAAATGAAGTAAATAACTGAACCCGTCATTTTGAAACGGCTCGAGTCCAGTCATGAAAACTTTTCATATGAAAACTACTATGTTGCTAACAGAACTGCACATAGAAGATGAGAAAATGAAAATATATATACTTTTTGTGAGATTTATTTATTATACCAAAACATTTATCATATAGATATTTTACATAAAAAATATTGGACTTATGATTTTAAACAAAAGTGTGACTCGTGTCCATTTCGAAATGACGGGTTCAATTAAAATGGATCCACAATTTAATGTAGGCCCTTGAGTAGTTAATAGGTAATAAGTGCAATTAGCCACTCCTATGAGTATTATAAATAAGATTAGAATAGCGTTAGTAGTTCAGTACTCTTTGCGCTCCTGAAGATGCCAACTTTGTTGACGTTGTTTTATTGTTTTTATGTAGTTTTTATTTTTTGAAGAAACTTTTATTCGAATCCATATCCATCATCACAGCTTTTGAAATAGAGGAATAGAAAGCCACCTTTTGAATCTTTGACAAATTGTGAGCAAGGCAATATTCGACTAAAGAAATATTAATTTCAATTAAAATTTTGAAGGTTCGTTTTGTGTCCAGAATGTGATAATCCGGAAACTGATTTGATAGTTTCTCTGAAAAGAAACACCATTTCTCAAGGATGTAAAGCCTGTGGATATCATGGTGTCCTCGAATCCAACCACAAGTTGATGACTTTCATCATGAAGAATCCACCAAACTTCAATCCTGCAAGTCAAGGATCTTCCTTGACCGAAGGCAAAAGGTCCAAACGAAGCAAGCGTAATGGTGAATCGAACGGGGATCAAGACGAACAAGACTCTACTCTTGAATCGTCTGTTTCTGAAAAGCAAGATGTAAGTATGAACGAGTGTTGGAAATTTCCTCCGATCAAGTAACACAAACTAGATGAGTAAGTAATACTCAAATAGTACTGAAGGGAACATCTTTTCATAATGTTATCCTTCAAGTCATGACATTGTTGCCATGTCGCAATTTTTTGATGATACAATAAGCACGTCAGCTAGATTTTGATTTGTCGAGTATTTCATGGCAACGAAAACCCAAAAATACTCTCTTGGATGAAATATATAACAATAAGAAGGCAATTGAAACGTTCATTGTAGCTTGTTGGAAGCATGTTAAAGCAATAGTATTTCCATCGCCGAACGGAGATTCTTCGTTGTCGATATATTCTGGTCAGTACGGCAACGTTGCATTTGATATTTGACAGAACAATGACAAAACGTTTCTGTTTGTTTTCGTCTTCGGCTTACTGAATTGTTTTTTCGTGAATAAATGGCAAATTCTGAGTTAATTTAGTTAGTTTTTGTTAAACCATCGATAGTTTTTATTATTTAGCAATGGTGAAGCATTGTGAAATGTGTAAAAGACCATTTGAAGCTGGAAATCAAAATATATCATTTCATAGGAAAGCTACCAGTGTCGTAATTATCGAGAAAGGGAAATCTAATTGGAAAAGAGGAAAATGAATGAATTATGAAAAAACATGTCAATTAGAGCATCGGCTGTTCTCAAAATCATGCGGAGATTCTTCCATCATACAATCAGGTTTCCATTCCATATTGGTTTCATTATTTCTGTTTCATTGAACCTCAACATTTCTGTAAACAAGGCACGACACTGCCGGTGAGGGAAAAGGCTATTGTTATCTTCATCTACAGTAGGCCTCTCTCTCAGAAGATGTCCCTTACAAATAAAGTTTAAAGGCCAATTCAGATACATGCGTACCCATGTAGGGTTTTTGAAGCACGGTCGGTTTAAACGCCTTTTACTCGCGTTTCTATCACAAGAACATATTTTATTTGGTTCTGTAATAATTTTGTCAATGCTGGAGGAAAGCTATTTTAATTTTTCAAATGATCCCGATTTATTTTTCACTGCTTTTAAGGCCGATTGAGATGCATGTGTGACCATTCTGCATGAGATGAAAGATACAGTGAAAAATATACATCGGGATTTGAAAAATTCCAATAGCATTACTCCAGCATTGACAAAATTATTACAGAACCAAATAAAATATGTTCGTGTGATAGAAACGTGAGTAAAAGGCGTTTAAACCGACCGTGCTTCAAAAACCCTGCATGGGCACTCATGTATCTGAATCGACCTTAAAGCGTCAGCGGCAAGTTACTCATCTGGTTGTGTTATTTGATCGGAGGAAATTTCTCATGTGAACTCTCGTAAATTACAATACAATATAAATTACACTGGTAATTTATTTTTAAAGGTTTACAAGTCAGACTGGGAAAAAACGATTTTTCAATGTTTTTTCGATTATTTTTGATCCAGATGAATGAAACACAAGCTCGAATTCGCCTTAAATATTACCGGTATTTCATTGGACAAATACAAGGACGTCGAAGTCTCCCTAATAGACATTTCTAATGGCTTTGGACACCCAAATAAAAAGAGACGAACGTTCTTAATTCTTCCATCCTTGTTGCCAGGGTGATTGGTTACCATAATGACAGCTACAGTTGAAAATGACATTTATACTCCCTGACCTTATAAGCCGCTTTCCATTTAAGACTTTCAAGCACCGTGGCTTCTTATTCCTCACTTGCTATTGGTGGAATTTTGACATATGTCACTTTCTAGCCAATCACAGAGTACATTCCCTGGCAACAAGGACGGAAAAATTGAGAACTTTCGTCTCTTTTTATTTGGGTGTCCAATGCCATTAGAAATCTCTATTTCCACCACACACCACTCGTTTGTAGTACAATACAAGTATCGCCAGCCTGCTTAAATATGGCGTTTCTCAATCTGGAACATTTTTTAAGTGGGTTGTATTTGATATGTAATAAATAAATAGGTTCGTGAAGTGATTTTACATGCATCATGCATACAGATAAAACCATTTTTCATGATTAAAACGTTATATTTTCTTACAGTGTAATTTCCTATTAAAAAATGCGTGAACATCGTTGTATTTATTTAATCATAATATACTGAACCAAATATAAATAAATAACTGAAATTACAAAAATATCTGAAAGATTATGGTTTTTATGCATACATATTTTGGAGATTTAGAAACTGGTGAATTTAGAAAATAGAATTGCAATAGAATTTGTCACAGAAACTGAGATTCGATTATCAAAACTAAATTCGGGCAGTTTGGCAGTTGAAGTGATTTTCAGTTCCGATTTGAAGAAGTATTTGTATTACAGGGGGGAAGTGATGATGATCAAACTGAGTGGGCGGTGGACGTCTCCGAGGAAGCAGTGAGAGCGAGAATGCTGGATTTGACGGACGGAGCGAAACACATGACCATCAGCAACGATCTTGAGAAATCCGAAAAGGAACGCATGGATCTTTTGTACAATATGGTGAAGGCGAAGCGAGACAGTGGCGTCCTAGACAACGCCAACACTCAAAAAGAAATATTGAACGAAGCGGAGCGTCTTGAGATTAAGCAAAAGGTGCCGCTCGTTCTGGCCGAATTGCTGTTCGACCACAACATCCTCGCGCAAGTGAAGAAATACCGTTTGCTCTTCCTACGTTTCACGCTGAACGAAAAAAAGGCACAACGTTATTTGATTGGTGGTTTGGAGCAAGTCATCGCTTTACATCGCGATAAGCTGATGAGCAAAGTCCCCGTAGTTCTCAAGGTTTTCTACGATATGGATATATTGGGAGAGGAAAGCATCATCGAGTGGTCTGATAGGGTGAGTTGATGTATCCACTTTCACTTACTTTTTATACGATTTTATTTTGAACTGTCTTGTCTATCAAATCTTGCGATTCATTTCTGACACACTTCTCGTGGACCGATTTTAATGAAAGGCACTATAATGTAGGTCCGATGACATTTTTTCTTTTCATACATCTATATTTATATTACAAGAAATATAAAAAATTATTACAAAATCAAAATAAGTATAATATTTCCAAAGGAATAACATGAAACAGTCACAGCCGATTTCACCAACCAATTCGTAAGGTTAGGAAATACTTAAATCGGATTTAAGAATTCCTAAGAGCAATTTGTGTTTCACCACCCATTAGGTAATGCTTAAGGGTGGTAGGAAATATTAATTTTAGGTAGACATCTTCTCAGGGCCCCAATAAGTTGAGAATTTTTTTTCATAAGCACTTCAACATGTTCGTCTCACTTCAAATTTTCATCAATCCATATTCCTAGATTTCTTATTTGCGGAGTTTACTTTAAAATAAAATTTTATGAAAAGAATTGGGGGGTAGGGGTGTGAAGGGGATATATTCACACCTTTGGAACCAAAACAGATACAAACATGCGGTTTTCAGATTTATGATTTGATGTGTAGTGACAATATAATTTTATATAAAAAAAATCAGAAATACGGGAGTGGGTGAGGGGTGTGATGGGGGGAAATTCAGAACTTTGGAACCAAAACAGATAAGATCATGCTGTTTTCAGATTTATGATTTGATCTGGTGACAATACAATTTTATGAACAGAAATCGGTGGTAGGGGATAGGTGAGTGGTGCAAATTCAGAACTTTGTAATGAAAACTGATACAATAATGCAGTTTCCAGATTTATGATTTGATCTGGTGACAATATAATTTTATGAGGTCGTGGGTGAGTGGTGTAAAGGGGGTAAATAATTCATTTAATAGTCAACCAATAACAGAGACGAACATGCCGTTTTCGAATTTATGTTTGAGGGAGGGCAAGCTTATGTTGAACTAGGTCGTTTGAGATCGATTGATGAACTTTGGATTGTAAAAAATTGACGGCAAAAATAAATTTTTTTTATTGTTAAATACTCGTTCTCTATAATTCCATCATTCTTTACTAACTTTACTTAATTGATCCTAAGAAACATTTATGTTCATAAAAGGATTACATTTTTCAATCAATGCAATCAAACAATCAATAGCAACTGGTTTGTCATCCTTGAAATTAGTATAACTAAACTAATGGAGATAACATCAAAATACTTGAGACTTGTTTATTCTCCATTAGTTAAAGAACAAATTCAGCTCTAAAGTAAATTTACCAATTAGTTTATTAATTCATTGCAATTGTTAACAAAAATTCGATAAGTATTTTTTTTCCAAAAAAAAAAAATATGGCTGTTTTTGTTACAGTGAGTAGAATGAGAAAGTAAAGCCCAAATGAAACAAAAATTCAAAATCCAAAAAATGTGTTGATATTAAATATAAATAAATTACAATACACACTTTTACGGACTTAATAAATAAAATATATTAAAACAAATAGGGTTGGGGTAGGTTCGAGTTTTAACCGCTTTTAGGGTGAGAGGTTTCAGTCCAGCCCCCTCCAAGTAATGCTGCACCATCTGGTACGCGGGGAGGCTGTAAAATATTGGGCAGGGCGTAGGTCATCGATGACCTGTTTATAGATCAACGTTTTGTTTTTCCTCGGCAGCTTGGAACTCCTCGCCATCAACGGATATGTCCGTTTTACTGCACCCGCAGCTCGTTAAATTGTCAAACTCTTGTCCAATTCTGCTCCCAGGTACCGCCCAAACTCTGCCTCCTCGATCCGGGTTCCCACAGCCATAAACCCCCCCCCCCGTAATCTCCACATTAGTACGTTTTCTCTTCTTGGGGAAGTTTATGAGCTCTGTTTTCCCGGATTTATCACTATTTTGTTACTTGCCAGGTACGGCACGATGTGTCTATCCAGGTTTGTTGCCATCGGGCAGCAGCGGTATTGCTCTCGCCCGCCTGGGCGAAAAGCGCCGTATTATCGGCGTATATCGCTGTTTCGACATCGGAAAGTTGTGCGTTTATAACGAGTACAAAAGTGGGGCAGGCAGGATCCCTGCGGCACACCCGCTTCGACTGACCTCATTGCCGAGCTGGTACAATTATTCTGACCCTAAAAGTCCAACCAACCACGTAGGACTCTAGAAGTCTGACCATATGCCTGGGCATGCGTGCTCTCAGCATCTTCGCGACGAAACCCTCCGTCCAGACAGTGTCGAAGGCCTTCTATACATCCATAAGGACCATCACATCAGCACTCTTCAGCAGGATCCTGTCCACCAACGGTAGCTCTCTATTTTTTCTTGGGGCTATCCCGTTTTAAGAATTGGGACAACCTCTGCATGCTTCAAGCATTGCGGGTAGTGCAGCCACTTTATCATCGCATTTATAATGTGGATTAGCTGGACCAGGATTTTCCTTAAAAGGTTCCTACGGAAAACAGCGTCTATTTTGTCCATACTCGGAGCTTTGTTCCTGGGAAATCTCTTTATGGTATCTGTCACCTCCTCGGAGCTGGAAACCAACTTCGAGTAGGAGCGCTGTCTAAGTTGACTTTCGGGGCTTGTCTAAACTCCTGCACAGGCCTGGAAGGCGCTCCGGAAATATTCCCCGAACATTTCGGCCTTCCCCTGTTCCGTCATCGCCTGCGTTCGACCATTCCCCACCGACGGGATGTCCATTTCGCCTTTTTTATAGGCGCCTGTTCATCCTTCATAGGGAATCGTCTCCCGCGTTGAGGCTCTCGAGTTTCCTCTTCCAGGCTTCATCTGCGATTTCTCTTCCAGAGACAACATCTGTTCTCTGTGATGGGGGTTTCTGATGTCCTGCCGTTTCTTCCGCTCTCGATTATTAAGTTTTATCAAGTCTAAGATGAAGTCTGGAAGCAAGTCCCTGACCTCTCTAACGACTCTCTTCCTGATAATGGCGTTCCTGGCTGCCTGAATATCCCAATCACCTTCAGAATCTCGCTCTCGATATTTCCCTCTAGAATGTTCGGATTTATCACGGTTTTGTGATTCAGAACTCTCCTATACTCTTCCCAGTTCGCGTTGGAGTAGTCGAACATGACCCTCACATCCTCTTGGGTTGCTCCCACCCCAAAGTGTGTAGAGGACACATTAGGATTAGGGAT